>JAODJX010000103.1:1358072-1368551 GCA_026776945.1 Isichthys henryi | reverse complement strand
AGTTAACTGCAGTTTCTAGTTTTGTTATTAGGATTCGGACACATGTATCTATAAACCCATTTGTATTTGCATATATGTGTGTGTGTGTGTATGTATATTATATATAATATACTCACCGCCTGTGGTGAGTGATATAGGACAGGGGGGGTTGCCCTGACAACTATGATACAAATCTAGTCTGACCCTGAGCCTCACCATAGCAAAGATCATAGATCTTGAAAAACACGGGGGGGGAGGGATGGGGGTGTTTCAATACTTCAGAAGTATGACACTTGAGGATGAACCTTAAATCCACAAACATCACATAGTAGTACCCCAGGAGAAATGACACCGGCATATGGAATGACCCCTTTAGGCCCAGGTCTTGCGCAACTCCAAGAGCAAAACCGGAAGACCACTTAATATCACTGAAGGAGCGCCAAAAATTCCAGCCCCCCTCCCCCCCCCCCCACCACATTTGAGTCAGAGACCACACATGCCTTCACAAAGCCCTCGAAACCACGTTTTCACCCATTCCGCAGCATGTGCCTGCGATGACTCGGAGTGGAGGTAATGAAAGGACCAGCTACGATGCAGGCACACGGCCAAAACCCTCAGAGGGTTAAAAAAAAAAAAAAAGAGGGTGGGGCTTAGTCAGAGCTGAGACGCGAGTGGGGTGAGTCATGAGAGCGAGCAACTGACGCCTCCACAGGAGCAGGGACACGGCGACCATTCCTGAGTTTGCCTGGTGCCAAGTACTTTTAGTGCCCACTGGATGCTAATTAAAACAAAACATTAAAAAAAAAAAAAAAGCACATAAATACTACCACAAGAGCAATTCAAATTAAGTACCTTGCTATGGAATATAACTGCGGCTTCCCCTGCCCGCAACCCTCCATTGAAGAACGCGAAATCAGTAATCTCCAGGTTGTGGGGTTGCGTTCATCGTATTACGTGTGATTTGGAATAAGACGAGCAGCCACAGGAGGCTACCCAACACATGGAGAGTGACGTGCTGCTTTCATCAAAGGGACTGGAAGGAAATCTGGTCGCCCCAACAGTCAGCCCCCCCCCCCCCCCATCTACTAAAGTTGAGTCTGGTTTGTAACACCACTAGAGAGTGGACTATGCCTGATTAGAGACACATGAGTGAACATCCAGGATCTTCAGCAAACCCTACGCTGCAATTTATCGGCTTAACTTTAAGCATAATATGTTGATGAAATGGAGGGGATGGTAAACTCATCAAAGAACCGAACCACATGGCACAATGACTGCACTGAGCTCTTCGACTTCATCTGGAAAAAAACACCCCCCCCCCCTTCCATGAATCAGTGATGTCTGAGAGGCTCAATGACAGCTCCATGTTCCAGGTGAGGGACACAGAACAAGTGACACCCTGTGTCACACAGACTGATGTTGGAGGCCAGTGGGGGGCGGGGGGACACATGCAGTGCTCAAACATGATTCAGAAACACAGTGTCCAATCACGTGCACCTCACCACACTCTTGAATGCGCCAATGCAACTCTCACACTAAAAACCGTCTCTTAAAAGTGCATGCACCTGAGCCCCAAACTGACTCGCACTGGGTAAAAACATGGTGGAGAGACTCTGCCCGCTACTGGCAGGGACCCTCCTCCACCAGCAGTGCACCAAGGCTACCGGGTGGGACCGACACCTCCCTCCTCAACGGGTGCCACGCACTCCCACATGGCAAAAAACAAGATCTAATAAAAGTATTAATGGGCTTATTTTTTTTTACAACACATTACTGAAAAAGCACAATCCCAAAACATTTCGGAGTAAACAAAAACGTCATACAACTCTCTCCCACAACAGAATCAATTTCCATTTTAGAAAGAAAAAAAAAAACCATGCTTAAAAAAAAAAAAATCCAAAAAGATTAAATTTAACTTTCACCATTCCAAATGCTCTGTAATTAGCTCTGACTCAATATGAAATGTTATAACAGGAAGTTTCAAAAGCAACAGAAACAAAATGCTTAAATATTCCAGCGCTGAAAGTACTCCGCATTTATAGGAAATCAAATTAGAAAGTAGTTTTGTCTACTTACTTCCACCTCACCAAGAGGATAACTACGTCTGACAGAATAAATCATATTCTTCACACAGGAACCTGACATGGGGGGAAAAAACAGGACTGCATCCTAGTCAGGGCAATAAAATTTCATCCTCAGCCCACATTTAGTCTAGACAACACTGAGTATCTGATTGCAAACTTGTACAGTGTGTTCTAGAGATGACTCATATTCTTTATGTACTTGAAGTTTTCAATAGATATTAGTTTCAATTGTCATACCATGGCAAGGAAGAGCTTTGCCGTGTCCCATAAAACGCCATCCACCCAATATCATTAATATACAAAAATACTCCAGAAAAATGCAACTTCTTTAAGATCTATCGGTTGCAAATGTGTTCCTGACAAGTCTAGTGAGTCAGAGCTGTATCTGTGACTCACTTTCAGGAAGGACTCGTTACTTTCTCAAACCGGAGAAGGAATTTTAATGGGCGACTAACATTTATACCAGACGCGAGCCGAATTTAATTATCCAGCTTAAAATAACGGCCATTACTATTTAAGAAAGTTTCAGGGACACAAACACGCCGCAGACGTAAAATAAAGCAATAAATGGAAAGATTTAAGGGGGGGGGGGCAGGGAAAAGGCGCTCAAAGACGCACGCAAATCACTAAACAAACCGGGCAACTTAGCATTTCAACCACTCGGTTAGCCCTGTCCTACAGTCAAAACCAGAACAAGATAAAACACTTTAAAATGCAAATTAACGGACGGCTCTGCCACTTGGCGTAAAAGGTTAAACCAGAGCGCGGTCATTTTATATGATATACGGCCGAGGCTCCGTAAAACAAAAAAAAGTTAACCTGAGGTAAAATGTCACGCCTTTACACTGGTCTCAAAGAGGGAGGGAAAAACCTCCCCGAGTCGCATACGGCCGGTAGCCATGATGAGTAACTTCACTTTGTATCCCGAAGCGCTGGCCCACGGCCGGGGCCTCAGCTGCACACACACCGCCACCCGGATCACTCTTACTGACCAAGTTTGCCCCCAAGCCCAGAAATCACATTTCAGAATGCAATCTTAAAAATAGAGGGGAAAAATAGAGGAGTGCACGCTCGCTTACTTTTCTAGCATCGCTGTACTGATTTTTAATAATTTTTTTTTGAATTGGAGAATTGCTGATTTACACTGGTCGGTCTAGTCAACGCTATTAAAATGGACGTTTTGGGAAAGAAAAACCAGCAGCGAGCTGTGGGCACCCACCGTGCGGCTGGCGCGGATGGTGGCGACGACTTATCTTTTATGTTTAGTTGGCCAGATCACCCCCCCCCCCCCCCCCATCCATACAATAAACCATCACGAGCATCTTTATTTAACGAGTGGTTTTCAATCCCTATAACCGGCGAGTGCATTAAACTACCATTATTTCAAGAGCTACGAAACTTCGCTGATGTAAGCGCCCAGATTCTTTTTTTCCAAGCGGGTTTTCCTAGCCAGCCATACCTCACAGCTGGAAGTCCTGGACTGATGTAGCAGCTAGCTCGCTACCATTGTTTTGCCTGGGTAGATTTATCTAAAATTAAAACCTCTTTACAAAACGAACCGGTCCCGTAGAATCGCGCCGTCCTTTGATTCGCGCCTCGTTTAAACAGTTAAATTGTTTTGCCCAGGGTAGCCCACTTACCTGAAATAAAAATGTACTCCAACTCGGTTCCATTGCAACACTTAAAAAAACCTGCAGGAAACCTACAAGAAATCTACAACAAAGCAGCTAAACATGGCAGCTGCTACAACTTCCTGTAACCCTTGGCCCGAACCATCTGACAGCGGTTTTGGGTGAAATACAGCCAGTTTATAATACACACTGTTCGTGTACGGTACTGTGTCGATGCATATTATACAGAAAACACTCATAGAGAGAATATAAAGTGTATTTGCTCAATAATAAATTACTCATTTTTAATATTTTCTGTTCGAAAGAATAGTTAAAATATAAAAATCCCCTATTAAATCATGTTTCACTAGTCCAACAGGGGGCATTCGAAAGATGGCATTGAGTAAATCATTTTCTCCCCACTATCATAAAGCGGTGGTTAACTGTACTATTTTTTCTTTAATTACAAAGTAATATGGAATATTCTAGTGTGTACCGTTTGCGTATTTATTAAAACTGCATACAAAGCAATAGTCTTGCTGATCCACTGCAATTAACATTTTATAACAGACGGTTAAAAAAAAAACCTGGAGTAAGATTACCTAGGAAGCCAAGTTAAGGCGCGATTTGGCGGACTGCTGGCCAGGGGAGTTAGCAAACACTCATTCAAACGTTTTAGCTGTTTTTCTACATGCACCAGAGCTCGAAAACAACGTGTGATACATTTTGTACACAGAATCATTGTTTTTCGCACATTTTTGTGTGTCCCGTATATAGTAACGATCACTCTGTTTTAAGCAATATTTCATTATTATAAACCGCTAAGGTGACGTAGCTGGCAAGTTTATTTTACACTATCACCAGTTTAAAATGCCAGAGCCTAATAATAAGATTACACATATTTTCTATGTTCTTAAAATAAAAGGATTATTAAAAGGTACTGCAACTTTAATTTTTTTTCTTATGTATTTGATGTCATTCCAACTGCCATGTTTGGTATCTGTGGTTTATTGAGGTGACTATTTTAAACTATTACGAAAGTATACCAACGAGTCACAAGTTCTTCAGTAATATATTTGAAAATGCAGTACAAAATCACAATATGAAGTTAAGGTTTATTAGTAGATGCTGTTCCACTTGCTCTTTAGAAATGTTTAAGTCGTTGAAAATGCAAGCGGTTTCGCATACTTTTCAGACTGGAGCATTCGTTCAAATTAACTGCACTGGACATATCTGTGGGACGTAAAAGTATGTTCGAAGAGATTTGTTACTACTTTCCTTGAAGCGACCACGATAATTAGGCGAAATGCATGCAACATGCGCGTACAATATCGATATAAATGCATTTATCAATCATTCCATAACTTGTGGATTAGAAACTCTTTGCAGGAAGCACCAGGGACGAAATTTTCCCTCATGAATTATTTGTAGTATATATAAATCTGTTTACTTCAGGACTTCTCTGAACACACACATACTCTAAACAAAATACATATAATCTATTTGTGATCAAAATATATTAAAAGTTTGGGGATACGTGCGAAATAATACAGACCAAATGCTATGTAAAGTTTCTATAAAGAACTATTATCTGTCTTTTTTTAAGTAACGAATCTCTAAAATGCCGAGATCCAGTTAAATTTCAGGTCTGAGTTTGATTTAAAAGCAACTTTTGTTTAGTGTCTCGTTTGTTTAGCATTAAGTTGTAATATGCTCCAAAAGTTCAAAACTGAACTTTATCTTCACAGTGATTACATGAGAGTCGTGTTGGAAATGGCTCAGAGCTGTTGCACAATGCATTTAAAAGCAAGCTGACTTCATTGAGAAAATATGTTGAGATTTCTGTATTCGCATGTAACTGCAGGTAAAATATGTGGTTTTTACAGACAATTTGTTAAACAGATATTTCTTGGTGCCGCGGTTAAACACTCTTACAGAATTTATTTCTAACCAACGGTAAATGCAGAAATTCTAATTATACATTATGGCCTAACTGCTTCCTCTCTTAGCAAAATAATAAGGAAGTCCTGTCTAAGAAATATTATGAATGTCATAGACTGGAGAACAAAAATGGCACAAGAGGAATAAATAAATATTCAGAAGGTCATTCACTAAACAGAAGTCTGTATCGATTTAACGTGTTGAATGATAATGAGGTAATTATCTCATAAGATAAAATACCACTGAAAAGGTGGCATGAAAGATTACCGTTTATGATTATATGGCGTCATTATGCTAATTCTTAACTCCACACATCACATATGAATCCATTCAATGACGTCAAAGATTTTATTGACATAGTGAACACATAAGAAAAGTTTTGAATATGGAAACACTGAGAGTAGATTCTTATATTCAAGAAACATGACTACTGACCTTCACAGAGACATATGCTGTATGGAAAAAAGTATTGGGACACACCTCTTCGTCATTGAATTTAAGTGTTTCATTCACAACCGTTGCCACAAGTGAATAAAATGAGGCACCTAGCAATACAGTTAGGTTTACAAATATTTGGGAAAGAATGAGCTCAGTGAATTCAAGAATGGTACTGTCATAGGATGCCACCTTTGCATTTTTAAACTTTTTTCCTTGCTAGATATTCCATGGTCAACTATAAGTGGAATTATTGCAAAGTAGAGAATTATTGCAACTGTAAGTGGTAATATTGCAAAGCTTAGGAACAACAGAAACCTGGTCACAAAGTGGCAGACTGCATAATTAACAGAGCAGTGTTGTATAGTATTAAGGCACATAGTGCATAAAAGTCATCAACGCTCTGCTGACTCAGTAACTGCAGAGTTCCAAACTTCCTCTGCCATTAATCCCAGCACAAAAACTGTTCGTTGGGAGCTTCAAAGAATGGACTTCCATAATCTGAACAGCAGCATGCAAGCTTCACATCACCAAGCGTCGGATGGGGTGGTGCAAAGCACGCTGCCACTGGACTCTGCAGCAGTGGAAATGTGTTCTGTGGACTGATGAATCATGCTTCTCTGTCTGGCAGCTTGATGGATGAGTCTGGGCTTGGCAGATGCCAGAAGAACATTACCTGCCTGACTGCATTGTGCCGATGCAGTAAAATGTGCCAACTGTAAAGTTTGGTGGAGGGATAATGGAATGGGGTTGTTTTTCAGGGTTCGGGCTAGGCCCTTAGTTTCAGTGAAGTGAAGGGAACTCTTAATACTTTAGTATACCAGACAATTCACAAAGCAAGGTCTATAAAGGCATGGCTGGGTGAGTTTGGTGTGGAAGAACTTTACCGGCCTGCACAGAGCCCTGACCTCAACTCCATCGAACACCTTTGGTATGAAACAGAACGGAGATGGTGAGCCAGGCCTTCACGTTCAACAGCAGTGCCTGACCTCACAAATGCTCTTCCGGATGAATGGGCGAAAATTCCCACAGACACACTCCAAAATCTCGTAGAAAGCCTTCCCAGAAGAGTGGCATACTGATGCTTATGGACTTAGAATGGGATGTCATAAAAGTTCCTGTAGGTGTAATGACCAGGTGTACATATACACCTTGCTACACCTATGAGTGATTATTTTTTTAATGGAGCATGAATGCCGCTGGGTGCTGATTTATGACATGGGTGTCAACTTTCGTGCTTCTTTGGCTGACGGTGAAGTGAATTCCTGACCTTCGTCAGAGTGCAGAGTGACAGTGAGAGTAGAGTGATAGCAGGTAGATGACAGAGGCATTTGACCTATGACACTAGC
The DNA here is from genome assembly GCA_026776945.1 of Isichthys henryi. Taxonomy (NCBI): domain Eukaryota; kingdom Metazoa; phylum Chordata; class Actinopteri; order Osteoglossiformes; family Mormyridae; genus Isichthys; species Isichthys henryi. The sequence goes on along the minus strand of JAODJX010000103.1, from coordinate 1,361,153 downwards.
TCTATGACAAGGGTTAGGGGGGGCAATCGTAGTATACCAGGGTAGATATGCAGCAGCATACACCCTCTTCTTTGGAGGGGGTGACTTAGGGTAAATTTCAGAGATCTGTTATCGAAAAGCCACTTACAACCTGAAAAGGTGCACTCAGGAAAAATGTGCACCTTTGCTTGTCCTTGGGGCCGTATCCTTGTAATTGTACCTTTTAAGGTACAGAAATGGACTCTGAGCAACATCCCAAAGGTACAAATAGCATTAATGTACCATCAATGGTATAGAAATGTTCCTCAGAGTCTATTTCTGTACCTTAAAAGGTACAATTACCTACAGCTAAGGGTATATTTGGCAGACCCTCAAGGGTACAGCCCCAGTGACAAGCAAAGGTGCAGATTTTTACCTCTTTTTCTGAGAGTGTGGGCACTTTCAAATGCGCAAAACGGACAGATGCTCAGGCAGTTTAACCTACCATTGATCAAGGTTGGAGAAACCTTAAAAAATGTATGTGATATACTTCTATGTGGTGTTTATTCAAGTAAGTGAATATATAGATCCTCATAGTGGTAGACAGAATCCTCAAATGGACACTCTGGAGTCACAGAGTTGAGTTTGCAAATAGATTTGCGGTGAAACGCAGGCATTGTACCTACCCACCATTTCAGTAAAAAGAGCTCATAATCAAATGCACTGTTCTTGGCAGTGACATTTTTTTTTCTGTCTTTTTTCAGATGTATTTTCCAGACAGATGGAAAAAAAAATCAATCTATTAATCAGTATTGTGTGACCTTTCCTGTCCATTCCTTCAACTTCGCATTTGATTGTTTAATGGTCAAAGGTGCCCATTGTGCTTTTATGTGTTTGTCAGACCGTACATTGGGAGCTTTTGTTCACGTATTGCACAATGAGGGTTTCAGAGGAGTGGATGTGAGCGACCAGGCTATTCCCTGACACCCAGAGGAGCACTTTCGGCAACAGACGGCCTCTCCTTTGCACATAGTCATGCAGGTTGCATCTTTCAGCTTTTTTTTTTTTTGGATTCAACCCACAAGGACAGTTTGGCAGAGCTGAGTCGCTCTATGCTGGAATATGCTTTTCTCTCCCCTGTTTGGGTTTAGTTTCATACCTACATTCCCTATTCACCTGGTAAGTTTGTCACCCATACAGTGCAAACAATGGGTAAATTCCGAGAACCATCCATTCTTTCCGTGAAAATCCATTTTTCGCCTTTTAAAATGAATATAATAAGCCAAACTCTTGCCTTCAGGCTGTCTGATGAGTCAGTATTAGGCATGTTTTTTTTAATAAAAAAAATAAAAAATTCCAGGTCCGGATCACAATTTGAAGTTTCCTTTTGCAATTTAGTTGCCTCTGTAGTGGACCTCTGCCAGATCCAGACGTTTGCTTGTAGTTCACTACACAAATGTTCCTTTGTACATTTTGAAGACTCCAGGTTTGAATTTTTACAACCTAGAGGACCATCTAAGACTGACCTTTGCCTCAGGCCACATTGTGAGGTCAGAGGTCACCGCTTTAGGCACTGCTGGCTGTGTGTGCATGCCAGTGTTTATGGGAAGCTTGGATCCCGGTAGATGCAGACGTCTTTTGGTGAGTTGTGACTAATGCGTAGTTACAAGGTGGATAGAAATTGGTTAAAAAGAAGGTTTAAGACCAACGTTGGAAGCACTTTTATGACTAAATGCCCGACCTTTATTGAACATTGGGTGTGTTTTTTTTCTTGCTAGAATCTCAGAGTTGCTGTACATTCTATCACCATATTTATTTGCCAAAATAGCTTAAACATACTCATTCTATTCTAATTTCAGAAGATAGTATAGGCATGTACTATTTAAACTTAGACCTAGTATAATATTTAATTTTAGTTTATTTCATATAATACCACCCCTACACATCCATAATTGCTCCAAGAGGTTGCTCCTCCACACCAACTAGGACAGCTACAGTAAGTACAATGCTAAAAAACTTTTTAGATACAATATCTAATGCAAGATGTGCAATTGTGGGATTCACATCCAGGGGGCACTGCTGTTTGTATCCTGTACTGCAATAGAATAAAGCATTTGTCCATTTGTTTTTCCAGATTAGGAAAAGGGAGACTCGTCCATACTTGGTCACTTTTTAACAGAGGTCCAGAGTCATTAGCAAGATTTGGCTCACCATGGTACCGCTGTTTGACATCCTGTTGGTGGCGCTGGTGAGTGATGGCATGTACATTGACAAGCAGTCCAAGTTAACCTGCGACCTGATGCTGCAGCAACGTCTGTCACGACAGGTTTGCCCTCCATCTCGCACCTGCGTTTCTGGGTCCTCCAGATCATGCCGGTTTCCACGTCCTCCATCTTTCATGCCATCTATGTGCAGAACAGGATCGCCCAGGATGAAAAGCTGGAGAGGGAGAAGGTCGAGGTTCCACAGCCTGCAGGGAGAAGGATCCTTATAGGTTGGCATGGCCCACTTCAGACTCCTCTCTGTGAAGAGATTTGGGCCCCCCAAGAGGAGCAGAAGTGTGCGAAGGAGGAAATTCAGAGAATGGGAAAGAGCCCGCCCACATTTCCAGAAAGGTGCTGCTGATCGACGTCATCCACATAGTTCTGCAATCCATCTTGGTGATCACCATCCTGGTAGGACAGCACTACTAGTTTGGTTACAGTAGAACATCTTTCTCCGCTTCATATTCCGCATCAGCTCAAGCTGCCTCATCCTCAGCGTCTTGGTTCATGTCATCCGCCTGCCCAGTTCCATCTGCCCCAGCTGCCTCAACGGACTTCAAGAGCACTTGCCTGTCTGTGTGTCAACCAGGAAGTCCTCCAGATAAGACTGAGTCATGCCCTAGCTGTTTCGTTTCAAACCGAAGCTGTGATGCAGTGCGCCCCCAAGAGGTCCAACAGTGAAGTGGAGGAGAGAACGCAAAGAAAAGTTATATGGGCAGAACTGACCAATGTGGAAAATCCATCCATCCATCCATCCATCCATTTTCCAAACCGCTTATCCTTACTGGGTCGCGGTGGGTCCGGAGCCTATCCCGGAAGCAATGGGCACGAGGCAGGGAACAACCCAGGATGGGGGGCC
>JAODJX010000103.1:1326522-1345569 GCA_026776945.1 Isichthys henryi | reverse complement strand
CGCTGCCTCTGTGCCCAGGTGAGTTTGTGTGTGTGTGTGAGAGAGGGGATGTAATTGCGGCATAGAGACGTGGCATGTTGTGGGGGGGGGGTGGGAGGGGGCATGTAGGACAGGGTTTGCACAGCTGTCTGCCAGATGCAGGTGCCCACGTCACATTTAGCTTCATGTGGGCACTATTGCGCAAACACAACATGTTCCTGTGTCTCTGTGTGTACACTCGTGGGTCATTTTCCACACGTATTTCCTTTGGAATTGCATGACGGGAGTCGGCAGGCTCCTCATTGGCCTGATGGTGCCGGAAGGTTGGGGTACAGCAATGACGGGAGCGAGAGGTTGCCATTTCCCCAGAACTGCTGCCTTGTCCAATCCACCATCTACCTGGGATCGAGGGCATCATGATTAAACCATGGGATTCCAGACCTGTTTGGTCTGCCTCAGGCCCTCACGAGGCTGCCTCTTCAAAGCCTGTTTGGCCAAGTCGAGGCATGGAAAGACGGTCACTAGGATTGCGATGGTGGCTGTACAGCAGTGTTTACCCAGAGAACACTGCTGCTTGGAATGTCTGTCATGCCTCTTTGCCAATAGCTCTGGTTCTCAGGAACAATTCGAGTGTGGTGCGCCCCCTAATGGCTGGCTCCTGGAACTCGCCGTTCCTGGTGCGGAGTTGTGCTTATTTCTGTACGCTTGGAGGACACGGTGTTTTGGCTTTGTCCGCACAATCACACTAGCCCCCTTTGTGTGCTTGTTTCCCTGCATTGGCAGCCATCTGCGAGAAATTAGTCTGTTACCCCCACCCCACCATCCCCTGTCCTCTGCATTAGGTAACATCTCTTTTTTGCTCTAGCTGGTCATCATACATGCTCCCCTTTCTTGCTCATTTCAGACCACCCCCCTATTTATTTTATAATCCCCCCCCCCCACCTTGGCAGGGGGCTCCGGTATTTCTGCTGGCATAATCTCCCTGTGGCCTGGGAGCAATTTTCTCAGAAAGAGAATTTTAATATGCATATATATATGTAAAACAGCAAAAGATGGTAAGTGATGTCCACACCCAGAATTCGGGCTATTCCCCTACCTGAACCTGCTTGTGAATCAAGCTGAGGGAGGCATTGTGTGTCGTTAATTTGCCTGTTCTTACACTCTTCGTATCTTCATCCTTGCATATTTCTGCGCCGAAATTTATTGCCACCTCTGATCCCTCTCGTGGTTCTTGTCGTTTGTGCTGTCAGGTGGTCGCCTACAATGTAACAGGCATTACCGCTGAAATCCGCTCCTCAGTTCCCGAACTGTGCTGTTTGTTTAGCCGCCTGTGTGCAACGCCGACCGTTGACCGTGCTGATCTGACGCGGCTGTGTTTCTGTGTCTGTTCACTTCCCTAGTTTTGTTTGTCTGTCTTATTTAATTTGGTTTGCTACATTTGTTCTTTGTTTCACTCCTGGAGAGCTGCTCTGAGTGGTTCGGGATGTGCCGACCCAGTGGGACCAGCCCAATACGTGAGCTTGTTCACCCAATACGTGCAGCTACGAGGTCAATGGCTGACGTCCCCTGATTCTTAGTGAGGTATGCAGTCAGACTGTGCCTCCGACTTACAAGGTTTTTAAAATTCTGGAATCTGAGTCTCATACGTCTGATCACACATACACTTCTTGTGCACGCATTCACACTCACGCACACCCGCCCATGTACCACTCCCCCCCCCCCCCCCGTACCTCACACCCGTGCCATGTTTGTTACGCTTGGACCTCACACTGTTGTTTTACTCTCCCAGACTATGGGCTATGATACCAAAGCCATCCTGATTAGTTTGGCTCAGAAATATTGAAACATCAACATTTATGATCTTTGAACTTCGAAACTTCATAGCTCACTGGCCCCCCTCCCCAGTCAAACTGTACTTGACTGACTGTCGCTCTTGATGGGCAAATTCTAGTGGGGGGGGCTTTTTCTATTGAATTTATTGTGCATTTAATTTTTTTTCTCCCCCTGTATTTGTTTCACAATAAATGTAAGTCTCATCTAAATGTGATTGCTTTTTTCCCATGGTGTAAAACAATGGAATGTGCATGCTTGTTCTGTGTGTGTGTGGCTACATATTGTGAATTCTCTTCTCTCCATACTCCCCTGATCCTCTGGTGTGCAGTCCTCCCCCAGCACTGAACTCCCCTCCATCCTAATCAGCATTTTCCATTATCCTTCTCTTTAATAGAAGCCCTCTGATTGATTGCGATTGGTTAGTTGCAAGGAGTCCAGCTGTGGAACCACAGGACAGCGTCTGACGGTTTCCGGTGGCCTCTACGATCACCCATTCTCTGCATTTCTGTGGGTGTGGCTTAATGCGACTTGTGAACCATGTGCAGTCAGCTTGTTTTACAGAATTCCAGAAAACTTATTCTGTTGCTTAATTGCAGATATGAGAACGCAGCTTTTGTGTATTTTTTTCTAAGGATGATTCGGTGAATTATGACATGTGAAGAGAGCAGAGTATAGTAGCTAGGACTCTGGCATCTAATCGAATTATCCAGAAATGGAATTTGAAGGGGAACTTTAATTTGAGCCATAAGCAAAGTCACAAGGCTTGTTCCATAAGCTTGTGAACACGCTATGAAGTTTAAACTGAGTGTTTTGTGGGACCCAAAGCCGGGGCCATCTGGGTGCTTCTCCTCAGAGTTGGCACAGCACTGCTTCCTCTTGCATTGTGTTGGAAATGGACGCTTAATTCCACAACTTCCTCTACAGGCTTTGGGGGGGAGGGGAATGGTTTGGTGCAGTGGTGTGATAAGCACAGGAGTGGGAGCACCAGGACTGCTGTGCAGGAAGCAATTGAGCTTAACCGGGAAGCCCTGGCAACCTACTGCAGGCCAGTCTTCGAAACGGGGGGGTTTACCAGTAAAGCTGGCCTCTCTATGCCTGTTGGGATGATGGCCAGAAAGGGTTGTGTCTCCTGGGGGGGGGGCTGTACCCCATCTTTCAGCAGCTTATCCTTGGGGAGGGGGATCTGGACCAGCCTGCAGTTACCCAGTGGCTGAACACAGCCCCACTTTTCTTTGGATGACGGCTGATACTCTCTGCCGGTGTGAAACTGAGCAGCACCAGGCTGTCTGTGGTCTCTCAGAACAGAGGCTCCGTCTGTCAGAACCCCCCCCTTTGAAATGCATGCTCCCAGAATCTCCCCCCCCCCCCCTCAGATCGCACCGATAACTCTACATCTTAAAGGCTCCTGGAGGATTTATCCAAAGATTGGTCCTCTCTGATCTGACATTTAAGAAAAGAACTCGGTGCAAATGTTTGTTTTGAAGGGGGTTATTGATGATATGATCGTATAGAAGATAAAAAATATACCAGGCCAATATCTTCACATAGAGCTAAGTGAGTGACATCCAGATGACTGCACTGTTACTGACAGGGTATTAAGAGGTGTCCCTTTGCAGATCGGAACAGCACTTATTTGCCAAGCACACTATATGGTGAAGTGCTCCGCTCCCAGTAATAGTCTGAATGATTCCAGCTGGGTTTCCTCCCTAAAGTTTCTTTCTGGTATTTATGGAATCTACATTGGAACAAACATCGTGCTTCCTGACTGGGTCCCTGGGGGTGAGGTGGGCGGAGCAGGGATTGGGGTTTCCTGGTGGACCAATTGGGGCCATGTAAGACAGGAATGCTATTTGTAAAAAACACATCACGTACCGCGGACGCTCACACACCATTCACACCTACAGGCAATTTGGTAAACTCCAGTTACCCTTAGCATGTTTTTAGATCGTTGAGGGGACGACATGGGGAGAACTTGCAAATTCCACACACGGAACCCTAGCAGAGACTTGAACCCAGGTCCCAGAGGTGTGAGACAACAGTGCTAACCACTGCACCACCCTGCCGTCCCATTGCATGCCCTCTGTGGTGAAAGGCTTGTCAGATGGACAGATCTTCACTTAAACGGTCCTTTGTATTAATCAGAATTAGGATCAGGTTTATTGGTCAAGTGTGTATGGCACACACAAGGAATTTGTTTCCAGCTGTTGGTGTCTCTCCGGTACATTACATTAATTTGGTGGATCGCTCATGGCAAGGACGGCTTTGCATAGTGCACCAGTGTTTGGCTGCATTCAGCCATTGTTTCTTCATGCTGCAGTGTCAGACGTAAGTGCTGGGGAAATTGGAATTTGGTTGCATTATGGCTTTTGTTGTACCTAATTAGGGAGCTGTGTTCCTGTGCTGCTGTAGCCGTGTCATCTGCTTTGATTCCCTTTTCAATCTTTGATCTTTCGCGTCATCTGTGAGCTTATGCCAACTTCCTCTCTGAGGTTGTTACATTCAGCGATTAGGCCAGTGATTAAAAATGGAAAAAGATGACTGGCTGCAGTAGACAAGAGGCAAACACCTCAGGCATCTCCACCTTTTTGGAATGGTGATACTTCCTCTCAGGATGGAACTTTTCGTCAATGTCGTGAGAACATGTTTTCATTCCCTGTCCAGCTGTAACCCTGCCGCTTCCTCCCAGACCACCACTTGCATCCCTTTCCCCTGAGTTTTTCATCCTAGTTTTCTCACTGTCTCCTCACCCTGTGGGGTTGGTCTTCCTCTGGAGAGTTTTCACCCAGCTACCCTCTATCCTCACTGGCCCAGTCCCAGTGTCCACTCTATGGGTTCAGTGACTTTGAGGCATGTTCCCGCTAAGTCCTTGAGGGTTTAGGGTTGTCCAACTGTCAAATCGCCAAGTGCATGAGGGCTCTCTCGCAGACATTTTGAGCCCTTCATGCACACTTTCCCTAGGTCTACATTTCTGCAGATTTTGCCTGAGGGAATTACCCACAGTTCTTAGCATTGTGACGTGAAACATGGGATTACCAGGGGAAGCTTGTAAGTGTAAAAAGAAAACATACCGTTTCTTTTAGTTTTTACTTAATGATGTTGTTGACGACAAAGAGCAAATTGGTTATTTAACAATTATCTCAATAATGCATGATGCTGGAACATGTTCCTATTAGACTGTCTGCCCTTTAAGTGTCTTGGCCATGAAAAAGTGCAAATCTTAAAATAAAAAGTTTTAAACTCAAAATAGTAAGGAACATGTTTTGGTGTTGTCAAGGTAACATTCCAGTGTGCTTTCTCTTGTACCGATTTGAACCCTCGCAGCCTCTCACACTCAAACATTTACCAGGTGATGTTAATGAAGTCTGTGTGGGTTCAGGGTTTAGGCCTTTGTGGTGGGGGGGGGGGCATTGAGTCACTTACAGTAGAGGAAGGGGTTATAATTGGTGTGCTCTCGGTTTTCAACCCACGGCCCTTGTGTTTTTAGCATAGCGTTCTGCTGGTTAAACTACTGCAGCTATATCCCCTCTTATGCCTCAATCTTCAGTCCGTCCTCATCGCCTGACTCTGCTTCTTGTGACGCGAGGGTGCTTCTCTGGGTAATAAATCTTGTCTGCATTGGGAGCCCCCCACCCCCCCCCCCTCCTCTGTCCCATCTCATCACATCCCTGTGAGGTCAGTCTGCCAGTCAGTGAATTTTGTCTTGAAGGATCAGGCGGGAGTAAGCATGTTTCCACGATGTTAGCCATTTATAAATCAAAGCAAAGTGTCCTCCCTCACATGCATACATACCTCTGAGTGATATTGGCCGATAAGTACAGGCTTTCCATTCAGCCCTGTTTCTCGTAGACGAGTTCATCAGAAAAACACATGAGATTTATAACCGAAGTATATGTGTAGCCTGGTTTTCCTCCAATTAATCCAAGGAAATATATCATCACCAGGTCCTGATACAATTCTGTGTTGCCTTCAGCAGTGCAATGGAAGCCAGGCCATTGACTGGAGAATCCTGGAATGCTGGCGGCCCTTCTGGAATTTACGCAATTGCAAAGTAATTAATTTTTGTACAGTGACTGGACTACGGTTACACTTGAGTGTTGTGTGTGTAGACCATCCACTGCCAAAACTGTTATCAAGTAGTTCCTTCCTTAAGTAGATCATTGGCTTTTTTTCTTTAAGTTGTACGTATGTGCACCTTTATGGAAGCCGGGCTATTGGTCTGTCCCTGGTGCCACTCTTTTTAATACTAGGGGAATGACTCTTTGTAACTCAAGTAAATAATTCGAGCTAATTCGCATTTTCTCTGCAAATACAAAGTGTTCGGGATGAAACCGCTGAATGGAATGGGTTTTTTTTGGGTGTCAGATGTTTCTCAGAATCGGGTTAATCTTTTTCCTGCAGTTTGCCGAGGTTGTGGTTTTCATCAAGAGCCGGTGCGGCTTGAGTGGCCGTTGGGAGCAGCTAATGTTCCTGGTGTCTCACGTTTGCAGTCTTCTGTGGTTCCACATACCTCTTTCTTTGCTGGCAGACATTTTGCTTTCCCTGTCTTTGAGAGACTTGTGCATCCTGTTGTAGATAAACAGCTCAGATGAGGAGTAAGATCATGGCAACTGGAGCTTTTGCTGTGATTTTTGCGTTGGGCTGAAGCTGGTGAGCTTGCTGAAGGGGGCCAACATCCTGGATAGGAGGCCATATTGAGCTCCAAGAGGTTTAGAGTGTGATTGTGAGTAACATGGAAGTCACAGCAACTAGGTTTTGGCCAGTGGCAGTAGAAGGTAAGACGGGAGTTGTGCTGTCCTTACAGATGCGGGTGTACGGATAGCTTTCCATTTGCTTTCCAACGGCCGCACCCTGTAGGCAAACCAGCTTCGCTTTATCAGCGGAATGCATCTGTGACCTTTTGAAAGCACCCAGCCTGTCATGCCCATGGCGACAGACTGCCTTTGGGAGGTATCAGTGCCTTTGGATTTCAGGTCTTGCTGCGACACTGGGCGATGAAGAACAATGCCTTTTATTGGTACGTGATGATAGAGTTCTTGTGCGTTGCTGCTTTGCACAACCGCCACGTGACACTGGGCGATGAAGAACAATGCCTTTTATTGGTACGTGATGATAGAGTTCTTGTGCGTTGCTGCTTTGCACAACCGCCACGTGACACTGCACGCTTGCACATGCCTGCTTGCCATTTACTTCAGAACCTTCTTCCACCCCTGCGCTAGCGGCAAGAAACGTTCACTATGGAATCCCTTCCCGACCCTGTCTGTAACAGACCATTAAATCTGTTCATCGATCTTTATGCAATACAGGATCTCCACGTGCCTGGAGCATATTTCAGGAAGTAAAGGGTGTGAGACGTGAGATGCCAGTCTGAGGTGCCATTAAATGTCTGGACAACCCCAGACATCTCTTCACAGGGAAGGTGAAGACCTTGATTGAATCTGAGATAATATTAGCATCATGGTATAAAATCCTGTGTCTTTCACCTAATGAACCCACCCCCCTGCTATTCCATGAAGGTGCTCCCCCCCCCCCATCTGTGGTGATCCAGAGAGATTTTCATTCAGCTGGGTACTGGATCGCTGGTGCTTGCAATGGTGACTGAAGCTGTGGTCCAGTGCTGTCGCTCATTTTTGTTAGGTTGTGAAGTATTTGTCAACGCATTATGTGGTGAATTGTGCTAAATTCTGTCTTTTAGTTAGGCAGTCGCTGCTTGATCCACAGTAAGCTCTCTAACATCGGGGTGTCGGGACCTGTTATGCGATTTAAAAAGATTCATAAGGGACTTTCCTGCAGTGTTCAAAGAGGATTCAAAACTACATTGCAACAAAGCATCAATAAACACTTAAATGACTATAAACTTTCTTTGTTATTGAGGCTGTATATAGAATTTTGAAAACTTGCATTGTTATGACGTATGAGGGTTTTATAAACATTTTTGGGGCTTTAGTAGTAGAGGAAACGGTTGAGTAGCTTGTGGCCTTTCATACACAAACTGTTTTCCTCTAATTCTTTTTTGCATAAAAATGCAGAAAGTTGGTTAGAGCGTAAGACGAATCCCTCTTTCCCGTTGTGGTGAGGATTGAGGGCTCAGTGAAGATGGATCACTCTAGGAATATGAGCTTGGTTGCCACTGTCCACCACTCGGCCATTATCATTGGCAGGAGTCTGCACCATTAGCCAGTGGCTGACCCTGGCTGACAGCTCTCAGCCAATTAACAAGTGCCTTGGAGGCAGAGTGGAGAGACGCTTCCCAGTCTGTTTCGTGTGCATGCACCTTTGCGGCCTCCCTGCTCCCATGAAGAGCTTTGCCTCTGGCTGATGGGTCATGTCAAAGGAGAGGTGGAATGTGTTTAATTGCTCATTGAGTCTATGCCGCAGTGACGTTGCAGTTTTCTGTGGATCCTTGAAAAGCGAATGCTACCTCTGCCCTAGCCTGTAAGGATTGGAAGTCACGCCTGTTTAGCATTTGCAGATATTCTTTTATAAGCTTTACAGCACGGATCATTTGTCATAATCCCCAGCAGGCGACGGACCCCATGCAGTGGGCGCAGTCGCTCATATCAAGGCTGTTAATTATTGAGAGGAGTTAAGGAGCAGCAGGGAGATAACGGCATGGTTGTAGTGCAGCAGTTGTTGGATCCCTTGCTTTGCTCGTGTACGCCACTTATTTGCTTGGTTGGCACCCATGGGTGCTTTCATTAGCTAAAGTGTAATGCAATTATGTAATGTATGGAAAATGGGGTTTTATTGAATTGAAAATCTATGTATTTTGATGCCCCTAGTGTTCAAATGATAGTATTGCCCGAAAGACTCGCTATGGTCATATTAATCTACATTGTCCGGAGATTTCCTTCCATCACTCTGTGAAATTATTCATTGGGGTCCAATTTTTCACCCGGCGATCTGGCATGAGTGACTGAGGGTGTCGATCTTGGGGCAGTGGGCACAAGCTGTAACTAAGTCCCCTTATGTAAGCGGGATGGGAAAAACCTTTCCCCCGCATCTCAACTCCAGTTGTTGACACACAGGGCTGCGGAAGCAGCTGACATCCTTTCTGTTCTCGAGCAGTGGCGCCCCCCAGTGCGAGCTTCCGTCAGCTCTCCGCTGCGGGTTGCACTTCTGTGCTTTTGCTCACAGGCAAAAAGCAACCATGGCGGGCGGCCTGGCTGCCTCTGGAGGAGGCTGCAGAACTTGGCGCTCATATAAATAAGGTCTCCTTGTGTTTATTTGGTAACAGGCACTCGGAGGCTGTCTCCTCTAGGGGATCAGGCCCCGGCACCATGCCGGCTTTTGCTCTCCGAACGGATGTGGCAGGAGGAACGAAGGCAGATGAGGACGGTCAAGTGCCGCAGACACTTGCACAAACATTGAGCGAATTCTGTTCGTTTTTGTGCAGTGTCTGTTCTTTTTCGGTGTTCTGAGAATCATCTCTGTCAGTCGCGCCTCTATTACAAAGAATGCGGTACCTGAATTCCCATTCCTAAAAACCGTAAGTCTGTGAACTGGTAACTGGTTTCAGTGGGGTTTGCGTGGTGTTTGGGGAGGAAGCTCGGCCGATCTGGCGTGGAACGTTCCGTACAGTTCTCGCCTCTGTCAGGCAACAAACGGGACACAACTGGTCATGGATAGTGAATTCTGGAGCAAAGCCCTTGCCATTGTATGACTGTGTTGTTATTTATTTAAATTTTAAAAATTTTGCCCCTGCCAGTTCCTTGTGTCAAGTGAAGACTGGTTTGAGTAGGCCTTTTGGGGAGCACTCTATTCCTTGTTCCCTGACGATTTGTGTATTTCAGGTCTTCTGATTTCCATTATATGCGGGATGCCTTTACGTGTGTGTGGACATGTGGCCTCTCACAACATTCTGGGCCAGCCCATTTTGGGGGAGTCGAGTTAGCATTTTGCGGCTATGATACGTGGCACCATATCCTCCCAGGATGGGCGATGCCATGTGTAAATCTACTCTAGCTGCCCAGGGGGTGGCCCATTTGGCAGGGCTTGTCCCTAGTGTGCCCATACAGATAATCACCACCCCAGCCATGTCGTCACACCCAGAAACGTGCTGGTATCGCTGCGGCCCCCCGTTGGGAAATGGCCGCTCTCTTGACGCCGTTTGTGCTGTTTCTGATGACCTCACTGGGCCGGCCTGTTCTCGCACGCCTGAGAATCCGTCAGGCAGACAGCATTCGGCGTTCCCCCCCCCCAAGGCAGCATGGGATACGGTTACACTCACAACACGCAGACGGGCTCAGATCTGCACCTTCGTCTGCGTCTTTAGTGTATGAACTGAGAGTGTAAAACACGATCAGTCTTTATTGGTGTAAATGGCAGCTACTGATTCAGTAGCCTTAACATTTGGGAATTAACATATTTGCTGTAGGCCTATAAGAATATATATAAGTTCCTTTTAGTTTGAGAACATCATTAATGTAACACTTGTGCCTATTTTTTGTTGCTTGAATTAGTTATTTTCAGTAACGTCTACATCCTGTTCTGATTTCATATCGATATCATTTACTTTAATATCATTAGCACAGGTGAGGCTAGTTTGCTGGCTACTGGGCTCTTTCATTAGATTGTAAAAGATCAGAGAAATGGGGTGTTGAGTTATAGTAGGTTGGATTATTTTGTGCTGTCAATCATCGTCTAACTACTCTGCTGGTTCCCATTGGGTTAAAGCAGGCACATTAGCCCTGCCCAACATGTATCAAATCTGGAGGACCCACCCTCCTCCGTGGTTGGACACCCTGTCCCTATTTGTTCCACCAGCTTACCCATCCATATCCATGTACCTCTTTAGATATGCTCTCCTGTCTTTGCCCAGTTGCCCCCAAGCTGACATGCTATTTGCCTGCACTTTGTCTCCTTAGCCGCAGATATTTAGCCCAGGCTGTGGCGGGACACTGGCAGAGCGGGTTATTCTGCACAGTGTTCTGGCGAACCTGCCTTTTTTTATTAAGGTCGGCTGAAGATCTGTGTGCATGCGCTCAGTCCAGCGCTAAATATGAAGTCCACACACAGACACCCAGAATAATTTTGCATTCCAAAGACATGCAGTGTTGGCTTCTCATCTCTGGGTTTTCTGTAATGTGTGTGTTTGTGTGTGTGTGTCGTGTGCAGTAAGCTGCCTGGGATGGGGTCCAGGCCCACAGGATACAGATGGATATGCACTTTTTTGGCTTGATAGTCAGCCTCAGCACTCTACTAAATTAAGTGTGAAGATGGTTAATGTGGAAGTAAAAATAAAATACAGAGTTTATGTGGGGGAAAAATTCATGAACCCGACCCTGAAAATAGGGTGGAGGGTAGTTCAGCTGGTGGTTGTACTTAAGCAGACCATAATATTTGGCTAATTACCTTAGGCTTTCATCCAGAGACCTTAGGCTTTTTACTGGTTCATACAGTTGAAATCAGGTTTATTCTGTAGCTGGTCTCGTCACTGCCTGCGTGCCAAACGGCGTCATTCACTTTCCTCTTACTCAGATGCCTTTGATTGAGCAGTGCTTGTTTCAGCCTGTCAGTTTTGTAAACATCAGCGCGGCATCACGCGCTGGCTCATGTGGTATGTGGCTGGCGGGGGAGGCGGTGGCTCTGTTGCATCAGGAATCCTGGGCCAGGTCGATGGAGTCCGTCAGCCGGAGATCGAAGTGGACCTCACTGAGGGAGTGGTTGTCAGTGAGGATTGAGCTCTGCGGATGGCAGACAGTAACTCAGCTGGTGGCGGTTTTACAGCCTTGTCACTTGACTGATATATTGCTTACCTTCGACCCACTGCCGGGGGTGAAAGGTCATCCTGAGCCTCGCCCCACCCCACCTCCTCATCACCTGACTAAATGTTAGCCTTTGTCCCATGTGCATTACGGCTGCTGGATGTCCGGAGGGGCCGCCACCGATTCTCATCACATGCCATGCTGCCACTCTGTTCACCCAGCGCCGGTTACTGACCCATTGCTCATGTGTCTCAGACCGTGAGAGCACACGGCCGCAGTGAACATGGGGTGGTGGGAGAGGCCTCCACTCGGTGTGTGGAAAAACTTCCCTAGATGTCAGTCTGTAGCTGAGCCAGATGTCAGTCTGTAGCTGATTGGCAGTGCTGATAATTGTTAAGGCAGCCCTCCCCCTAGTTTTTCAGTTCCTCTCTCGGTTTCACCGTCTCCCTCTGCTGACCATGTGTGGCTTCTGCGTGCTCCTGATCAACTCCTCAGACCCCGACATTTCTGTTTCCACCCATGAGCATCTGCACTTTCTCTCCTCTCTGTCTGCACATCCCCATGCCGCCCTGTGACAGCCAGCTGAACACGTGCCCTCCATTTGGGTGAGTGGCTGGACCTCGGACCTCGGCGTTCCTCCTCTGAACCCCTCTGGCGCCGTCGTTCTGCATCAGCACCAATCGGTGACACAGGCACTCTGATGTAATTCCCGTCAGAGCTAAAAATAGACCGCTTCCCCCCCCAGGCCTGCATAAGGGGGGTGGGGATGCTGTGTTTATACGTGTTTCTGCAGCGTCGTCCTTGCCGACAGTTTCGCTGATCGAGCCTGACGGCTCCTGCTGAGTCCTGGCACCAACCTGGGAATCGGTGACGTCAGAGGCGGGGTGAAAGCGTTCCTCTTTGATGAGGGCTGGGGGGTGGATCGTATGGCATGGGGAGATCAGGAGCTGCCCCCTCCTGTGTCTTGTCTGTTCTTTTACCAGCTGCCTGGTGCAGGCGGGACTCCTAGTCCTTAGTCTGTATAAACCCCCTTTCCCAGTGCCCCGTCCTGCCTGAATCTCCTGCAGATTCCTTTGATTGTGATGTTTGTGGGCTCGGCATGGCGGTCAGTAGCAGTTAGTGGGTGCCGTTAGCCTGCAGTCAGCAGGCAACGCTAGCAGCAGATCAGCAGTGCGTAACGTGTGAGGATTGGGTCAGGGGCGGGCGGGCAGGCAGGCTGGCACCATCTCCCTGCCAGGCGCACAGAGCCGCATTGTGTGACGGCCGCGTCTGGGATCAGGCTTAATCGCCTTACCCGATGCAACTTGGGCCGCATGACGTGTGCGTACGTGCTCGTTCTTGCTGGGGTGCCTTCCTGCCAAGGCTCCTCCTGCTGATAAAATTCCCAGCGGTCCTCAGGGAAACCGTGGCTAAAGGAGGGCACGGCCGGTAACCTCGCACCCACCCAGGCAGCCCTTCCCTGGATCATGGGCCTCACCGGAGCCACACCTACTCGGAGATATCAGTCCGTGTGAGGCACAGCGGTACTGCGGCCTGCTCCGACAGGCCTGGGCAGACATGCCCACTCCTGTATCATCTGTGCCAACTTTTCTGTTCTGTTCTGTTCTGTTTGTGTCCTCCTCCTGCTGTCCAATGCTGGGAATTCTGGGAAATCAGTCTCTGTACACTGAGTTAACAAGCACCTCTCTTTTGAACTGTATGCTGGACACTAGCATTATTCTAACCATTTAGCATCCTGAATTACTAGCAGGCACAACAGTGCCTGGTTACAGCTGACTTGAAATGTAAGCTGCATATAATAAAGTCTATCCAGCAGACTGTAATGAAATAACATCCCTGCTGAGGAACAGGGTGCCCCGAAGGATTAGCCTAAGGAAGAAGTCTCTGTTATCACACTATTTAGCTGCTGTTTAACTGATCACGCAGATAATGTCGCATTTCAGGTTTTTTAAGTATTCAAGTGGGCTAGGGGTACAGTTACAAAACCGTCTGCAGGACTGCACACGTCCCAGTGATATGGCTGGGGGGGGTGGGGGGGCGATGGTCCCTGATGCCCAGGCCTGTTTCAGAAAAATAACCACTTGCATGGGTGTGTGAATTTGTAAGCTGTGCAATAGCAGTACATGAAAGTCACTGTGTGATGTCTGTTAAACCCTTTGTAATGCAGCTTAATTATAGGATCCTTAAGAAAACACTGCAGAATTGCTGGCCTTTAGGTCAATTAGAGACCACACTTTTACCCCCCTGTGGAATTCTGCTGTGGTTCAGCTAGATTTTTCGTGCACATTAGGAAGCAGTCTGAGGTTCACCTGGGCATCTGTTGGGTGCCTGGGACTGCTGGGTCTCTCGTGGTCAGTGTGCTACAGTTGTAGAAGTGGGTTCAAGGCCTTTGCCTGTTACCTTTTTTTGTTATCGTTTACATAAAAATGTGTGTTCTACTTAGAATAAGTGTTGCGACTTGCTGATCTGGTTATGTCTTTTGTCCATTTTTTTCTGCCCTGTTAATCCATTTCAAGAGATGTAGAAAGACCGGCTTAGACTTATTGTCTGGTCCTATATTATGTAAACACTGAACAATGACGTATTTCAAGGCTTTGAGCACCCCCACGTGGTGCATTTAAGCAAGTGAGTGCATCAGTGAATGTCTGAATGACTTGGGAAAGAATGCACAGTGCCCTCTTGTGGTGTATGAGTGGTATTGCGACAGACCAGCTTTGTTTTTGGTAAGGTTTGTTTTGAGAAATGAAGGATGGAGCAAAAGGGAGTTCTTGTCTTAGAATGGGAAGCTGTAAACTGTGCTGTTTCCTGGAACTCCATTAATTAAGCTTTGTGTGGTCTTGGGGGAGGATGGCGTTTTTGACCCGCAGCTATGCTGAGTCACTCTGTTCAAGTCGCTCTTCTGTCTGCCCTGCTGGGTCACTGCATAGGTGTTGCGAAACACCCGCACACCCTGTCTCCTGCCTGTCACGGCGGCCTGGACAAACTGCTGCAGAAGCCAGGAGCTCCCAAAGGGTGGCCCGCTTCACAGGTGGACATTTCAGATCTAAAAAGTAAAAATCCAGACCAAGATTTTGTGTCAAGTAACCAGCTGTACTCTGTGATTGTGACATTTTATACTCAACTAGCTGGTTGAAACGAAATCTTGGTCTGGATTTTTGCTTTCTATATCTAAAATATCCAACTCTGACCAGCTTATTGGATACCACAGTGAGCAGGTCTGATGAGGACGCAGCTGTCTGAAGGTGGGGGAGTACAAAGTTTAAGCTTTGAGCTCCATGTAAAAGTTCTCGGCTAAGGTCTTGCACTGATGGCGCAGAGACACTTGTATAAAATTGCCCTTGTCCTGTCCTGGCTGTGTTTTTCTAGTGCATGCAGACGGTACTTGGCGGTGTGCTGTGTTTGCACATAAAAGACTCGCCGCTTGCAGTTTAGCGTTACTTGGTAGGTATAAGCCCAGGGCCCGGCTGTCAATCTCTGGTTTTAGCTTGAAATCCACTCAGGCCTTTTGCTCATTTTTACGCAAAGTCTCATTTGCGTAGATCATTAGAGCCTGAAATGGTTATTAATCCGTTACACTGGCTCTAAAGGTTCGATTTTTGCTTCTGGACAAAGGCTGTGATCTGGGCAGCTCGTTATCGGTTGTAGTTTTGAACGTGTTTAGTGTCCTGCCCCCCCTGCACCTTTGCCTTTTGTTCTGGAGTCGAGTCTTGCTGCAGAGATGGGCGATGCCTTTGCTGCGCACTTCCTCCGCGTGATGAGGAACTCGGCCGGAGTGCGGGGGAAGCTCGCCGTCGCTGTCATTTCCTCCCTCACCTCTCTGCCTTGTCTCTCAGCTTCTCTCTCCTCTCTCTTGGCTGTTCGGGTTCGAGGTGCACAGTAACTGCGGTGCCGGTTGTACCATCAGACTCTCACATGCACGCACGGGCAGCGTACGTCTCCTGTCGCATCGGCATGCCGGCTGAAGGAAGGGGGCAACTGCAGACACGGAGCTCCGAATTCCCGGAGGTGGCAGCGGTGCCTGCGCTGGTGTATAAGACCTATTTTTAACTCCCCCCTCCATCCCCCTGCAGCTGCCCTCAACCCCCTTGGTGCAGCGTCAGGAATAACAACAGCCAGACTGCCTATCACCTTCCCCGACCCTCTTCAGACCGGACCCCGTATTGGTG
The DNA here is from genome assembly GCA_026776945.1 of Isichthys henryi. Lineage (NCBI taxonomy): Eukaryota > Metazoa > Chordata > Actinopteri > Osteoglossiformes > Mormyridae > Isichthys > Isichthys henryi. The sequence continues at coordinate 1,329,887 of JAODJX010000103.1, read as the reverse complement.
TGTGTGATGTGAGCTCTCTCTCTCTCGCTCTCTCACTTACTCTCTCTCGCTCTCCCGCTCCGTCTGTCTCTTCTTCTTTCCTCTCATTCGCTGCTGGCCCCTACCCCGGCCTGACCCCAGAACTCCTTTACTTGCTGCGGTAAGGGCACATAGCCAGAGTTGTGATCCCGGGACGGGACGGCGACGCGAGGTGACGGACCTCTACACCCCCATCCTTTGCCACTGACGCTGGAATACTGGAGCGGAAAACAGGCAGGCGACCCGCGTAGGTCTAGCCCGCCGCTCGCTGCCCCGGCCGGGGCCAGGGAGGCTTCCTCGCCGCATGCCCGCTCTGCCTGCCTCTATTTTTAGGGCTGACGCTGGGGAAGGTGTGGGGGAGGTGCTGAGTCGAGCCCAGCTGCCATTTTGCTCAGTCAGTTTGTAGTTGGAGAGGAAAGTGTTAAGTTGGGGGGTATGAACCCGCTGTTTAATTTTCCGCGGTAGGTTGTCATTTCTGTAACTTTCATGTGTGGTGGTGGGGCTGGGGTGTAGTTTTGCGGGGATGTTGGGGGGCAATCAAGTACGGTCTTTCGGGTTGAATTTTGTCCGCGCCCCCGATTAGCGGAAAGCTGCAAAACTTTCGCCGCCCGTGTGCGTTTTGGAAAAGACTCATGTCTGTTTCCACCAGAAGCGGAAGTGAAAGCGCAGTGTTTTGGCATCTGCAGGTTTGAAAGTCGCAGGTCGCACCAGAGACAGGAACGTGTCTGTTTGAATGTGACTACGGGCCGCCACTGTGATCACTGGTTGTGTTACTCGGGTGAGCGTTTCTTACACGCCGGTTTGCCTGTGCATCAGTGTCGACCCGAGGGAGGTGGTAGTCAGCTTTGTGCGTGCTTGGACTCTTTTTTTTAAATTTTTTTTTTATATATATATATTCCTGGACTGTGGCGAAGGATGGAGCCTATTTCTGGAGTGGCTTGTTGTCCCCTGTGCACAAGGGCGGGTCTGCTGTTGAAATGAGGTGAGACTCCTGCGGGCACTGTGACTAACGTTTTCCGGCCTTAAATGGCCCTGCCGCCTGTTTTCCAGTCGTAGTGCTTCCTGCTGTTCAACGCCGTTCAATATGATCATGGCGGTGGGGTCCATGTCTGCCCAAGCATGGCTGGCCGCCGTTAGCTCGCCTGCAGTCACTGGATCAGCATCTCCCGGTCTCTCGCATCTTTCTAGAGACTGATAAATGCTCTCGAGATACGGGTGCAGAGTCACGTGACGGGGGAAGGAGGGAGGGAGGAATGGGGACTTTATTTGGGGAAGGGAGTTCAAGAAGACAGGACAGTAGGGAATGAACATGAAAGATTCAGTTGAGAGAACAGAAGAAGGAGAGAGTTTCAGCGGGTGCTTCAGGGTGTGTTGGTGCAAAGTCTGACATGATGTAAGGAGTTAGTGGATGCTTGTCACCCAAGCCTGGGCTGTGTACCCAGCTGCATAATCATGGTAACCTCTGTGTGGTCAAACCGAGCAAACCGGGTGTGTTGTAATGCCATCTTAATGGATAGCGGTTAGGTATTCATAATTGTTTATCCAGTCGAGTCGGGGACGAGTCATTTTAGTGCTGTCACGGTCCTATATTGGGGCTTTATGAGGGGTGGCAGCCTTCCTCTCCAGCGTCACACTTTCGGCAGCTGGGCGGTCGCCTCCTGTAATGTCATCGTGTCCTCAGGGTGGGGTGGGGGGGTGGGGCAACATAGCTTCAGCTTCAGCAATCCCTGTCTGGACATGTGGCGGAGGTTCATTAGACTTGTGTGCAGACATCTAATGGATGTCTGCACACCTCTATACGTGCAGACAAAGAGAGAACAGTACTGTTTTTTTGGGGTTTTTTGGGGGGGGAGTGCCCCCCCCAGGAGTCTGCTTCTCATCCACCCTGTTATCAGGGCGACATGGCGGGGAACGGCTAAATTGGTCTGGCAGTGATACTGTCTGTCATGCCCCCAGCTACACGTCCAGATGGACTTTGGCTTTCACTGGCTTCCTCTCATTCCTATGATGCTCTTACAAAGTGTATTTTCCATGCCAGTGGCTGTCACATGGTCACTGTCACTTTCCGTAAGAGTGGACCAGTGTCCTTATGTCCTAACCTTGCTGTGACCCCCCCACTCTTCACTTCTCTTTGTACCTCAGACTTGTCCATTTCACTCCTCCTGTGGCGTTGTGTGGTCCTACTGCCCTGCCCGTTTAGGCCATCGAGCCAGAAGCTCCCCGCCACCTCATCCGTCCATCGGTTCGTGATCAGCTGCGTGTCCTCCTCCCTGCCCTCCCACCTTCTCTCCCATCTCCTTCCCAGCCCATGACAGGAGACCCGGCATCATGGCGTTCTCATCGCGCTTCTCCTTCTGGGAGCAAAAGGGAAGTCTTGTTCAATGTGTGTCTGCGTGTGTCTGCGTGTGTCCATGTCCGGGCATGCTTAACAGTCCCCGTGTCCTGTTCGCAGTGCAGGTTTGGCTTTGGAGTGCCGACTGCCATTTTGTAGCCCCACCCCCATGCTGTATAGTCCCTAGCTGTGTATCTCCCCCAGTGACTGATCGGTCCTTGGAAGGCCCACTTAGGACCGCGGAGAGCTTACGGAAATGTTGATGCAAAGTAGCTGTCTTATGTCACCCATGTCTTTCTCAGTAACGGCTTGATGTGTAATAATAGACTTTCACATGCACTTATGTAACCCAGGTATCTTTTTTGAAGCTTGATGTTTATGTATGGGTGGTCATGGATGAGTGTGAATGTGACAGCTCCTACTGCGGTGGCATTACCCTGATTCGGACAGCACCTGATGCTGCTTGGTGCTCTCCGGAGATACGGTTCCCCCCTGCTTCCCGTCCCCAGACTGTTACTGCATGTTAATCTCCTGTCCACTGGTACCCGGGTTTAACCCGAGACCCTCTCCACTTTGACCCCTGTAGGTCAAAGACGAGACAAAGCCTGGCCTCAAGAGTTCCAAAGAGAATGTAAGTGTCCAATAGTCAGTGCCTGGCACCCAGCGTGTAGTTGGGTTTAGGGTACTTTTGGTCACGATGTTTGAATGTGTCACGGATGTGAGTTTCCAGTTTGAGTTAGGACTGGTACCAACGGAGTAGAATGACAGGAATGAATAGGAGCCGTGCGATTATTTCCCTGCCAGGGGACCGCGGTGTCATGGATAGTTACGCATAATTGCACAACAAAAGCCTGGAACGCTGCTGTGTGGCATCTCTGTAATAGCTGCCTAATTGCCTTTGAAAATGATTACAGGTTTTGGAAGTCTTATTTGTTTAACAGGTGCGACTGTTGGTATGTGTGTTGGGAAGGAGGGGGGGGGGGGTGGAGTCCTGGCTCTGAATTAGGACAACCTG
>JAODJX010000103.1:1308873-1318962 GCA_026776945.1 Isichthys henryi | reverse complement strand
TTTTTACTGCAATGCAGGGTGTGGTGAAATTAAGGCCAGACTGCTGAGGTCTTGTAGCAAATGGTGGACATGGCGTTTGATGGTTTTTACCCCCCCCACAGGTGAAGACGGAGGAGCAGATTGCTGCAGAGCAGGCATGGTATGGCTCGGAGAAGGTGTGGCTGGTCCACAAGGATGGCTTCTCCCTGGGTAATGGTCCCACACCTATGTCCTACCTCATGCACCCCAAAATTCTATCATTATCCTCAGCAGCCAGCCTATCAGATGCCTCCCTCCATATCATGTGACCTCACAATCCAACTACAAAATCAGTTTTTATCACATTTACTGGTTGGTTGGTTTGGTGTTACAAATTTCCTCTTTTAACTTGCTGAAACAATACTGTAATTGTACAGTGTGCCAATGGACCATAACTGTTCAACTAGGAACTATCAGTCATTGTTTGGTTGATTTATGCCATTCACTTCTCTATTCTGTGGTCTCGTCAGCGACTCTGCTGAAGACGGAGCCAGGCAGCCTGCCAGAGGGGAAGGTGAAGGTCAAGCTGCAGCACGATGGCACGATACTGGACGTGGATGAAGATGACGTGGAGAAGGTTGGTCAGCGTGGCCCGTAGGGTGCAGTCTCTGATTCCAAAATCCATGATGTTTATTCAGTTGTTGGACTGGCCAGACTGGTTTGAGATGAGCCCCCCAGGGTGAACAGATGCTGTTTGCACCTGTCCACCACCGTGTTTTTTAGAAGAATGTCAGATGCACACATGGTTGGGGGAGCAGAGGAAGGTGCACGGCATTATGGGGGTTGAGCCAGGGGTCGCATGGAAACAAATGTCAGGAATGTGTTGTCTTGGCCACCGGGATCGGAACAGAGAATATCATTATGGGATATTTAGACATATTGAAGACCCTAGCTGAAGATTTTCCATCACACGTGATTTGCAGAACTGCTGTTCCATAGCTTTCATGGCACTCTTCATTGGCAGCATTTGACCTTTGACCTGTGCTCCCTTTACAGGCAAACCCCCCGTCATTTGACCGTGTAGAGAACCTCGCCTCCCTGCAGTACCTGAATGAGTCAAGCGTCATGCACTCGCTGCGGCAGCGTTACGGAGGAAACCTCATCCACACATACGCTGGGCCCAGCATGGTGGTCATCAACCCTGTTAGCGCCCCCTCCATCTACTCCGAGAAGGTAGCGCCTGCCTCCTGTCCAGGTGTACAATGTAGGCTACCTTGAGTGTACAAAATATAATATAAGTGTAACTTGGATATTTGTTTGGATAGTTAGGATGAACCATTAACAGTGTAGGATGGTTAGGGTATAAAAGTTACGCTGAATATTTCTGTAGAAGAATGAAAATGTCCCAGATATTTAGTGTGGAAGCATTTACTTAACAGCCCACAATACTATTGCGTGGAAGCAGATTTGAACGTTCGGAAAAGTCTGACTTTCACAGTAGATCAGCCTGGTAACCACTTCTTCCCTTTAGGAAGTGGTGAGGTATTGTTTGACTTATCTGGTTGATAAAAAAACAATTGTGGATGTTGTGAAGAATATTTATAGCCATAACTCCACGCTACAAAGATCATGCAGGCACACCCTGAAATACAGTAGGTGCTGTGTGTGTGTGTGTGTCTGTGTGTGTCTGTGTGTGTCTGTGTGTGTCTGTGTGTGTCTGTCTGTGTGTGTCTGTCTGTCTGTCTGTCTGTCTGTCTGTGTGTCTGTCTGTCTGTCTGTCTGTCTGTGTGTGTGTGTGTGTCTGTCTGTGTGTGTGTGTGTCTGTCTGTGTCTGTCTGTCTGTCTGTCTGTGTGTCTGTGTGTCTGTGTGTCTGTCTGTGTGTGTCTGTCTGTCTGTCTGTCTGTCTGTCTGTGTCTGTCTGTCTGTCTGTCTGTCTGTGTCTGTCTGTCTGTCTGTCTGTCTGTGTCTGTCTGTCTGTCTCTGTCTCTGTCTGTCTCTGTCTCTGTCTGTCTCTGTCTGTCTGTGTGTCTGTCTGTCTGTCTGTCTGTCTGTGTCTGTCTGTCTGTCTGTGTCTGTCTGTCTGTCTGTCTGTGTCTGTCTGTCTGTGTCTGTCTGTCTGTCTCTGTCTCTGTCTGTCTCTGTCTGTCTGTCTGTGGGGGGGTGGTGGTGGTGGTCTGGGCAGGAGGACTGTCATCCATCTGAAGTAATTGTTCCCCAACGGGAGTGTAATGAAGTGATGAACAGTGAGCAGCCAACAGAGCATTTACCGTGATGTGAATTTAAAAGGGCGTCAATATCCTGCCACTGGTAAAGATGGCCGATGTGAATGAGCCCAGCTGACCCTTATACTGTGCTCAAATGGTCTGCATGGCAAACCGAAAAATGCCACTGCGATGTCTTAAACCTAACAGCCATTAGGAGGGCATATTGCAGCCCAGTTACGGTATTTGACGGTTTCGGCAACAGCCCAACATCGGAACTGTAGTTGAAATGAAAGCGAGCATTGGCGTATTTGTGTGCTGTCGCCGTTGCCAAGATTGAGCAGGGTAGCTCAAGACTGGTAAGAATTTGATTATACTGTAACATGTCAATATTAGATTACACTATAAAAAGGCCAGTCAAATTTTATTTTTGCAAGTTAGCTTTTGCAAAGTGCTGCTTACAGTGGTTTGTAATTGAAACCATGATGACTCCTAGGCACCATCAGAGAAGATGATGTAATGCGCATGATAAACGGGCATGTTGATAATGTGACCCTCCCCCCTCCCCCGCCCATATACATGCACACACAGGTGATGCACATGTTCAAGGGCTGTCGGAGAGAAGACACAGCCCCCCACATCTATACCGTAGCCCAGACAGCCTACCGGAACCTTTTGACCACGCGCCAGGACCAGTCCATCGTGCTGCTGGGCAAGAGCGGCAGTGGCAAGACCACTAACTCCCAGCACCTGGTGCAGTACCTGGTCTCCATCGCCGGCAGCACTGGCAAGATCTTCTCTGGTGAGCTGTGAGCCTGCTGGCTTTCCCGGAGACCGGCAGCGTGGCCATACATTAGGATGCAGTTCATTGGCTGTCTGAAATAGTGTGATAACCAATCACAAATCAATGTTGATGAAACGTATACTGCGATGTTCACACATGCTTGCTTTTCATATTTTTACTATCCTTACAAAGATAGAACTTAACCTTAACCATAAGTAACCAAAGAAAATACAAGACTTTTGCCATTTTAATTTTTTTGCATTCACAGATTTTTGTGGGGACCTGAAAACTGGCCCTCACAATGTCAAAAACAGGTTTTTGTTAAATTGGGTGGGACATTTGGTCCCCACAATGCAATGTAACCCTAACCCACACGGACGTGGTGTCTCACCCAGACTCCCTCTGGCTTGCTCAGCCCAAACTGCCCTATGCGTAGGTCAGTGGTTCTCAAACTCACTGCCCTGCTTGTTTTCCAGCTATCGCTGCCCCACACACAAGTCCCAGCTGTCTTTCAGCTTCTGACTGACTGAACACACCTGATCCAGGTAATCAGCAGTGAGTGGGGCAGGGATAGCTGGAAAACAAGCAGGTCAGTGGGGCCCGAGGACCGAGTTTGAGAACCATTGGCTTAGGGCCACCCTGCTGTATCCCTGGTTTCCATGGTTACTTCAGGGCAAACAGGACTGGTGTGGACCCACAAGGGAGGGGAAGGCGGTGACCGCCATTCGAAGGCCGCCGGGCAGTCCTGATGGATTACATTTGGCCGAAAGCTCCGCTTTTCCCTAATTAGCCTAGCTTATCAAACGGCCACAGTCGCATTTAGCTTTTTTTTGCCTAATTAGTGCTACAGTGCTGATTAACTGTATCGTTTGGAGACGGGAAGTTATCTGTCCGGGCGGTGGACTTGAGGGGAGGCGCTGCTGGGTCTGACCTGCCGTCTCAGATGGGGTTGAGGTGCTCTTCTCCTCTAACGCTCCACCCTCCTGTCATCCCCCTGCCCCCACAGCTGAGAAGTGGCAGGCTGTGTACACCATCCTGGAGGCCTTTGGGAACAGCGCCACCTCCATGAATACCAACGCCAGCCGATTCTCCCAGATCGTCTCCCTGGACTTCGACCAAGCCGGCCAGGTGGCATCGGCCTCCATCCAGGTTCGGGTCGCTCCGTCCGTCGGGCATGCGCTGGGCACACATGGACATGCAGACTACGATGCTCTGCCCAAATACACACCTGAGCAAAAACGTTATGCAATTTGGGTTTAGCTCTTATGTTTTTTTTGCTCAGGAGTGTAGACTGGAGTACTCGGGGGGTGTAGACTGGAGTACTCGGGGGTGTAGACTGGAGTACTCGGGGGTCCACACACACATGCTGTACAACCACACAACAGTGGTAAGCAGTAGTTCACCCCAAAAGTGAAAAAGATACGTTTTTAGAGGAGGTTAATGCCATCTCCCCATCTAGATTGTTCTGCTGGGATACGAGTATTAGCGCCCCGACATTATCTTATGCACACTGACACGGTTGGTGTGTAGAGCTTGGTAGAAACAAATAGTGTGCACATTAAACTGCTCAGTACAAAATCTATGGGTTATCGTCAATAACCGGGTCATGATTCCTGGTAAGAAACAATGCTGTCAATTTTTTTCCAAATGTATTTTTCCGGCGCTTTAATCATCACATGAAGAATGCCATTCACTCCCATTATATTTGAGAGAAGACTGACATTTCTACAGCCTATAAAACTAGGCAACTCCCAGCAGAACAACCTAGATGGATAGACAGCACTGAAGCCTCTCTGAAACGTATCTTTTTCAGTTTTGGGATGAACTACCCCTTTAACTACACCTTCAGCCGGCAGGATGCAGAGCGCAAATGTTTTGTTGCCTGCTTTCTCACCCGCAGACCATGCTGCTGGAGAAGCTGCGCGTCTCCAGACGCCCAGAGGGAGAATCTACCTTCAACGTCTTTTACTACATGATGGCAGGTGCAGACAGCACGCTCAGGTGAGCCGCCGTCACGAACCGCGGCTGCAGGAATCTGTGCAAGTCGGTGTGCGATTCGTCAGCCTTGCAGGCCCTTGTCCATTGTCTCGGAGAAGGACGACTTGCGTGCGGCCACCATGCCTGGCCCCGTCTTATCTGGCCGCTAAAAGTGGGCTGTGAGACCTGCCAGGAGGTCACATGGGGCCACAGGTCCGAGCTCCGTGGTGTCCCGTCCAATTGGGCTTGGCCAGCCACTCCGGTCCGGCCTGCCAAAATAAGATACGACCAGCCAGACGAAACCCAGCCTGGGCTTGCTGAGCGAGCTTGGTGTCATGTTTCACCCGCGTGGATTGTATTTCGCAGCACCAAGCTTCCCGCGCCGATTCTGTTGTTTTACGGTGGTCGTCATGGCGGAGGTCTGCGCTGGCGGTGGCCATCAAGGCCATGGTCCCGGTGCTTATGAGGGATTGCCCTGCAAACCCCTGTGTGACACTTTCTGTGCCTTTCCCCTCTCAGGACGGAGCTGCACTTCAACCATTTCGCCGAGAACAGCGCCTTTGGAATCGTGCCTCAGTCCAAGGTAATTTCCCACGAGCGCCGCCAGTGTGAATACCAGTGAATCTGATCTGATCTGCCTCTACGCACCATGTGGGGAGGTGTGTCACTCCAGCAGGCAGGCTGTTCATGTGTGAATGAGAGTGCAGGCTTTCTGCTCTGACTGCCACGTGCTTGGGATGTTAAGAAAAAATGATGATATCTCCTGAGGCGGGACAGTTTGGAAGGGGAATGCTAGTCTTGTCCAAGTAGATGCTGCGAAGGGAGACTGATATTTTTAAGTGCAGGTACATAACTGGCCACCAACTCCCCCCCCCCCCCCCTTTCACAGCCTGAGGACAAGCAGAAGGCTGCCCAGCAGTTTACCAAGCTCCAGGCCGCTATGAAAGTGCTAGGCATCTCGTCTGAGGAGCAGAAAGCCGTGTGGCTCATCCTGGGGGCTATATACCACCTGGGGGCCGCAGGGGCCACAAAAGGTAATGTCCCGCACCGCGGGCGCTTGTGGGTCCTTGTGCCTGCCCTGCTCCTGTGCAGTAAACAGTCTAACTGTAAAGCTGTACACACAAGATGACAGACGTTCTATATCATCCCAGTGACACCTTCTCATTTGAACGTATTTATCAGAATGTAAGGCTAATATTTATTAACATTTATTACTCCTGCTCGTGGTTTCCTTGATGCCAAAATGACTAACTTGTTCGTTATCACCCGAGAGGAATGCCTGTCGTGTCATGCATTGTCGTGCTCCTTTCAGATGTACGCAGCGCTTTGCATTTGATTAATATGGGAGGAGAATACAAGCCGTGTTCTAACACTGACACTCTCATTCCAAAGTTAATTAAAAACCCAACCCAAAGACACAAACAAGAGCAGGACAAAAGTAATTAAGGAACAACGAATGCATTGTGGGCCTGACACAGCATGCGGTGCGGAAAAGGCGGTCGGGTTTTTTTTCTGGACGGGGAGCGATTGGAGCAAAGTGATGACAGTCTCTAATGTCGCCCTTCCGGCAGTTTCCGACATAGATGGATGCGGTAAAGAACTTTTCTTGTTTTTAAGCTGTCAGTTGCTTTCCATGCCCTCTATCTCTATATGCATGCATGTCTTTGAACCGCACACTGTGACCTTGGGGTCTTCAAAGGCCCCTCGCTGCGGAACCGCGGACATCAGCATGCATGTGGCCTGCCTCTGGCCTCGGCGTCATGTGATGCTGTTTGACGGCCCGTCTCTATGAATTTCCCCTCCATCTGGGCCTTTTTTTCTCTCTAGCGGGAAGCTCAGTCAATTAAAGCTCTTTAATCAAAGGGAAATACCTGTTTACGGAATCATCGTCATCCCGGCGCCACACGAGCTACACTGGAGCGAAAACACCTCAGCGGTCTACCCTGTTTGTGAACTCTGTGATTTGCGTACGTTTGCCACCCTGGTGTGCGGCTGCTGCGAGCTGAATATTTAATTTGAGACTACAACAATACACGCGTTTAAATCGTGCAGTTTCTGTGCAAAACAAATTTGCCATTGTTGTTGCAAATACAGCTGTACCAGTAGGGGGCAGTATTGATCTTTGTTTTTTTTTTTTTCCCCTCTCCATTGTGTCAGCCCTTGGAGAGAAAAGGACAGAAGAGGTATTTGCAAGATACCTGTCCAAGCCCCCATTTAATAGCAGTTAAAGACCATAAATATGAGAGAGAGAGAGACAGAGAGAGCACAGATAACATATGTGGTGTGCTTAATGTCAGACCATCCAGTAAGCGGCCACTTTCTTAGATCTTTGTGGACGTTATTGGAACGAACCTCCCAGACAGAGCACACGAACTAGTCCCCCCCCCCTTTGCCGCGCACTCGGTTCACCTGCCCTTTGTAGGGCGCTGTGTCCGGTTGTGTGTGCGACCGTGTCCGTGTCCTCCCTTACCATCCTGTATGGCCATTTGACAGATTGAAGTTCTGTGTCCCTAACGTCTCTGTTTTTACTTGCATGTTGCATGCTGTCGTTGCAATGCAGAGGCAGGCGAAGGTAAAAAAAACATACTTATATTTTTCTTCTCTTTCCCGAGTAATTCCTTTATCGTTATTACCAGACCTTCTGTAATTAGCATTTTTATTGTTTTTCTTTGTCGTCTTTCACTGTTTGGTTTTTTTTTTTCTCCCCCTTACAATTTTATGCCTTCATACCAAAGCTGGCAGCTGTCTCGGCCCCACGACAGTACTGGGGCATCGTAATGTTTTCCCGTAAAGCATAGCATTTGATGCTTTTTAGAGATTATTTGCTTTCATTCCTGTCCTCATGTTCTGTCCGGTGAAAATTAAAGCCGGCTCCTTTTCCCCTGTTTTCTCCATTACCCGTTTTGACCAGAGCGACACGCGGGCTTGTTTTCTGTACCAACTCCCGACGTCCCTTGGACGGAGTTGGTGCGGAATGCAGGCTCAGTTTCCCTGCCCGCGTTTGACTTCTAACGCGGCAATTAGATGCCGTCTCTGGCACGCCGGACGCAAACCACACTGGAAGTTGATCTCGGTCTGTCGTGGACAAGTGCAGGATTTGGGGGGGGGGGGAGGGTTCACAGGCAAGATACCACGTGCCAAAAATACAACACATGACTGAATTTGCAATTCAGGCATGCGGTCGCTTGGTCAAAATCACCGTAGGTTTTGGATTACATGGTAGGGGGAAAAACATGGCAATAAGGTTAAATATTTTCATACAAATATGGTTATAGTCACTGTTAGTGCCAGATAGAAGAGGATTTTGGGCAGGCAGGGGCCGCTGGCTACCTGCGTCTTGCACTGTCCTGGAGTGTGCTAGTCTGATGGATGCCTGGTGCTGTTTGCAGCCGGACGAAAGCAGTTTGCACGCCACGAATGGGCCCAGAAGGCAGCCTACTTGCTGGGCTGCAGTCTGGAGGAGCTCTCCTCCTCCATATTCAAACACCAGCACAAGGGCTCCCTTCCGAGGTCCACCTCCTTCCGGCAGGGCCCAGACGACCTGGCGTCCGGGGATGGCTCAGGTGCGTTGGAAACCTTTGTTTTTTCATCCTGCCCGTGCCCCTGATTGGTCTGAAATGAGCCAATTGTTAAACGTACTCCTGAAGCTTCCCAGTTCCTGCTTGGTGTCACACGCATTTCCGGCATCACAGAGGACACCTCTGTTCATTAGCACTTCTGTTTCCTCAGGACCCAAGATCACAGCCCTGGAGTGTCTGGAGGCGATGGGTTCCAGCCTGTATTCTGAAGTTTTCACTCTCCTCATCTCCCTCGTCAATCGGTCAGTCACACCTCCTCATTGGCCTCTCCTGCTCTCTGTTGCATATCCAGATTTGTTGTGCATCGGGCCTGAGAATGTATGAGAAGCTGGGAAGTTGAATACAATTGAATCCAGACTGAGTGATTGACTCTGGCCTGCTGGCCGGCAAATTTTATGGTTCCCCCCGGTCGGTGAAATTTATCTTTGGGGAACCCATCCCCTGCTCTGCATTTTTTTTTTTTTTTTTTGACGTATAGAACGTTGTCTTTGTGCTGCTGTTGGAATTTGGACCTTGAGGAATAATAGTTGAGGAGCGCTGCCATAGAAGCTGTGAACGTATTACACGTGTCAGTGCTGCTCCCCGCTGTTCCTCACGCCACTGCTCTGGTCCGCTTCGCCCCAGTGCCCTGAAGTCCAGCCAGCACTCCCTGTGTTCGCTGCTGATCGTGGACACGCCGGGCTTCCAGAACCCGCGGCTGACCAAGCGCGAGCGTGGCGCTACCTTCGAGGAGCTGTGTCACAACTACACCCAGGAGCGACTGCAGACGCTGTTCCACGAGCGCACATTCGTGCAGGAGTTAGAACGTTACAAGGAGGTATTGCCACGGATGTGCATGTGAACACATGTGCACACAGTCCTCATGCTGAAGTCTCACAGTCAGTTTTTTCCTCCTAATAATTCAGTTGTAGAATGCTCATACGTTGGCCACGCCCCTCTCTGGGTCACATGACCTCCCCAAGCTCAGCGTTTCCATTGAAACCCCGTTTGTCAGTGTTGTCAATAGGATGCTGTGTGGGAACAGTGGGCCGTCCACACCAGTGACCTTTACTGCCCAGATTCAAAGGCTACAAAGTCGTTCAGTGTTTTCTCTCCCACTTGAGACCAGTGATTGCCAGACACACAATGGCCCCTTTGTGGATGGCCAGCCTGACCTGTTACGGGGGCACAGCGATATCATCTTTCACCCTGTGTGCTGGGGTGGGTGCGGTGTTGTCTCGTCAGCCCCCGCTGGGATATTTTGTCAGGATGTCCCCAGCAACAGCAGCAGTGTCGCCCCCTCGCTGTGTGTCTGGCCCGGCCCGTGGCGTGCTGACAGGGGTTTATGGCCCTGCGCTGTGCCTCACAGCTCACTGCTTTTGTTTTGGTTTGGGGTGGATGGCAGGTGGGGGCGGAGTTCAGATGAACCCTAAGTCGATGCAGGTTCTTCCTCCCTTGTTGATCAATCTCACCCAAAGCTAGTAGGCTGGGTGTTTCGCAGGGGTGCCGTCAAAGGGGAAAGAGTTAGGATGATTCGAGAATTTAGAAGCTGTAGTGGCACCCACAAATCTTGGGAGTATATACCTCTGGAGCATCACAGAATTTCCCCTG
>JAODJX010000103.1:1296044-1308773 GCA_026776945.1 Isichthys henryi | reverse complement strand
ATGAATGCTGTAGTCACTTTCCAGTGCATCTCCCATACATGTGCCTGTACATCCCCAGCAACATCGTTCCCCTGGTGCAATCAAACACCAAATGGTTCCAAACTGTCTGAGTTGGTCCAGCCTGCGGCAAGAAGTTTCCCAGTGCTGTGATAAAACAAGTCCCTTTTCACCTTGCACCCCCTCCCACTTGTGTGATCAGATGGGTAATTATGAACTTTTAGTCTCTGGACCTGAATTACCCAACTGTCAGTTGCTTCTAAATATAATCGGCCCACGTCCGTCACTAAGGACATCTTGCTTGCTCCCCGTATGTGACGTCAGGACAGTAACAACAACAACAAATGTTTTGGGCCTGTTTTCGTGACAGCCTCCGCTCTCTTGCGATTGTCGCAAATGCAATGTTTTCTTGTTCCAGCTTGGCAATCAAAGTATTTTTTTTTCCCCGCCTCCAGAGTGGTCATTAAAGTGGGGAAAAAAAAGTTAGCGGAACGCTTTGAGTTCCTGATGTGGGGAGATGGTGCATAAAAAAGGAAATGTTTGCATATCATACACATGTTTCTTTAGAAGGTTTTGTTGATAAGCCTTCCTGCGGGCACAGCCTTTTGGTTAGCCAATGAAATTAGGGATGTGAGTGAAGTTTCACGAGTGTAAAATAACCAATAGGACGCTTTTAAACTGAGACACTCAACACTCCTTTTTCTCCATGTAGGAAAACATAGACCTTGCTTTGGATGAGCTTGAGTCCAGTACGTCTCGCTCTGTAGCTGCTGTAGACCAAACGTCAGCTCAAGCACTGGTAAGTGTAACTCTGCCTGTCTATCTTTCTCATGGTCTGCACCCAAATCCTGGAACGACGTGGGTCGTCTTTCTGGCCCCCACAGCCTGAGGTCCGAGACCTGTGCTGGATTCTGCTGACAGCCTCATCATGCATTGCGTGCCCTGATTTTGTTTAGATGTGGTCTCGCCACGGACCCCGCCCCCTCAATCCTCAGTATAACAGACACTTAGGGCATTCCAGTCCTCAGAGTCCTGCAGACAGTGCATGTTTTTGCTCCCTGTGAGGCAGCAAAAATGTTTGTCTGACAGGGAGCAAAAAAGTGGGCTCTCTTTGGTCTCTGAGTCCCAGGTTGGGAAACACTGACTTGAGGAACCGTATGTTAAGTTGTACTTGTTAGATCCGCCTTTTGCTTCATCTTAACGAAGGCCTGGCATTTTTATCACACATCAAAGCCGCTAATTACCCAGTTCGGTTTCATTTTACCCCCCTTATTTCTCACCACAAGCCTTGTCTTACAACCCGTGTCATTAGCGGAGGAAAACGTCCAATTTAAGTAGCTGGGATGATGACACGTGTTTTGGGTTAAAATTTTTTTGTTTCCTTCAACCCATTTTCTTTCTTTATTAGGATGTTTATTTTTATCATCCATTTGGTTATCGACGCAGTAAATTAGCAAAAGCAGGCACTGGGGGGCTTGCCGGCAGAGTGGGGGGAGAGCATTGTTTTTTGTGCGCCGAGGGTGAAAGGGGTCCTGTGGAGTTGCAAGAAAAGGCAGTTTGATGTGGAACGGCGTGTTTGCTGATTACAGCAATGCCAGGTAGCCGGATCCCTCAGTTTGAACGCCTCATCGATTCCTTCCCCGTGAAACATTAAAAGCATTTCATAGAAACATTTCACTCCGAGTGAGGCTGTGCGCTGGTATACAAAAGACACATTGTGATATGTGCTAATGATAGTCACTACATATAGATGTTTAACTGAAGGCTTCGATTTACAAAATACATAGTACATTGCTTATGTGGCTTGTTGATTTCCAGGAAAATATGTCTTCTGTCTGCTGCTAACGGCTTGGCTGTGTTATCAAGCAATTTAAAGAATAACTAGACATAAAGTAAAACTGTCTGAAAATGTTCTGTGGAGACTTTTTCAGGCCATGCGGCCTTTTCCTTGCCACTGTGCCGTCGCAGTACCCGACCTGTCGTGCCAAATAATTTTGTGAATAATACCCCCCAAAGATAATAAAAATACACCTTCAGTATTTAGCAAAGTCAACCTGACCAAACAATGAGTTGCACCCCCCCCACCCACCCCCCGCCACAGTGAGCTTGTTATTCCATAGAGAAGGTATCCTCTCCGGACTGCCTCTACCTGGGGTGATGTCGCTGAGTGTCACCCTCGTTAGACACGCTGAGTCTGGCACCTGAAGGACAGCCGGCGTGCCTGCGGTAAAGCGACACCTTCACCGTGTGTGTCTGAAACCTCGCAGCTTTCAGAATGTGCATGGAACACATCCTGGCGTCGGCGTGCTGGGCTGGCTTGTGACTGGCGAGCTTCTCCGGCTGTCTGCGCGGGAAGAGCCCGAGTGTGTGCAAGGGGACATGCTTTAAACGCATCTGTTAGTTCTCTCTGTCTATCACAGCCGGCCTGATTTAAGGAGGTTTTCCGCTTTTGCTGTCATCGTGTCGGCACCCTGTGCAGACAGTCACTGCTGCTCTTCCAGTTAAATGAAGTGATGTTTTATTTGCCATTTGTGAAATACAGGTTCATCGCGATGCTTCTCACATATCCCACCTTGCCTTGAGCAAGACACACACAGACACACACACACGTTTATAATTATATCTTTGTGGGGACTCTCCATTAATTTCCTGTGGGGAAAAACTCTAATCACAGTATTACTACTTTAGCCCCCTCCTGGCCCTAACCTTAACCATAGGTAACCAAACAAAATATACCTTTTGTTGTTGTTTTGATTGCATTAACAGATCTTTGTGGAGAAAGTGGTCCCACAACGTCAAAAAAACAGGTTTTTATTACATTGTGGGGTCCCCCACAAATATAATATAGTAATATAACCCTAATCCACACACACACACGCACAGTGAAGCTTGGGGTCCAAGTACCAGATTTGCTATTTGTCTGGAGCATTTGGGGGTGGGGGGTGGGTTATGGCCTAGTGTCCAACAGGAAAGGATTCAAACCAGCGACCTTCTGATTGAGGGTATGGAGACCTTTCCTACTCGGCCACACAACAACTCCACTAAGGCTGGTGTTGCTTCAGCAGAAACCAGGCCTATGGTCAGTGTAGTGCCTTCTCAGGACCAGAACCTACGGAAAACACACCTGCAGAGTAACACTGCATCTTTTTAAACGAACACTACTCTTTTTTAAATTTTTTCATTCAACTGCCTGTGCGGTCAAAGCACGATCCAAAAATAAAAAAAATAAATGCACTACTGCTGCCATCAGCTGCTGCTGGATTCAGGGGGTTTTGTCTATTTTTAAACATTTTTCCCCTAGCTATTAAACACGTTACGAAATGGTGAGCTTGGTGATGTTACAGCGTTAGACAGGCGAATCGTGGCAGCCATTACTGGCGTTTAATTGCTTAAGTGGGGAGCGGGAGAGTGGGGTCTGTGAACGCTCCAGCGCCCGGCAGCTTTTATTTCCATATTAGCGCTAATGAGCGTGCCGGCACTGTGGGCGGCCCGTCCTCACGGTGCTCCCCGTCTCCACAGCGGTATGCCAAGATCGCTGGCACTCGTGAGGAGGGGAGGTATAGGCCTAGCTGTGTGCGTGTGTGTGTGTGTGTGTGTGTGTGTGTGTGTGCGTGTGTGTGTGTGTGTGCGTGTGCGTACGGGCATGTGACATGAGCCTGAATCTTTGTCACGAGTCCTAGCATGACCTTCCCCGGCATGCAGACATGACCCGCCCTTGGCTGATCTGCCCCCTCTAGGTGCGCACTCTGGCCCGGACAGACGAGGCACGGGGGCTGCTCTGGCTCATGGAGGAGGAGGCGCTGCAGCCCGGGGGCTCCGAGGACACGCTTCTAGAGCGTCTCTTCAGCTACTATGGTCCAGCCGAAGGAGAGGGCAAGGGCAAAGGTGAGACCTTGCCGGGAGCGACCGTCCGTCTCCTCTCGGCATCACGTACTGTCATTGTCGGGAAGGTGACGTCTCTTCCCCCATCTCAAGGTCAAAGCTTGCTGTTGAAGAGCGAGAAGCCGCGTCACTTCCTGATGGGGCACAGCCATGGGACGGACTGGGTGGAGTATGACGTCCTGGGCTGGCTCAACCATGCCAAGCAGAACCCCGCCTCCCTGAATGCCACCACTCTGCTGCAGGACTCCCAGAAGTATGTAGGCCGCAGTGCCTGTATCTTACCGGAGAAATCATTGGTCAGTCCATACCCAACTCTTACCCAACTGTGTTGCAGGAAGAACATCAGCAGCCTGTTCATGGGCCGCACTGGTGGGCCCACGGTCCTCTCGGGCTCCATCGCCGGCCTGGAGGGTGGCTCCCAGCTGGCTCTTCGCCGGGCTACCAGCATGAGGAAGACCTTCACCACTGGCATGGCTGCCGTCAAGAAGAAGTCGCTCTGCATCCAGATCAAGCTGCAAGTGGTGAGTCGACGTGATGAACTTCAAGAAGGTCTCGGAGGAGTCTCCCAAAATCCTTGTGCTTACCGTCTCCCCTTCCTCCAGGATGCACTCATTGATACCGTGAGGAGGTCCCGGGTCCACTTCGTGCACTGCTTGCTGCCCAAGGCGTTTGCATTGAGCGGGGAGCTCCGAGTGCAGGGCGGGCCGTCTCCCCGCTCCGCCGAGGGCGAGGCCCAGGGCGAGAGCGTCACCGGCCTCATGCAGCTGGATGTGGCTCTTCTTCGAGCCCAGCTCCGTGGCTCCAAGCTGCTTGACGCCCTACGGATCTACAGGCAAGGTGGGGTGCCAGCCAGTGCTCTAAATCATCCCAGAGAGCTTCAGTTCAGGCATTCTTGGTCTGAAAGTAGAGAATCGTGGAAATGACCTCGGCTGCGTCTGATATGAAATACCAGTCAAAGGTCTGGACACACCTACTGGAAATCATTTGTTTTTCAGCAAGATAATAACCCTAAAGACACTTCGAGGGGTTATGTAGTAAGTATGGTCTTGTGAACAAGGAAGAAGATGGAGTGCTATTATAGATGGCCTGGCCCCCACAATCCCCCTACTTAAACCCTTCAGAGTAGGTTTGGGATTAGTTAGATCATAGAGAAAGTTCAAGGTGACCAGCTTGTACCAAGACCTTGCGGAAACTCCTTTAGGACTGTTGGAGAAACATTCCAGGTGGCAACATCTGGAAACTGGTTGAGGGAATGCCAAGAGTTTGCAAAGCTCATCATATGAATGTTTTTTTGCTTAAAAGGAGGCTATTTTGAGATGCTGAACACTTCACTTGCTCGTCACAATATTTGATGTGTATTACTACATTGCCTAGAGGTTTTTAACTGTAAGGTGAATAACAATAGCTAAAACAGAGAGGTGTGTTCAGACTTTTGACTAGGGCTGTAATTTAATTTTACACGAGCCCAGTTGTCATTGAGCAATTACCTAAAAATGTGCTCCTCTACTCGCCCAGGGTACCCCGATCACATGGTCTTCTCGGAGTTTCGTCGCCGCTTTGACGTGCTCACGCCCCACCTGACCAAGAAGCACGGCCGCAACTACATTGTCACGGACGAGAAGAGGGTGAGCTTTTAACTGTTGCTCCTGTAACCGGCCAAAAGACCTCTGGTCATTAATTTAGGAACCGGTTTGCATCATTATCCCACAGGTGTGACAGAAAATTGAACAAAAAAAAACCCTATTAATTAGGTCTATTGTCACAACTTATTGTCCTGGGTGATTAGTCTGCGATTAACAGTGGCAGGATAGACCATTGTGTAGTGTATATACGGGGGGAGAGGTTTTAATTGCTTTGATGCAATGGACTCGCAAAAACCCTCTGAACTTCAGAGAGTAAAAGGGTTTATCCATGAATCAGTAGGTGAAGTTTATTTGGGCCCATCTTGTCAGTTTGGTCTGGCTAATGAAGAGGTTTGGAATAAGTCCACGTGACCATGAAGGCGACATACGGTCAGGTAGATCCTTATTAAGGGGAGGAGTTTGGATACAGGAGCAGCCCAGTAAAATGACATGCGTTGGAGGTACGTATGTGAAATGGGGGGCTGGAGGAAAGAAAGAGAGAGAAAATTTAGGCTCCTGCTGTGTCAGCTTCAGAGCCTAACCAAGCCCCCTCAGACCAAAAGACACTCACCCCCCAAAACTGAGGTAGTAGGGCCCAGTTTTGCCTCCATAACAACCTCAAGAATCTGTTCTGCACCCAGCTGTTGTAGCTAAGCTGGTATCTGTGCCCTTATGGCCTGCCACTTGGGTTTAATCAGGCTGGCCATTCTCCTCTGACATCTCTCATTAACATTTTTTTCCTTTTCTCCAGCCTCTGGAATGCCAGTGATTGAATGTCTTTTGTTCATCACTCGATTTTTCTGTGAACTCTAGCCACTGTAGTGTCTGAGAATCCCAGGAGGGTGACTGTTCCCGAGATACCTTAACTAGCACGTATGACACCACTTGGAAATTGTGTAGATTACGCGCCTTGCTGAGCCGAACAGAAATTGACCCTCTTGACCCTTTTTTATGTGCTGTATTCTTTTATAAACACATGATTGGCTGTTCGGACGAGCAGGCTGTTCACTGTTTACCTAATCACCTGGCCTCTGCGTGGTTTCTTACTGAAGTGTCTAGTCAATCCAACGACTCTGAGATCGGCTACTCGGTTCGTGGATGATTTGTTGACAGGAGTGTTGTCCATTTCTTGTAAACGGGTCTTTATTAGCTGGTAACCGCTGATTCGGTCAGATAGATGCTTCTTTGAGAATGGCTGCAGAAATGGGTCCTTGGGGAAGAGGCTTGTAACTATATTTTTCCTCCATGCGTTACAGGCTGTAGAAGAGTTGCTGGAATCTTTGGACCTTGAGAAGAGCAACTACCACATGGGTCTGAGCAGGGTGAGTACCCAGGCTGTCTCCGCTATCAATCTCCCGTTCTCCTTTTCGCTATTTCTATCATTCTCTCTGTCATTTCCTGCCAAACACACGTGCAGCTAGCAGATGCACACGTACACGCGTGTGCACGAAAGCAGAACGTCATGTTTTCCACACTCCACAGCAAGTCCAGTTCCGCTACCCATCAAGCTGAAGTTTAACTCCCAAATGTTATCAGTAATTTTCTACCTGTGGATAGCTAATTAGTAACAGCCAGCTAAAAAAAGCGTATCCTCATCACAGGACTGTCCTGCTCCTTTTCTTCCAGATTAAGGCTTGTCAGGTCTGTCAGCCGTGACTCATTCTCAGTCTCGGCACCAAAAGTCCATTTGCATTGCAAACACCGAGCACTAGTCTGTAAGGCAACGTCTTTCAGACGTATCTGTCGGCGGGGTGCCCGTGTGTGTATGCCTTTTTATTTGACATACCACAATATTGAAGTATATCAGACAAGCTGAACAGCAAATTCATTGCAGATATGAAAACCTTTATGAACAGCGTGTATGGCAGACGACCGTAATCGGAATTGATTTCCATTGGACCCGGCGCTTTGAATTCAGGGCTGAAATAATGGCCATTGTAGTTCGTTTTTCAGAAAGATTTTGATGCAGGCAGCCAGCTATCGATCTCATTGATTTCATGACACCATCGGGAATTTGTCTATGAGGGAAAAAAAAAATGCGGTTCTTCTCACAAAGTTTATGTATACAGGCTGGAATATTTCGCCTCTCTGTATTGTGCTTTGCCTGCATGCAGCTTGTACGGCAAATGAAATGAGAAGACATTTACAGATGGCCGCATCGGTATGTGCGGGCAATGTTGGCTGCTGCCCCCGCAACCGCTCGCGCCCTCTAGGGTATTTATGCAAAAACATGGAAAAGGACCTGTTGGAATTGATACAGGTGCAGCACTAGTGCTGACAGCCACTCGGAAAGATCACAGCTTCGCGTGCAGAACTGTAGAATCGACCTTAAAACTGTGACCTCAAGGTAGGGGAGTCAGAGTCAGTCTGTCTGTGGCCCCATACTGCACAGTACCTTGGGAGACCCCTCCAGAAAAGTGCACAGATCCACCCAAGGCTGAGCTGGGGTTAAAAATTAGCCCTGGATTTATTTTTTTTTTCCTGCAGATACAGACCCCTACCTCTTATACACACACATGATCAAATTTGCTAGTGCCGGGGAGGGGGGGGAGGTCCGCCACGACTAATTCTGTAAAGCAGACGGCCAGTCCAGCCCTGGCCTTCTGCTTTCTTGCAGTGGAGCCTTTGGGGACGGGGGGGTTGGTTGGTGGTGTGGGTGCATTCTCATCATCTTCCTTGCCTTGGCACACGCTCGCAGTACCCCAGCAAACTCAGATTAATGCTTTCAGGCGAACAGGTAAGAGATCACCCAGGAGAGAGAGAAGCCCCTTCCGGACATTTCCACGTGCCTGTGTACTTGGGGTAGGAGAGGCAAGATAAACAGACTCGACTACCTGTGAGTGACGCGTCAGTCGCGGGTTACGTCACAGACCCTAAAGTGGGTGGCTCCCTTCTGTTTCTTTGGAGTTGGATACCCATGAGGCTTTAGGAACCACTGATTCCACTGAAGCTCGGTTTCTTTACCCATAATGCAGTGCTGACAACACCTTACTCAGAGACATTAACCTTTACTTAGCAGACGCTAAATTGTGCGAAGCGACATGAGTGACGCACTTGACACATTACAAACGGTACTGTGCAAAAGTCTTAGGCAGTCAAAGAAAATGTTTAAAGTTATCTGGGTAGTCGGGTGTATATTTGCTCAGAAAAAACACCACAGTTTAAAATAAAAATATACGTAAATGAACATTAAGACAATAAAAAGTAGCAAGAATTTCTTCTGCTCTCCATAAACGTACTGATACCGTGTTGGATAGGTAGATAAATACAGTTTTGTTCCCAAACCTCTCCTTAGGGGCACCCCGGCCA
The DNA here is from genome assembly GCA_026776945.1 of Isichthys henryi. Taxonomy (NCBI): domain Eukaryota; kingdom Metazoa; phylum Chordata; class Actinopteri; order Osteoglossiformes; family Mormyridae; genus Isichthys; species Isichthys henryi. Next base: position 1,299,963 of record JAODJX010000103.1, on the reverse strand, counting down.
TTTCATTTGTTAAATTTCAGCATAAACTTAACTAAATAAATTTAGTTAACTCGGAGGTATTGATTTAGTCATGCATGGTGTACTAGTGGTCGAGTCAAAACATGACTATTCGATGGTTACTGCAAATACTGAGGTGACTTCAGAAGAGATTTTTCACTGGCTAAGCTGACAGACTTTGGCAGACATGTCATAGCTTTACGCCACCATGAAGATCATTTAAACATTTTTCTTTGGCTGCCTAAGACTTTTGCACAGCACTGTGTTTGCTGTTGAGGAGTCGACTAGGCATCAGTGCAGCAAGACTGAACTCCCAGTGAATGCTCAGGGATGAGGGTTAGCAGTATTGGAGCAGGAGCGACACAACATCTGCTAACAAAGCAGGGACCCAAAGACAGACACACACAAATATAAGGATCAGACCCCCCCTGTGATCATTTTGATCCTTTGCAATCACTCCTCTTCAGTATGAGGTCATGGATACAAGGAACATTGTATCATCCATACGCCGTTGTTTCAGCGGCCACTGGAAAACGTGACCATTTTCCCTTCTCCAGCAGTGGAATGCCATTTTGCTCTGACCTCCCCCCCCCCCACCTTTTCTATCTGAAGACAAAGCTGGCAGTTTGTGCTACTAGTTCAGCACCCACGCCTCTGGGCCCCTGGGCAGGGGGTTGGGTGGGGACAGAGAGGGGCCCATTTGCGTTGCTCAGCGTTTTTCCTCGCAAGAAACGTGGGCGAGTAAATCCATCACTGCAAACCTCCTGAAAGCCTCCCTTCAGTCTCCGAGAATGACGCAGATCCCTAAATGCACCACAACGTATTTCCACTGCACGGATGTGCGCAGGCCGTGTCGCTATGGTTACGCTGCATCAAAAGCGGACACCGTAAAACTGGCAAAAGTTATTGCCAAGTACACTTTCATTACGGCATCTCAAATGCATATTTGTGTGTTCTAAAACACAAATACCGCATTCCCACACTTCTCTAGCCAGTGCAACATTCAAATAATGGTCCCTGACCTGCAAGTTTACAAGAGAAAATACACTTCAACAGTCTGTAGAACGTATCTCATGGGGCCGGTTCCTGATTGAGAGTTGGACATGACAGTCTGAGGTATGGCACTTGTCCTTTGTTGTCTGTTATTTCAGAGATGGCATCGTGATGTTAAGAAGATTAGACTCTGTCATGGAGATACATCCATCCATCTTCCAGCTGTCTGATGATGGTCAGCGTTGTGGGACTATCAGTACAGTCCAACTTAATTGTGGTTGTCTTTCCAACACTGTCTAATGTTCCTGTGGGCTCTAATGTGACAAGTAGGCTGTCGCACACAGCCCCAAGAAAGTTTCCTTTCCTTTCCTCCAGTAACTCCTTCAAAGCTGACGATGAAGACACTCGTGAGACAGTGCCGTCGTCATCCCCAGAATTAGTAAACAGCACTTTAGAGAAATTAATTCCATTGTCTTACACCTCTGTTTCACCGCATGTCCTGACTACTGAAGAGTCACTGGTATAGTCACTGGGTTTATCAAGGTTTGTGTTAGAAATTTGTAACGTAAGTGAGGCTCCTTTGAAGAAAGAAAGATAGTTTTGAAGGTGTGTTGAGGGTAAGAATAGGCCCTTTGAAGTCCTCTTTGTTTGGCAGGATTGCTGTTCATATTTTTTTTTCAAAATAATCCACTTTAATCAGAATTTTCTTGCATGTTTTTATTTACAACCGATTTTCACAAATTTTGAAGTTTGAAATTGTCTCAAACATGGGATGAAACTTTTAAAGCTCATACTGGCCTTCTGTCATTGCATCATTTGCGCATTCATAATATTTGGTCTCCGGGGAAGCAGGCAAGCTTAATTTCTGTCATGGGCCCGATTTTCTTGCTGCGTCTGTAATGCATGTGTCAGGATCAGGTCGTGCCGAGAGGCCGGGCTCGCCCCGGTTCCCCGCTGCCATCTCATCCGGCGCTCTTCTCCGCAGGTGTTCTTCAGAGCTGGCACACTGGCCAAGCTCGAGGAGCAGCGAGACGATCAGACTCGCCGTAACATTGCCCTGTTCCAGGCAGCCTGCAGGGGATACCTGGCAAGACAGTCCGTCAAGAAGAGAAAGGTAACTTGAGTCCTGGGAAGGGTTCTGTGTCAGGAAGTGGTTACATCCAGAATAACATTGAGGGGGAAGTGGGGAGTTAAGATGTGTCTTTTCACAAATTTGGAGATGTTAACATTCTGCTGAGTCCATTGTTGTATTCCCATCATTAAAACGTTTAACAAACTCCAATCCGGCCCCTTCGCTTAGGAGCTGTAAACAAACATTATTCATGTTTCCTGATTAATCGGCCTCCCCCGTACTGCGTGGATGGCTTTACTCATCCTAATTACAGAGTACCATGGCGGGTTCCAAGTTCAGTTACGCCCGTTCAGAGTCGCCTGTGAACAAAGATTGCGATCTGAGGGCATCGGATCCATCAGCCCGTCCTCTTCGCTGTCGGTTGGCGTTCAGTCTGCCCTCCTGGGGAGGGGGGAGCATGCGGTGTGAGAGACGGCCCTTATCAGTTACGCTGTCGAAGCGGAGAGCTACCCGCTCGATCACTCCGTTTATTACTCTCCTCTGTTCGTTTGATGTTTATTTTTTTTTTGCCCTGTCCCTTTGCAAATTTTAGCGTTCCAATATTTTTTTTTGTCTTCAGTATCAGCGTCGGCTTTCTTTCCATAGCCCCGCCCAGCCACGGCCACCCCCCTCCCACCACTGTGCTCTGACTTCCTTGCCCTCTGACCCCGTCGAGTTGATGTATGACTGCACTGCTAATTATCGGAGTGGGGGGGGGGGGTATGCCGTCTGTCTTGGCCTTCATAGTTGCCCTGCTGCCTCTCTGGAGTCAGACGGTCTGACACTGAGCCTGAAGCCGAACCTGGAGCCGCTGCCTTAAGCGGGACATTCCGGGTCCAAGGGATTGCACTTCTATGAATATCAGAAGAATCCAAGGCCCGATCGCTTTGTGGATTTACCGGGATATCAGTACAGCATCAGCGCAGCGGGGCTTATCCACGTGTCCTCCCTTCCTCAATGTTCCGGAGTCTGCCCCCCACCCCCACCCCCCGAAAGAATACTTTCTTTAGTTGTTCAGCATTTTTGTCCCGCAGCTGATGCAGAAGCCTTGCCAATTTAAGGTACCCCATCCGTAAGTAATATTCTGCAGTTGTACGTTCTGTTGTCGTCGTTTGTTTCGGAAGTCATCGTTCATTTGGCTCGGCGGGATGTTTCCATCGCCTGCTCCTCCGGTGACAGCGCGTGTGCATAGGAGTCAGGATGGAGAGATGTTTTTATAGCGCAGTGCCTGCTAGAGGTAGGACTTAGAGCAGCACGTTATAAGTCCTTCTCAGCTATAGTGAGGTCATATCTTTGGATACCTTGTGCTTTCCTCTTCTAAACACTTTGAGTAAGAAATGTTACATTTTTCCTGTCCTCAGTGTAGTTTATTGTGTGAAATTCTGCATTTTCGGAATATACAGAATTAGTACTTAATTACAGTCTGACGCCATGCAGATATCTTCTTTAATGTTGTGGATTTTCTCGGCATTTTGAAGTTGGCTGATTTACCTGCTTTTAATGGAGGGACATTTCTCTTGCGCCCGGGACACCCTCCAGCAGCATATCCTCCCTAAGCAGCCCAGTCCTGCGAAATCAAGACTCCTATTTACGTGACTGATGTCGCCTGATATAGCCGTAGCCTCGTGGCAATAAATTACTCCCAATGATTCATGACGGTGACATTTGAAGTTGTGCTTGCAGTTGAATATTTCTGTTAAATGAATAACACCGACTCAGCATTCGGATTTACTATTTTATATACTTTTTACCTGATGTAAGAGATTCTCTTTTATGAGCTCAAAGAGGGAGAATGTAATAAATGGAACATGGGTGGGG
>JAODJX010000103.1:1275583-1295944 GCA_026776945.1 Isichthys henryi | reverse complement strand
CCCGCCACCAGCCGCACGGCCCCCCCGCCCCCGCCTAGAAATCGCAACCGTCTCTCCGCCCGCCGCTCGACCGGCCCCCCGCCACCCGCCCCCCCCCCCCCCGATGGGAATGGCTAACCGGATGCGGCACCCTTTATGCGATTCGGTGCCGTCAGTGTGCGTCCCTGAAAACTGGGAACAAGCAAAGATAAAAAGCCATGGTGAGACCAACCCCTAGGGGGCAGACTCTAGCAGTCGAGGGTTTAAGCCACGAGACTCGTTTTATCCGAAAGCTGGCCCAGTATTGTGGAAGTCACAGGACTGTGAAATGGGAATTTGGATGATGGGGGCTGGCTGCAGTAGTTGAGGACAAGGCAGGTGGCAGGGGGGGTGGGGGGGGAGGTACAGGCCATCCGGCAAGTTCTTGAATTTGTGGCCTGAGTGTGACGTAAGAGGCTATGAGGAACGGTCTGGGTCCACCCAGGTCCTGGGTGTGTATCGCTCTCATCCACACATCTAAAGCCATCAGTGCTTTCTGCCAGACTCCTGCAGAATATTTAATTTTTAATTGTCAGATTTCCCTACACTGTTGCTGCAGAACTCTGAAGGACATCGTCAGGGGATATAGAGGGCTGTTTTTAGCAAACTGCTAAGCTGCGGACCAGCTTAGTCCCCAGACAGGCCACTATATCTCAGCTCTCTCATTATGCTAATGTGTCTTTGACAGCATATCAAAGGGGGTAAATATATGGAATATCAAAACGTGAATATATAAGCTGCAGATGAAATTTTAATGAAGCGATGCTTCTGAAAGTGCTTTCCCCGGCGATTTTACTTATTGTGTTAGATATTCCGGCTGCGGTCACAGGTTAGAGGTGACGTGAGCCCTCGTGGAACTTTGCAGGTTCGACTCGGAGCAGTCGCAGTCCCAGGAGGAGGTACAGCGGGAGCGGACGCAGCGGGAGAAGCTGAGTCGGGAGAAGGATATGCTGACTGGGGAGGTGTTCGGCCTGCGGCAGCATCTAGAGGTAGGAGAGGCACGCTGTTGGGTTGAAGACTCTGCCTCAACCGTATGGGTTTTAGGCAGTAAGTCTAACTCTGTCCCCCCTGCCCGTGAAACAACAGGAGAAGGACCTGGAGTTGTGCGCTGTCAACTTGAAGGTGGAGCAGCTGGAGGCGGAGCTATCGGACCTCTCGTCCCAGGAGTCCAAGGACGAGGCCTCGTTGGCCAAGATCAAGAAGCAGCTTCGGGATCTGGAGGCCAAGGTGAAGGACCAGGAGGAGGAGCTGGATGAGCAGGCTGGCACCATCCAGATGCTGGAGCAGGTACTTGGGTTTTCATTTTCGGGACCCCTCTGCCACGCAGAACCGGCCGCTGTCATGTCAGTATCCGGGATACATCGCCTTTCTTCTGACTTGACGCCGCCTTCGCAGGCAAAACTCCGCTTGGAGATGGAGACGGAGAGGCTACGGCAGACTCACGCCAAGGAGATCGAGGCCAAGGACGAGGAGGTGGAGGAGATACGGCAGTCGTGCTGTAAGAAGGTACGAGACCGGGGCTCAATGCTCGAGTCGCCCGGGCGTTTTGCACTCCTGAGTCGGGTCAGTGTGTGGAGAGCCGACATGAGAATTGAGTTTTTCTTCTTTTCCACTACACAAAACTCCCAGTCGGGTCATCTGCGGCCCAGTGTACTCACCCCTGAAAGTGGTTATCTGTGAGAAATTGAAGTGCCTGTGTGTGGGGGTGGGGGGCAGGGCAGAAGAAGGTGTTTGATGCGCAGCAGGTCTTGTAATTAATTGATTAACACAGGAAGGCCAGTGACCTGTTTTTGATTGGGGGGGGGGGGGTGTGCACAGTGTCTACTTTTCAATATCTAATTTTTTTTAAGCTGCCTTTTTAACTGCATTTTATTTAGCTTCCATCTAAAGTGATGTACATTCTTGAGAAAGCAGAGTCAGATGGGGTTAAGGGGCCCGATCAAGGTTCCAGTGGTGAAATCCCTCCTCTAGTCCGGGGATTTAAGCTGACGACCTTCTGACACGTCATCCTTACCCGCTGAGCCTCACACTGCCCCCATAAGTCATCTGTTTACTGACTTACTATGACTGCACTCAGTGTGGTTTCCTTGAGCTTTGGATTGCTGTGCGCATATCTGAATTTGGGGGGGTGGAATTTATGTGTCCGAAACGACCGTCATGCGGTGGCCGCCAGTCTCACCCACTCAACCAACCCCCCTCCCCCACCCCGTGATTGACAGCTGAAGCAGATGGAGGTGCAGCTGGAGGAGGAGTACGACGAGAAGCAGAAGGTCCTCCGGGAAAGGAGAGACCTGGAGGCGAAGCTGCTGGCTGCTCAAGACCAGGTGACTCTCAGCTGTGACTCTTAACTTAACTAAATACGTGCACTGCTCAGCACTCCTGTAGGATTATGGGATAGCGGTTGGTTTTGTGGCCTACAAAGTGGGCCTCTCACCCGCAGTGGTCATATGTCACAAATCTGACACAGGAGACTAGCGAACATATGAATAAGCACAGTGGTGATTAGGTTGAGACATTGAGGTCCATTTATCATGGGCTCTTTGTGGGTTCTGAGCCGCTTGTGGACTGTCTGGATCCCCCCCCCCCCACAGGTGAGCCACAGGGACGTGGAGACGGAAAAGCGCCTGAGAAAGGACCTGAAACGCACCAAGGCCCTGCTGGTCGACGCCCAGATCATGCTGGACCACCTGAAGAACAACGCACCCAGCAAGCGTGAGATAACACAGCTCAAAAGCCAGGTGTGCACCCCCCCATCCCTAAAACACCATCCATGTTTACTGCGGGTTTACACCCAGATGCCCAGTGCACTGGAGTTCACCGCGTTGACTTGCCCTTCCGTCCTACAGCTGGAGGAGTCGGAGTTCACCTGTGCGGCCGCTGTCAAGGCCCGGAAGTCCATGGAGGCCGAGATCGAGGACCTGCACGTCCAAATGGACGACATCTCCAAGGCTAAAAGCGCTGTGAGTGCGACGGCCTTCCCCTTGCGTCGCCGGGGCCACACCCCTGCCCGTCATCAAGGGGGAACTTGAGGCGAAGCTGTCGCAGTCTCACCTGAGCTTGACACCGACAGGAAGGAACTTAGAGATGACAACTCATTAGTTGTGTCACTTTAGATACGGGCCCTGGTGATGCCCCCCTCCCCTCAGCTCTGCCGAGCAATAGCACCTCCACCTCTTTTTGTTGGGGGGAGGGGCTCAGGTTTAGCTATCGATTGCCACGGAACGATTTCCGCCCATAATGACATGTTTCAGAGCCCATTTCGATCACGCCATATCACCTTGAAATACATTATGGCTTAATGATTCTGTCACTCTCTCTTTTTTTTTTTTTCCCCCTCCCAGTCTTTACTGACGGCTGAAAAATAGAATTCATATAGAAGCTCAGTGGCAGTAATAGACCGCTGTAGGGCAGCAAAATGGACGGCTGGCTGTTTTAGGCTCTCCGATTCAGGGGGCTTTAGATGGTCGCTTTTGCTGTTCTCTTTCGCTGTGCCAGTTTTGAATTTTCTGCGCTCTGTTAAGCAAAACCGATGTAAAATGTGCCTTAGATCTCTCCACATTCCCGCTATGCGGTCCTGAGATCCGTTTGTATGAGTGTAAGGCGCTTGTGGGGGATAGATGTTGATCGAAAAACAAGGGCGATGTCCCCCTGAAACAAATATCCATCCATCCATCTGTCCATCTACACCCAACTGATTTTTTTTCCCTTTCTGGAGTCAGAGGAATAGAGTAACCCGACAACATTCTGCCACTATACAGCAATAGTACATGCAAAGCCTGCTGGGATAGCAGTGGCCAGAGGTAGCCTCTGGGACACCACGTTACCCTTTAAGCATGCCATATGTGTGCAAACGTGACCATGCTTTGGAGTCGTAAGTGTAAATAAATTTGGATTCATTTCAGGAGAACACCATACACTCAGGCCGTTCTGCCTTCTATGGTCTTTTCGCAACGCTCTAGTTAGATGGATGTCTTTTGTGTTGGTGGGTATTAGCGGTCATTTAATTTCCCAAGTATGTGCTAATGGATTCATTAGCCTGTCTGATATTCACATTTTCCCCCGCCTTATTAATACGTCCTGTTTCTGGCTCCTGAGAAGTGCCTTTTCTATATTGTTGAGGTAATTATCAAAATGAAATTAGTCTTCCAATTTGTCTGGGGGAGTCTGCAACTGCAGCACTATGGTAGGCAGCAGCTAATTAGCTTCTCTGAGTATGGTTGCTAATACGTGGGCCTCCCCCCCCCACCCCCCGCCTCCGGGTCTAACTAGGAAGGGGGGGTGGTGTGCCGTACATCCCAGGATTTATTTGGTTTTCCGAGTTGATTCCGAGCCGCCTTATTATCTGCCGTTTTCGTTGCAGTAATCTACCGAAATACTGTTATTATTTTTATTATTATTCTCATTATTGTTATTAATCGGGGCACCAAGGGGGCAGTCGTTGCAACTCTTGCCTCGTGCCTGTGGGACCCGGGTTTGAGTGTCCGCCTGGGTTACGTGTGTGCAGTTTGCATGTTCTCCCCGTGTTGTCGTGGGGTTTCCTCCAGGTTCCCCGGTTTCCGCCCCACAATCCAAAAGCATGCTGAGGTTAATCGGAGTTGCCAGATTGCCCGTAGATGTGAATGGTGAGTGCGCCCTGTCCTGGATTATTCCCTGCCTTACGCCCATAGCTTCCGGGTTGGGCTCCGCACCCCCACGACTCTGCATAGGACATGTGGGTATAGAAGATAGATGGATTCATTATTATTATTATTGATATTGTTATTGCTATTAGTAATAATAATAATAGTGGTTAGTTGTGTTTAGATGTGCAACTTTATAACCATGAACCAGCTACGGCATTGTTTCTCACACTTTTGGTGCCTTTCCACCGCCACTGTAAACCGAGCTGTACCCAAGTTGTACCACGAAGAGGTGATTTTCCATTGTAAATTATGCAAGCTGTACCCGACGTGGCCCCCGGGGCCAGAAGTGTGACTAAACGGAGCTGTTTGTGTCACTGCCATCTGATTGGTCGAAATGCACTGAGATACCAGTGATCTGCGCCAATAAGCATGGGTTATATTAAGGAAAGAAAGGGTATATTCTATGTATTATTCATTATTAGTAGTATCGCACATTACAATGTTTCGATGCAGTCCCGATAACACAGAACTTTCTCAAAAAGAATTTCCAACCGTTTATTTAAAAAGGGAATGACTGAATGCGAAGGATTCGTAATGCAAATTTTATGCAAGTGAATGCTAATTCCCTTAGCGTTAGCCAACATAACACAGAAATTCCAATAGACATGCTAGTGGAAATTAGCAAATAGTAAATCTGAACAGTAAATCTCTTTGGTTTTATGTGACTGCCGCTCTCCAAACCAGGCAGCCTCTGCGGAGCCGACCTTTCTGCAGTGGAAAACCGAAGCGAGCTGGTACCGCACTGTAACTAGTGTCTCTTTGCGGTATGGGTAGGGAACGGCCTGGTTCCACTATGCCAGTGGAAAAGCGCCGTTTGCTTCTGAGAGCTTAATCTCCCGCCTCATCCCGCTGCTTCCCAACTTCTGCCTGTCAGTTGGAGGAGCAGCTGAGTCGGACGCAGCGGGAGAAGAACGAACTGCAGTCGCGCATGGAAGAGGACCAGGAGGACATGAACGAGCTGATGAAGAAGCACAAGGCCGCCGTCGCCCAGGTAACCCCCCGCCCTCTCTGCTCCACTCCTGCAGTGCTGCTGCTCAAGGATTCTCTCTTTCCAGTATTATATTCAAAATAATATAGGTTGCCTTAATGACATTTCTATCCATTTATACAGCGTGTTAACTTGGTAGATCAAATTAAGGCTAAAAGTACCACAGGAGCATCTCTCCTGGGCCTTGAACTACTAAATTTTGAAGTCTTTTTCTTTAATTACTGCACCACCTACTGTCCTATTTTGCTAATGCTGACTCGGGGATTTTTTGCTGAGCCCAACACCGTAGGGTTTTATTGGTTTAATATTACGTAACTTAAATAGTTTTTCTATCACTTATCTGAAATTATCCAAAAGAAATTACAAATAGAAAAAAAAACATTCTTTCATCCTCTTTATTAACGTTCCTTCTCCCTATTAATTCTTTAATCCTTGAATGTTCTTGCACGTTATTGATTGCTTCGATCTCCCTCTGCGGCCACCTCGCTTTCGGTGACAGTGATCGACACTGCGTTTCAGCGAGTGTCTATTAGCCTTCTCCGCTGACAATTTCCCTGTCCCCCCTTGCCCGGCAGTCGTCCCAGAACCTGGCTCAGATCAGCGATCTCCAGGGCCAGCTAGAGGAAGCCATGAAGGAGAAGCAGGAGATCCAGGAGAAGGTAACACCCACCCCCCAATATCCCCTAAAACATCTGGGTGTGGTCGGAGGTGAAATATGCAGTTGGCTTTCTCCGTTCACTCAGCCCACCTGCCCTGATCTGCTAATCCTTTGATCCTGGACCGTCGTAAGTGCACAACGGCCTTGTTGGGATCAAATGGCACCAGCCTAGAGGTTTTCTTTGTATTTACACACTCGCAGAACCCAGTCTGGCTGTATCTACGGCTCACACTGGGGCTTAAGTGGGCGATGCCCATCTGGGATCAAGCCCTGTACTGATAAGCCTCGCCCGGGTTCGAATGCAAAGCCGGGGACTTTTAATGATACTGGTGAGGGATTTCCAAATCCCGCCCCCGGGATCCATGGCTGCTCATTACGGAGGCCACCCTTCTCCTCGTCCTTTCATGGGTTTTGGAATAAATTGCTCCGGGCTGACAAAAAAAAAAAGGCGTTTCTTTTATGCTCTAAGAACAGCTTTTATCTGCAAATAGGAGCCTTGGAAAATCGCAAGCGTAACGAGTTTATAAAACATCAGCTTCACCTTCCTCAAAGTGCTGTCGAGATCGTTATTAAACCCCTGGCTTCTTCACCGTGCAGCTCATTTATCAGAGACGCTGTCAGACGCGAAGATGGTTATTATTTTGCGGTGTTATTCATGCAAATATTGCCGGTGTTCATCTGTGGATAAATTGAGTGTGTTTTTCGGGAGTCAGTGTGCAGGAAATCGTTATTATTTTTCAAGGAATATTTTATGAAGTTGAAAGGTAAATAAAAACTTGCGGACCTTAAGTAATAGATCTGAAAGGTCTCTTATGCAGAGAAAGAAGACTGGGTATTTTGGACTGAGATAAACTGGTATAAACAAATTAAGAGTAAAAGTAGGAAGGCTTACAGTGGGCGAGAATTCGAAGTGGGCGGATGTGAAGTTCTAGATATTTCGGCAGAGAAATACTGTCATGATGCCCATTAGAAGTAACTTTATTGAAACTTATTTTCATCAATAAATCACTGATATGAGCATAAGTGGGCAAGATGCGGCCATGCGGCAGAGCGGCCTGCGATCCATAAGACGATTCCTTGGTGGCCAGTCAGGTTGTGGCAGCGCGTATTCGGTCAGAACCCACCGTCTGTTTCTGGGCTGGCTCAGCTCCAGTCCCTGCAGAGCCAGCTGGATTTCCAGGAGCAGTCCATGGTGGAGAAGTCGCTGGTCAGCAGACAGGAGGCCAAGATCCGCGAGCTGGAGACCAAGCTGGAGTTCGAGAAGACTCAGGTCAAGCGTCTAGAGGTGAGCCGGGGCTGGGGGAGGGGCGCCAGTCCGCATGTGAGCTGGGCGGGGAGCGAGGAGGGTGGGGGACAGGGTTTAATTAATGAGCATGTGTAAAGGCATTAATAGAGACTACTTCCAAATATATTCACCTTTCCTACACCCCTCCCCCCAACACTCTCTCCCCATTTTTTTTTCTTCCACCGTCTCTCCGAGATTAATGCAATTTGGCTCCGAAAGCTGTTAGATTACGTTATGTCGCTCCTCATCTAATCCTAACTCTCCCATCTGTCTTGCGAGTAATAACATATTTACTACACCGGCTTCTTTTTACTAATTTGGTTATTTTGAATTTGCATCTGCTGATTTCTGGAGACGAAAGGTGAAACGTTTTTAATTTTGCAGGGCAGCTTTCAGGGAAAAAAGTAACGAAGAGGTACCTGTTGTGTCATACACTTTAAAATGTTACCAGCTGACTGCGCCCACATCCACTCTCTTGTTATATGTGTCCAATACCACACAGCGTTAACCTGACAGGTCTCTCGGCCACCCTCCTCTCGCATCGAATCGTTGGATCAATGTCGTCAAAATAAATTCACCTAAATGTTTGCCAACCAGCTGTCTTGCATGATCCCCCACCCCCCCCGGCGCTCTAACCGTACACCCAGTTCACAGCGCTGTGAACTTTCAAGCTGTTAGGTAACGAAAGGTCACCGACCCCGCGTCTGTGTGGGAGGGATCGATGCCGTCTGCGGTCGGAGGCGGTCAGGCAATCAAATGCGGTTTAAAGAGGTCGACTCGAAGGTTGAATCTCCATCTGCCGGTGCGTTGAATTGCTTAATTTAAGATGCGAGATTTAAAAAAAAAAAAACCTTTAAAAAAATATATACATATTTTAGCAAAGCAAGTTATTTGAGAGGATTTTTAATTGTGGTGGAGTGACAGTAGGTTGCATGGAGTTCCGGTATTATTTTGTCACCTCGCCTGCCTTTTTGCAGTTCTGGCTGTCTAAAATAAGCTGATATTTGTTCAAGGCAAACAAAAAAGATAAAATCGCATTAAGGTCGCATAGGACCCATATTATTGCATGCAGGAAATGTCTCAACCTTTGGGACCCCATTCAGTGTAAGTGTGTGTACGGAAGAAGGGGACAGGATATGGATTTGACCCAGACAGCCCCGTGCATTTACATCTCGAAGCAGAACCCAGAATTAACGAGACGTAATAGCAACTTGGAACTTAGGATTTTTGTCATGAATCTCTGATTCATGTCCGGGAAAATGGCGTGTTTAACCGCTCAGAGCCTGGTCAGCCGGCTGAAGGAGAACGTGGAGAAGCTGACGGAGGAACGAGACCAGCGGACGGCCGGGGAGGGACGGGAGAGAGAGCAGAACAAGCGCATGCAACGGCAGATCCGGGACATCAAAGAGGAGATCGCCGAGCTGGCCAAGAAGGAGGCTGAGGCCAGCCGCAAGAAGCATGAGCTGGTAGGGTCTCCTCGTCTCTTCACGGGGAGGGGGCACTAAAAGTTCTGGCAAAGGCAGATGCTGTTACATTTTTATGAGATGCTGGGTCATCGCTGGATTTATCTGAATGTTTATGCATAAATATTCCGGTATATAGAGTGTCTCAGATGTGACCATCAAAGCTTTATTATTCCAGTGTTTGGATGCCCAATAGCTTTAAGAGATGTCAAAAAATCCTTTTATTTATTTATTTATTTATTTATTTTTTAAGAAGCGAACCACATAAACTTGCCCTTCAGGTGTCTCCCAGAAAGCACCAATCAAACGTGCTCCTGACAGTGCTATTAATTACAACCTAATTCGTTTGATAATGTTTTTGACTAATTGGATTGATAATCAGCTATTGTTGCTATCACTGCAAAAGGTTGTGAAGTCAAAAAGCCTGTTAGCTGGTTCCTACTGAAGTCTGCTTCTGGATTGTTGGTCCGTGGAGTCTTGTGGGTTTTTTAATCTGGATAAGCAGAAGCTGGGGCTGAAGTTACGTCAGTCTGTCGTCAAAGTAAGAAGCCTGGATGGCTGGGGGCTTGGGCATGAGAGGAGAGCTGGCCGGAGGGGCACTTTTGGTAAGCAGATTTGGCTTGGAGGGAAGGACTGGACTCCACGCGAAGATGCCCAGTGATGATGGTTAATGGTTCACATGGACAGCAGGGCGATCGCCATGGAAGTTGGAATGCATGAAGGAGCGTGACAAATCGTCCTCCAAATCAACCTTTAATGTATCGCTTGAGTTAAATGGGCCAGTGACTGACAGCACACACTAATTTCACCGCTAATGGATTTTGAAGCATCACTCCTCGATCCGTGTCCCTAACACATGAATATAAGCAACACATCATTAGACATGCAAACATCATTCAGTTAAATTTGCTTCATATAAAGGGACAGGGCCTTGGGGCATCGGCCTCATCTGGAAGCCGATTGGCCTCCAGTGTGATCCCTCCCCATCACTCATCGATTTAAAACATATCATTGGCTAATGTGAATGTTGGCTCCTCTATATGAAATATGGCTCCTCTTATAACCCTCACCTTAAAAAAAAAAATAATAATAAAATCTTAGGGCGTTTCTCAATACTAAGAACACAAAGAGAGTACTCGCGGTCTTGGTAAAACTGATCGTGCTAATTTGCCTAACAAGAACGAACTTGGGGTGCAATGAATCATGGGATTGTTCTCATTCGGTGAGGATGCAACTGATGTATCCTTGATATTTGGGGCGGGGCAAGAGTGGCATCCAGGGATTTTTACCACCCTCTATATTCTGTTCTTGAGTATTGGAACTGGTCTTCAGCAATGGAAGAAGACATAACACAGGTACATGAGAACGAAAGTACACGTGTTAGGAAACACCCATAGGCACATGAAGAATATATTTTCAACTAAGCACAGCTGGTCTCAATCGGCTTTTAAGGCAATGCATTGTGGGTCACATACTCAGTATATAACTTCTTCCCTGCAGGAAATGGACATCGAGAGCTTGGAAGCCGCCAATCAGAGTCTGCAGGCGGATCTTAAACTCGCTTTCAAAAGGATCGGCGACCTGCAGGCCGCCATTGAGGACGAAATGGAGAGCGACGACAACGAGGACCTCATTAACAGGTGCTGTGCCGTCCACTCTGTCCATTTGTGCTGTGATACCCAGATCTTCCAGGAGCACCGTGGCTGCAGGAAGTGACATTGTGACTGCTGCCGTCCCTTAGCGTAATGATTACTCCGGACTTCTTATTCACAGATAACTTGGAAATTACCCAGCACAGATATTTTCCTGTAGGTAATACAGCCAGAATGAGTCTGGCATATCCTATTTACATTTCCGGAAAGATTTATGTCTTGGAAGCAGCAGCGCTTAATCTCAATATTTAAATAATCTTTTCTCCTTTTCCGTCAGCTACAGCCGTCCCAGTTTAATCAGGATCCGTCCTTCTCGCTTAGCATTTGTTTATTTATAGTTTCTGACTCCTGCTGAGGCGTGTTTGTACAAGAGGCACAGCTTTGCTGGCTTGCTGTAGTAAAACTAGTTAGTAAAAAGTCAGTTATCATTATGATACGCTAACTTGTCAGCATAGCAGAGCGGGCAGGCGGGATCATGTGCAAGGGAACACTGGTGAGTCACAGTCCAAAAATACTGTGGAGGAAGACATGACTCCTGCCCCACTTGGTGGGAACATCGGACCTCTGAATATACGCAGACATCTCCCTCTGCCTTTATCTGGGCCCGTCTTGTGTTTATGCTCCCATGATGCATTGTTGATTTGGTGTGGTGCTTTTTACTTTACTTTCTCACTTTTCTTTCTTCCCCCTCCTCGTTGTCTGTCTGTGTGTGTGTGTGTGTGTGTGTGTGTGTGTCGTCCATTGTCACGAGCCAGTTTACAAGACATGGTGACAAAATACCAGAAAAGAAAGAATAAAACGTGAGGGCCGCATTCCTTTTGCTTTTAAAACTTTTATGTTTTAAATTTTATAGCTCTTCACCAGCGAGAGGTGCAGTATTCACTAAGCCTCACAAAAACAGCAGGGATTCCTGCTTAATTTCTGGCCAGAGAAGCTGGAGTCCCAGGTTCCAGATCCTTGGGTGTTTTGGAAACAAACTGGGAACAAATTTTTAAAGATGAAATTTAGCGCGCACAGAAAAGTGGACGCTCACCAGCAGTGTATTAATTCCATCTCAGGAGGCTTCAGTGATACTGCCCCGGTGTTCTTTTACTCACTGGCCAAACCCCCCAGGCGCACGCACCACCGCATGGTCCTGCCTGCTCGGTGACACGCATGCATCAAACATGCTTCCACCTGCATCCAACCCCCCACCCCCATCAACTCTCCTACTCCTCCGTTTTTTTAGGGAATTGTTACAAAATGTGCTGCCGTGAGGGGCTGATTCGTCTGGGCCCCTGCAGAACCCCGCGTGGAGCCCCCTTTTCCACCCGTACCCTCCCTGTCTGCCCCGTCGTCATCTGTGCCCATTAAGGCTAGTAACTATCACATACAGTGTGTGAGGAGCTGTCCACACTGTTCCTGGCCTGGGCTCCTATATTTGCTCGGTTGGATGGGAGCAGCACCCCCCCCCCCATCCATCTTTCAGGCACACCCCCTCAATCACGGACCGTGCGCACATGCAGCACGGACTAGCCGCCTCTCTACGTCCAGCTATCCCAAAGTAGGCGCCTACTGTACCTCAGTCGCTGTACTTTTCTGCTTCTACTGTGCTTTTTATTTTTAAACTGTGGCTTTTTATTTTTAAACTGTCACGGCATCATCTGACCAAGCGTAACGCATTGCAGCACCCGGGAAAATAACTGCTGGCGTGATGCAGATGGGGACGCGTCGCATTTTACGGGTGTTTGCTGGGCAGCGTGATTAGTCGAGCCCTGCCTGCACTTTCCGAAACACGCCCCCGTGCGCATTTACCGATATCCTCAGACTCTATAGCCTGTGCCTTTTGAGCTGCAGAGAGCGAGCTTTCATTGAATAATACCATTTTTAAAAAGAGCAGTGCTTTTCCTTGGGGAATGTAGTTTTATTACATGTAGAATGTAGTTTAAATTAGTGTGGTATATTCCCCAGTGCTGCAAGATCTGTAGGTCTCTGTGGAGGTTCCTGCTGACTGTGTGCCGAGAATTTTCCAGAGCTCTGGTACCCGGTGGCAGCCCTTCCTTGAGGCGGGGAAGATGCCCCAGAATAAAGCGAGGAGCCCCGAATGGAGAAGTTTATAAAAAAAAAATAGAGCTTTCTAAGCAATGGAAAAAAAGAAGCTGGTTTAGGCTTAAGGGAAACACAACACTTAAATGACCTCCAGATACAATTTCAGCACCCCTTTAAAATCCCCCTAGCAGCTGATAACAGGCCTCCTTTGACATGATACTGACAATATTAGTTTGTTTTTTTTTTTTTTGGCCGGTTTACCGTTATATGTAAGTCCATGCCTGCGTGTTAATTTTTGATGTGAATGTTTCAGCTAAATGCTTTAAAGAATAGCTGTGGGAGTATTACGTGGCGCGCCACACAAACAGCAGTGTGTAAGTGTGGCGGCAGCTGCCTGAACGGAACGGCGAATCCATAGGTGTTAATGATAAATGTAATAGTGTGTAACAGAGATGTACAACCGGTGGCAGCAGATTGTCACACACAATTAATGTCCCCGCGCAGTCTTTCTGTTTGTTTGCTCCCTTCAGCTTCAGGGCTGCTTAACTAATGGTACACGACCAAGAACATAAATTGTGTGTGACACCGTGTGCAAAGCACTCGATTACAGAGCACTCCCCCGACCTGGAGATCTCCCTCCTCGTCCAGGATGCCCGCCCCACACCCTTGCCCGTCTCCTGAGAAACGCCAAGGGACAGACTGTGGTGACGGACTGAACCCCGCTTCAGCAACTGGTGATTCAGTTCTCTGGTCCGGGTTACAGGTCTAGAGTTTGCGTAGGAATTATAGGTACCCGGCTGGCACGTTACTAGGGCTGTTTTATGGGGGGAGGGGGGGGGGCTTTTGTCCCCGTAAAATGTTTTCTACCCCCCCCCCCCACCACAAATAAATGTACACTTATTAAATAGTGTGTTCTCATCCATTTTCATTCAAACCAGACCCCCCCAAATAAAGGCTAAGCCTAGTGGTGCTCCTGATTCCCAGTAGAATGGATAAAGGACAGTCAGGTGTAACTCTGGGCGAATGAACATGGCCACTAATGAGATGTACGTGTGAGGAAGCAGACCTTCCAGCTGGGCGAGCCCGATAATTGAAGCTCCACGGCCATGTGGAGAAACTGTAGGAGCGTAAAATGCTGTCATCCCTGTTCAGGCCCGGTACCCTTCATGCTGGGTGTGACACAGGGGCTGACGGGTTTACGTCACCTTTGCTCCGAAGCTGCCGGACATGCTTCTGAAGGCTCTCCATTCGTCCGCTTGGTTAAGGCACCTGGCCCGGGTTGGGCAGAGCCGTGACGACCCATGATTTTGGGTTCCGGTGTCGGCGATCTGGGTCTCCGACTTGCAAGCCCTTGCTGCCCTTGGCGGTTCCGTCTGCAAGAAAATGTTGGAGACACCAGGCGCCCTCATGGACCTCTTGAGAGTTTTAACCTTGCGTTTAGTTTATATTTTTTTTGTACCACTGCCTTGGCTCACTCGAAACAAGACATTGTTCGCATTTGCCATGTGTCATGGCGCCTTTGCAGATGTGACATATGGAACTTGGTGTAGAAATGGGACTGAAATTACCCCCAAGTTACCGTCTTATAATAAAAGCTCCTTTGGTATAATCAGTATTTCTGAAGTACGACAGATGCCAAGCCTTAGCCACTTTGAAGCCAGAGATATTAATTATGTGCATTCTCTCAAAACCAGCTCCCCCTCCCCTTATCTACCCCTCAAGTGAAATCTGATTCATTTCCCTAAATTAAAAAAAGAAAAAATAAACTCCCTTCTTGAATGGCGACTAAAGCGCCTTTCATCACACCTTCGTCGCACTTTGTTTACTAGAGTCTCATTGACGAGGCTCTTTGTGACCCCCCCCAGAGTGTTCCGCAGAGGTGGACCTTAGTAGCTGGGGCCACATTAATTACAGGTTTGCTCTGGAGCCTGCCTAACTGTCCTGTCATGCCGTTACGGTACGATTAGCTTACCGTAAAAGCGCTTCGAGGTTCGTGTTTTACGTTTCCCGAAAAGCCGTCCGAAGGCTGCCGCAAATGCACTTTTGAGGCTTTCTGTATTTCTGGCACAGACCCCTTGTTTTTACCCTTGTTCTTGTCTGTAGTTGGACCATAGAGAGCCACATAGAGAACAGCCCCTCCCCCCCCACGGCCTCTTCATCATTTTAAGTTGGTTTTCACTCATCTTCACAGCCAAAGCTAATGTCATGATTGCAGTGCGTCCAGGCCCTGATATAAGAACGAACTGTTTTCATCTTAATGGATGGTTTTTCTTTTTGTTGTTTTCTTCCCCCTGTTCCATCTAGTCACTTACAAGTTATTTTGCTAACCCTTTGTTAAGTGCTGCTCGGCTGCGCCTCGGCTAGAAAGGGCACTCTGTAAAAAATGAACAGAATTGAATTATCCGTCCATTATATAGTCAAGCCTACTGGTTTTGAGATTCACTCTTTGTGCAAGCTATGGGGTTTTATTTTTTTCCTTTCCCTCTGTCTCTAATATGTCACCACATGAAGGAAATGTAAATATTTCTGGAAGAGACCTATTTTCTTGTTCGCTGGAATATATATTTTTCCCTGGAGAGTGCAGAGGAGAAGTTGAAGCTGGGGGAAAAAAAATGAAAGCATTCTAGTTTGTGGTGCTCCCTTTTGCCCGACTCACCCTTTGTGCGCCTCTCCCCGGTGCGTGTCTTCTGAGTGTGATAACCGACACGGGGCTACCAACTAACCGCAAAGCCGCGAATGCAGGGGCCGCCGTTACTGGCCTTTTAACCCACACGCTTGACCCCCCCCCCCCCGACTAATGTCTAGGTCAGCCCAGCTTCCCCATTCTTCAAACTAACTTGGGTTCTCTCTGCCCCTCCCCCGGCAGTGAGGGGGGTTCAGGGACAGACTCCGAGGTGGAGGACCGCGTCGATGGCGTCAAGTCCTGGCTGTCCAAGAACAAGGGCTCTGCCAAGAACCTGTCCGACGATGGCAGCCTAAAGAGTTCCAGGTAACCCGCAACCCTGCAGAATTCTACTGTTCATGGGCTCACTAGTTCCCCGTTCCAGTGGTGTTCCTACTAGAACACAGCCCATCGGCCTCTTGGAGACCAAGTGAAGGATCACCTTAAGAGCACACACCTCCTCGCACTTGCTTAGACATTGATAGTTCATGTGCTTATCTGATGACCAGCCTCCAAAACGGAGCCCCTTCCCACATAGATTTATTGACGTATCCCACCTCCCCCCACCTCCCCCCCGTCACAGATCGATAACCCTGCCTGGTGCCTGGCACGTTCAATGGTACCATTTTCATGTCTTTCAGAGAAGGTCTAATGGCTGTTGAGGCTTTTATCTATTTATTTTATTTATTTTTAAAGGGACGGTGGTTTTGATTTTTCCTCCGCTTCTGTCACTCAAATTGAGTGGACAACGTTTCTGGGACACTTTTAGAGACACGGTTAATTAAAGTATCGTGAAAGTGCAGGCACATGGTTGTTACTTCTGTGTTAGAAGAAGAATGTTTTGTAAGGGCCCTGCAATGAGTTGATGCCCCATCCTAGGTTGTTCCCTGCCTTGTGCCCGTAGCTTCCAGGATAGGCTCCGGACCCCCCGCGACCCTGCATAGGTCAGGCGCGTATCGAAAGTGGATGCATATTTAGAAGGTGTTTAATATTTGCAATGTTTTTTGAGCCAGCCTGTGCTAAGCTGCACATTCTCCTTTTCCAAGCGATAAGAAAAGGCTGAATCAAAATCCTCAGTTGCGTTACACCACTGAACCTTTTCATTAAAATTGATTCATCCTCTGTATTGTCCTTATGCTCAGTCATGCTGAACTCATTACACTGAGGGTCTGGGCTTGATTTCCTTAAATTCTCTAGTGAAAAATCTTTTGCTGTATTTTTGACTGAACACTTCTCTCGCTAGGAATTCAATCGTATAATCTACCCCCCACATTTATTTGTATTTAAAATGTATTTAAAGCACCTGTCCAGGTTTAAGTTTCTCTCTCACCTCCTTTATTATCCAGATGAAAAAAATATTCAAAACTATTCATGTTGTTTTTGTCCTTAAATGTCATCCCTCCTTTTTGAGCGTGTCATTCATCCATCGCTTCCCTTTCTGTTCCATGTCCTCTATCTCCATTTGTGGTCTTACACCATGTATGTTTGTCCTCATTTGATGACATCCTCCCCAGATACGCCATCAACATAGATGGCAAGGAAGGGAAGGAGGGCAAAGAGGGCAAAGAATGGAAAGATAGTAACGGCAGAGAAGTAGAGCAGAGCAGACCTGTGTCCGTGATGAGTTCACTCAGCTACAGGAAGCGCACCAGCTTGAAAGACTCCATAGGGGGCCGGGGAGACGACAGCTCCCTCTTTAGCGCCCTGAAGGAGCAGTCGGAGTGCCAGGACCTGTCCGCGTTTCGCAAGGCGAAGGCAAAGTCCTCTGATGGCCCGGATGACGCCCACTCTGTCAGTTCCTGGAGAAGATCCCAAGCCGGGGACGAGCTGGATGACCGAAGCTCTGTCATTTCTCACGCCTACTCCGAGGCCACCAGCCGGGCCAGGAAGGGGCTGGACAGCCGTTGGTCCGAGTTCGACAAGGAGTCCACAGTCTCCTCATTTGCTCCAAGCCGGGCTTCTGCCCGTCGTGGGCTGGACTTAGATGAAGACGGAAAGTCTTCCTTCAGCTTCGGGGCCTCCAGTCCCCACAGCCTGCGGCGCAGCAACTCCTCCCGCCTTGATGACCGACGCAGCGACACCTATGGCTCAGCTGTCAGCCCCACCCTCAGCAGGCGTTCAGGGGGCCGCAGCCCTGGCAGTGTGAGCTGCGCCGACTCCCGCATGTCCCTGAGCCGCAGCTGCAGGCTCAGCGAGTTTGATGATGACGCCATGAGCGTGGCGTTTAGCGAAGGCCGCTCCAGCGCCTACAGCCCCCACTCATCTGGACGAAGCTTTTCCATGCCACCTCAAGCCCGGGCCACGGACTGTGACCCCAATGACACATCCGATATCAAGCCGGTCGCCCACCGGAACTATCTGGACCCGGATCTGGAGGCAGCCATTAACGAGGTTCTGAGTTTCAAGCCCATCAAGTTCAAGAGGCGGAGCTTGGAAGACTCAGCAGAGGAAGGAGAAGGCGAGGAACCGGGCAAGGATGATGAGGACCGTCGAAGCGTGCGGAGTGCCAAGAGCTCCCAGGGTGACCGCGAGGCCGGCCACGGCTCCTCCGGCGTGCATCGCTCCGCCTCGGCCCTGGAATTCAGCCGCTCAACCAGCAGCTGCAGCGGTCACAGCAGCCGTAGCCACAAGACCAAGAAGAAGAAGAAGAGGAGCCGAGGGTCACGCAGCTCCTCACCGGACGAGCGCCGCAAGAAGGGCTCCAAGAAGAAGTCAAAGAAGAAGTCCAAGAAGAAGGAGACCGACTCAGAGTCGTCCTCATCTGAGTCGTCGTCCTCGGAGTCTGAGTCGGATTCCTCCAGCTCTGGGGCCTCCACGATCTCCTACCGCAGCTCCAGCAGCATCAAAAAGGGTCCTGGCCGGCCGGCCTCCGGCTGCGAAGAGGATGACGACCCGACAGCCTCAGCAGGGGGCCCACCGCTCAGCAAAAAAGAAGAGAAGAAGCGGAAGAAGAAGGTGGACAATGTGATGATGAAGTACCTCTACAGGCCTGACAGTGACTAAAGCTGGCAGTAGGTCTCGCCTGGTCTGCGGTGAGGCATGACACCTACGCTTGCCGTGACACTAACCATCGCCAGGCTCCGCTCCCGGCAGCGATGTGTTACTGGTTGTTTACCCAAAGGTCATTATCTTTTGTACGTTAATTGCCACTGTTTGAACGGTGAACTAACTTTGGAGTCGAATCGAATTCTCCAACATAACAGCTATTTTCACATTGCGGGGCATTTTGAATTTCATTCAGTAGGTGAAATCCGTTCAAGCTGCTAGGCTCACACTGTAGGCGTATCCATGTAGGCGAATTACTATTATTTATTTATTTTTATTTTTTTTGATTCTCCTAAAAATACATAATGGAATAATGGATACAACATTGTGTGTGTTGCATTTAAAGAAATTTTCCACAAAAGGTTAGGGCACTAAATGAGTGCGACTGCAACAACTACCTTACTAATAAGCACTGGTGTGATTTACAGCCTTACTACAAGAATGGAAATAACCTGGTACATTAGACACAATATCTTTATTTTCTTTCTGCATTTAATAAAGCACTACAGGCATAATTAAATGAGCACATTGATTCAGAAAGCCACTGCTTATGTTACAGAGAGACGATTGGCTGATTTTAACCCGAGGGTTGCAATAGTTGAGCTACATGAGAACTTTTGAATGGGAAGTTTATGGATGGGGGAATTCAGGGCTTGAAGAATCTATACATTATAGTGTGGGGCATGGGAGACATGAAGGTGTTTGTCTGTGGTTATTGTAATTATTTTGCATGTGATAAGAGTTTGTGATGTTCTTTTATAGACCTGATTTGTGATGATTAGTTTTCATCTAGACCTTCAAGTTTTGAATTCATTTCATAAAATGCTCAGCATTAACTTTGAAAGGATACACTTACCTTTTTTGACAAGAATTTAGATTT
The DNA here is from genome assembly GCA_026776945.1 of Isichthys henryi. Taxonomy (NCBI): domain Eukaryota; kingdom Metazoa; phylum Chordata; class Actinopteri; order Osteoglossiformes; family Mormyridae; genus Isichthys; species Isichthys henryi. The sequence goes on along the minus strand of JAODJX010000103.1, from coordinate 1,276,583 downwards.
TTTTTGTTTTTTGTTCAGAAAGTACTTCGGACTTTAGAAATGAAAATTTCTTTCAGATGAAAGGTGTGGGTTTGTTTAAGAGTCTGTGTTCGTTTGTTTTGTTTTGTTTCCTCACGGCATGGTGACACGTCTTCAGCATCTCTGCACGGACTTTGAGTTGATATTTACTCCCGATTGCATCAGTCTTGCACTGGTTGTCGCCAAACTGACTGAAAGCAAGTTAACTCAACCCTTGTTTAACATATGATAGGATGGGAGGGAGTTTTAAAGAATTGTGTAAATCTCAGATGCTAACTAAAATGTCCTCTTGACTTTCCTTCCTGCAGCCCGCCGTCCAATCGAAAGCGATTTGGCCTGAATAGATCTGACGAAGAGGAGGAAGATGAGGAAAAAAAGGAAGGGGGGGCGTCTCGCAGCTCCTACCGCCCCCGATACTCCCGCCGCAGCTACCTGAACGACGGCGACAGCGAAGGGAAGCCGTCGGAAACAACAGCGTAGCAGCTGCCCCTGCTATGAACTATCCCCAACACGCCTTGCCTGCCCCCATTCACCCCCGTGGAAGAACAGACACCCCCACTTTTTTGCAGTTCCACAGACTGATACCCCTACTACCTTAGACCATGCCCTGCCATGCCCTACCACCAGCATGGCAACCTGATCCAAGGGCTCGCAGTGCATGTAGACCCCACTGTGTCACGATCATGAACTCGCAACCACTAGTCTTCTAACCTGGAATATGAAATTGTGACATTGGTGTAATGTGTTTTTATTTTTTTACAATCTGCAGCTCGCGTCAGAATTCCAAGCTTTAAACGGCTTTTGGGGTCACACCCAGAATTCTGGGGTGGAGTTTTCGCTCGTTCTGTCTGGCCTCCACTGTCCTTTCAGAAACGAGCTCGTCAGTGATGCTTTTTAACTGCTCAACTTTTTTTTTTTTTTTTTTTTGGATAATCGCCCCTCTCGACTGCTTGTCAAAAGCCTGAACCCCCTGCCCCCCACC
>JAODJX010000103.1:1241220-1260993 GCA_026776945.1 Isichthys henryi | reverse complement strand
TAATAGATTATTGTCGTCTAAAACCTGCTGTTTCAGTTCCTTTGTCCAACCCCTGTACTTATATTTATATATATATATATATATATATATATATACATACTGTTGTCCACCTGTTCACAGCTTATATGCTTGATTCATGTTCCCAGTGTGTGTGTTTTTTTCATTCAGTTTAGATTTCTATTTATTTGTCTATGTTAACCCGGGCTCCAGGTAATCTTGTAAAAAATTTCCATAATCCTTGTTGCTGTGCTTGTATTACTTCTGTTTGCACAGACATGCACTCTGTGATTAAGGTAACAGGCATATCGGGATCTGCATCACTATGTTCTGGAGGACCGGCCTTAGCACCCTACCCCAAACATAGGCCACGTGGACCCCATCGCGAAACATGAAGCAGCGGTACATGCAGGGGGAGGGGAGGGGGGACGCCAGAATACAGAGCCAAGCCACTGTGAAACTTCCGGGCTACTCTAACTGTGCGGTTCGGAATCAAACAAATAAATCTCCTACCTGCTGTTCATGCATATCGTCTTGCTCTGTATCTTCAAGTGATCGGCTTCAGGAGATTTCTGTCTCAGTAGAAGAGCTCTTTGAAGGGCTAAAATCATGACGGGGATTCTTGAAGCTCCGTCGCGCATTAAATGAGAACCCCGCCATGATTAAATAGCTACAGTATCGTAGTATTATAGTGGGGGGTGGATTTTGGCTGATGCGGTTAAAACGCTGTATCTATAAACAGATGGTTGTTGGTTCAGATCCCGCGGCCAGTTAGTTTGCCATTGGGCCCCTGAACAAGGCCCTAACCCTACAGCTGCTCCATGGACTGGCTCACCCTGCTTTCTCAGCTGTATGTCACTTTATATAAATGCCTCCGCTAAACACATAAATGGAAATGTAGTGCTGTTGCAGTCTTACGCCCCCCCCCCCCCAGTCTAAACCGAACTGAGCGGGAAGAGCATATTTAATAGAGTAGTTTCGTTTTGTGATATACGGAGCATCCTTTGCCCCATCAAGTTTCTAAAAAACACCCTTCACCCCCATTCAATTATTCCTGTTTATTAGCGAGATTCCCTCCATAAAACATAGGCAAGGTATGCATCAGATTTAAAGCCATTGTTTCATTTGAGTAATTTTATTTGGCATCTCGCTAGCTGTGAGCTAGAAAGGCATCAAAAAAAGTGGGAATTTTCTTTTGGCCTCTTTGACCCGGTGCTCAGGACCGGCACCGTCATCTGATTGGATGGCACAAACGGAAGGGGACACCATTAGCTCGTCTTCAGCCGCAGCTGCTCATTGGGCAGTAGGTGTGCATTCTATGAGCTTGTCACCTCCCGTCAACCCGTTATGCTTGTTATGTAGGAGGCTGTGGGATGAGACCCTAATTACGCATCAACACGTCGGTACTAAACGGGAGGTCACTGGAGAGGAAGGTCACTCACCTTCATTAGCCCAGGGTACTCGTTGGACGGGAGGCCGTAGATGTCGGTCTTCTCCATCTCCGACGGCAGCTGCATGAAGCAGGGGAAGCGCCTGCTGACGCTGTATGTTCCTGGAACCTTTTCCTTCCAGTAGCAGACATTAATCTTCTGCACCTGTCCGACGGAGAGATCATCCAAAGTGGCCCTAAGGGCAAGCCCATAAACATTCTCAACGAGGGAAATTTACGCTCCCCGATTAAGGCCTGCCTCCGAGTGCCGACGATGGGTTCCCTCATTGTCTTGTCTACCGTCCAACTGCAATTAAGAAAGTACCGATGATGTTCCCTTTAGGAATAAGATGAGATGAATATACACTTCTACGGATTGCGGCTTCGCGGGGATAACGCTCTGACGGCTTTCAGCTTAATTAACTAATGGGCCATCCTTTTAATTTTATGACCAGGAGAAAACTGCCCATGAGAAGGTTCAGTGGTCGTGGGCCCACTCAAAGTTCAGCGTCCCTGGTTAATGAATCGCTGTTCTCCTCCTCTGTCCTTCTGGAGACTTTGTCATTTTGAGTTTTACTAAATCACTTTGTTGACAATTAGCTTATCTACCAGAGTTCAGGATATTCATCTGTGGTATTATGCAAAGAGAATGAACGTCAGAACTTTGGGGTGTATCTGGTGCATTTGTTCGTCAGATCTTCTGCTTCTGTGGCACCAGATGGAGAGTCTGGAGCCAAGGTTTGACAGCTCCGCGTGTGTGCGAGCGCGTGTGTGACAATAGCTACATGAGAATGGCGTCTGCGGTATCCTTTACCTGCAGGGGTAGCTGGAGGCCGACGTGGGACAGCACTGCATTGGCCCAAGGCCCGGCTGTGATCACCAAGCTTGCAGCTTTGTAGACTCCACTGGCTGTTGTCACGGTGACCTCCGAGCCAGGCGTGATGCCAGACACTTTAGCCCCATCCTTGATTATCCCGCCCAGTTTCTGGAATTCCCCCTGGCAGCACGGAAATCAGACGGAAGAAGACTCAATGCAGCACACGTAGAGTGGACCATGAATACTTGATTTTTTTATTTTTTTTTGCAGTTTCAAGCCAAAGTGGATTATCGTTTTTGACTTCAAATACATAAGAGGTGTTATGCCGGCGTAGGTTTGCGTCCATGTGCAATAAACCATCTAATGACCTGATACTGATGCTTATTCTTAGGGGCGCAGCATGACAGCAATTGCAAGGTTGTTGGTTCACTTCCCATGATCAGTAAAATGATTGGACCCCGGAAAATGGTCCTTAATTTCCAGTTAGTTCAGAAACTGTCTGACTCTGTCTTCTCACTTTTATTCAGAACAACTTACATTCTACTTACTTTGTAGATAATTGTAAAATAAAAGTGCTTTGTAAAGCTGTAAATAGAAGCTCACAGGCTTTGGATACCAAGATGATACAGTCGGAACCAAAATGACGTTACAGAGATTTGCCTAACACAACAACAGGGCCCTGTGTGCTACCCTACAGCAGCAGGGCCAAGACAAGACATCTGGGTGTATTTCAGTCTAGCTTTGCATGACATCAAGCTGGAACAACCTGGCCTGTTTTGTCCGAGTGTTTGTTGATGTTTCGATGGTGGCTGGTGTCGAGTGTGAGGCTCTGCTGTTGACGTCTGAGTGACCCTAGCAAAAGCCTTTGAGATCTTCTGTCTCCTCTGGGACCTCAGGCCTTAATTAGAATGGTGATCTCCACCCTCTGTCTTTGTACACGTGCAGACTAGACAGGACATACACATACAAACACTGGTTCAATGCAAGGGTTCAATGGGAAGCCAGACTTGTAACCCTCATGAGACGTGCAGATCCCTGACAGCCAATAAATCGAGAATCGGGTGGGATGAATGTCACTGTTTGAAGAACCGTGTGATCCAGTTATCATGAACGGGTCTCACACACGTTTGATCTGTGCTTAATGCCACAAAGGGAAAGATGTGGTCAATCAATGCGCAGAAGACTGGATAATTGTCTCTAGTTTGCGTTAAAACAATCACTACTTCTGTTGGCTTTTCTGTGCAGAATCTAGCTGTCCCAGGGAGATTTTCTGACTCATTTTCACGTTTGATTTCTTTTCGGAATTTGTGTGCAAAAGATGCACTGAATTTCAGACTCCGTCCGCTTGGCTGCCGCTAAATTCATCAGTCAATAAAGCTGATGTTGGCATATCTGAGATTAGCATCCTTAGTTGATCTGCCTGAGGAACCTAATCGTTGTTTTTTTTTTTTTTCTCGACCTTTTCGCAAGGTGGAGGTTGGTCCATATTTATGACCTATTGGAACGTTCAGCCAATCACATCCATAATATGCAAGAAACAGGGACACCCCCACTTGACTTCTCCTATGTTATCCATTAACTCGGGAAACTGCAAACTCACCAGGTATCCCTGACTGTGGAACTCTGTAGCCTGCTCAGGATACTTTACACCAGTGTTTCTTAATATAGTCCTTGGGGACCCCCCCCCCGAAAGGGCACATTTTTGCTCCCTCCCAGCTCCCAAAACACCTGCACTAGGTACGCTGTGTTATTGCTTATTTAGTTTGTTCTAGTCTGTTTGGTTCTTGGGTGCTGGGAGCAGGGAGGAAGGTAGAATGTGCAGTCTGGGGGTCCCTGAGGACTGGGATCAGAAGGCCTTGTCTTAGATTCATCTGGGCCCCCGGTTTCCCACATGTTCCTAAAGGCCCCGGGCCCTTATAAAAATGTGCTCTGCTGAGCTCCAGTCGCACTATGAGGTGCAGGCTCCTCCCCCCGACCCCGTCCTCAGGCATGCGCTGCCCAGCCCCCCTGGCCCAGCACACAGTCTCTGCATTGCTTTTCCCTGCCTCCTACAGCAACGGTCAGCCCAGCCCAGGAACTGCAAACGGGGCCCTCAGCTCTGTTCTCTACTGCTTTGTTACACTCCTGAGAAAGGTTGCCCTGTTTGGAAACAATGGCACCCAGACCGCAAATCTAAATTTTAGGAAGAAAACGTTTTCTCCCACAGGTATCGGTTCTCCATTTGCTGCCTGGGATGGATCCCCCCCCCCCAACCTTGTACTGGATAAGCAGATGGATGGATGGATGGAATATTGTATGTAAAATACATGCAGGTTGTCATTTAGGATTTTCCTCATTGTCTGGCCTGTGTTGTTGCCATAGTTACGTGCCTGATTTTCTCTGCTTGCTGAGGTTATACTGTACTTATGTTGCTGTATTTTGCTGAACCAGAAGACCCAGAGTCCCTACCTGTACGGCCTTTAAGGCACGGTCGGCGCACAGCACCCCCGCGGTGGTTTCCACAACAGCACCGTGCCCGTCGCCGAGCTTGAAGTGAGGTATGTGCTGAGGGAATTCTTCCGGTGCCAGGACCACGGTCGGAACGCGGTTCCGTTCCAGAGCCTCCTTCACCCCCTGGAAGTCCCTGCTTTTCTCTGGGCCAGTGACCAAGAGCCCTGTTTGTCTGTGGAAATTGGGGGGGGGCGTCAGGTGAAGACAGGAAAGGAGGGAGCCTCACCGATGTCTTTCTTAGGTTATTTCCTCCTGTTAGCGTTTACTCAGGTTGTCAGAAAGTCTCTATTCCGCTTGCTCTTTGTTAAAGTGAAACAATCAGGTGGTAAATTAAATCAATTTCTACTCATCGCTGCTTTAAATTAAATTAACATTACCAGTAATTGATCTGCCTTTAACAAGATGAAGTAGCGTTGGATTGACTGGCCCGTGGCAATTAATCTTGCAGAATGTGAACGCTTCACGTTATGCTACAAGCCCCGGCTGTAATGTAAATACAGGCCCGGTGCTCCCGTATGTCTGTTATGAAAGCGCTCCTCTAACATTGCCGCAGTGTTTCCCAGTCACGTGATCGTGTGCGGCCTTGTGGTACTCTGCTATGTATAGCTACGCTTTTCAGCACAGCTCCCCTCCCCCTCCTCCTTGCATGGGCTACCCCAGGTCATCTGACTGGCACCTGCAGGCTGTTTGCAAGATGAGAGCAGTGTCTCCATCTAGACAGGAATCCTCCACCCAGTCCATTCCCTTAATGGTCTCTGATAACGTTACTGGAAAAAGGTTACCCCCCCCCCCCCCACACACACACACACACACACACACACACACTGCCCAAGATTCTGCAGCCTCTCTCAGAATCTCTTTTAAAAATGAAAGGAGACAGGAAAACTATCTGGGGTGGGGGGTGGCCAGACAGGGATGTCCTGCCTCTGATGGCTGTATCAGCTGTTTTGGACATTTACGAAGATGGCGACTGCAGTTGGTATCGCTTTCCGCCATCAACAAATAGCTGAAGACCCATCTGTTCCAGGAATACTGTCACTACTCTGATGGCTCATGTTCCCTGAATTTTTTTTAATGTTGTGCGTCATGCTCATTGAATAGTAGCACTATTAGGTTCTTGCTTATGTAGAGATTGTTGTGTCGCTCCTGCTGCAATACTACTTACACTAGTACGTGGGCAGTCATTGGGGGTTTAGCCTAGCCGCACTTAGGCCTAGCTGACTCCTTGGCAGCTGTATGCTTGCGACGTGCTATTTGCTTGTGTTTTGAATGATGCAACGCAGACGATGGAAAGGCCTCACCGATACGTGTGTTTGACCACGCTGCACCGGACTCTGATCCAGCTGAATGTTTACAAGCTGGCCGCTTGCAGAGTGTGGGCATGAGCAAGAGAAAATCCTCGCGGGATACTCAAAGGAAGAGACGTTTCTCGCTTTGGCGCGGTGCCCCGTGCACTGACGAGAGGGTGTTCAACAGCTGGTGGATGGCTCTGACCGCCTACAAGGAGCGTTTTCAGATCTGTGAATGAACCTGAAAATGCGGAAGGGTCCCTTTTGAGTGGCCACGGATGTAGTGGCATTCACCTGTACAGCTGAACCCCAGACTCTGCCTCCATGTGAGCCCAGAGCAGGTAGGACTCCTCCATCATGTGGAAGTAGAAGTCGTCCTCGTAGGCCTTTCGGATGATCCGTGTCTGTCCGTGGGAACTCCCTCGCGCATGGGGAAGGGCGAACTGGAAAATCGGAACTTCCATTAAGACCCAGGAGAGAGTTGGCTCAGGAAGACCATACATTTGCAGGATTTTATTTTAAGATAATTATGGATTGTCATGAATGTTCATTATATTTTATTCTTCACCCAGGATTATCTCCTGTACATATTTTTTTTTAGATGATGTGTGTAGAATCTGTGTGTGCTGTGAAGGAACAGGTCGTCTGAGTTTTACTTATACAAAACTGTTCTGTCGGCAGAAGAAACAATGATTGGTTCAGAGAGATAACCAATGAGATTGTAGAGACATCTCTAGAGTCATCTGATTGGTTAGTCCTGCCTCTTGTAGTTGCTTGGACCCACCTACACTACAATGTGATTGGTTATCTCCCTGAACCAATCATTTTTCCTTCTGCCCTTGTGTAAGTATGACTCCTATGAGTGTTGGAAGGTAATTTTCTTGTTATTTTAAAGTGTCGATTTAACTAAACATTTAACTGTGGCATTTTGCACATGCTTACTTTGTGCTGGGTCATTCCAGTTTATTTGGTTTGCTCGTTCAAGCCGGGCAAAGATCATGCTCTTTTTAATCTTTGTCTTTAACAGCACTGTGGCCATGAACTGGCTCAGCAGTGATCCATTTTGAAAGTATCGGGTCTCATTTTGTCTATAAATGTGTCTGGAAAATGGCAGAGAGCTTCATATATTTTATTAGTGCAAAATGTCAGAATGGACACCACAGGGAGTAGCGTTTGTATACACACAGGCCCCGGAGCTATTAGAACACAGACGAGCTTTTTGTTGGGCTTGTTTTCTGTTCTGTACGAGGTCTTTGTACACTTAGCATGTAACGTGTAGTGTCACTCTTGTATAATGATTATGCTGGCTGTAAATAACCAATGAACAGGTAATGAAAACCCATGCTGATTATGTCCAGTTTAGTTACTTGCTTTCCTTGCACGTTTGCTGTGAGTGTGAGCTGGTTAGTACTGCACCTAGACCGCCCACCGACGTGCCGCTAACCTGTTCAATGAGCAGGGTCTTCCTGTTGTTTTTGGCGAGGTGGTAAGCTGTGAAGGACCCTTGGATTCCCGCCCCTATGACGATGCAGTCATACTTCTGGGATGACATTTTCTCGGTGCCGAGGTTCCTCAGTCTCGGCGGCTCACTCGGCCCTCTTTCCAGCGCTTTCTGTGCCTTCACGGAGCTCTGGCTGAAGTTCTCGAATTACACTTATATAACCCTGAGTGGCCCCTCCCCCGTCGTCCTGGGCAATGCCTTCTTTGAAAAGAAACAATCCATAGTGTTTGGCTGAGAGTGAAGCGTTTCGGGGAAAACGGGCCCTCATCAACACACGTCTATCTCAGGGAAGCAAAAACAGGAATAAATTCCTTTTTTTGTGTGTGTGTTTGTTTTTGAAACGTCTGTTTAAGAACGGCCTCATGTTTTAACGACTGCGTGGCAGGCGGACAGTGTCTGTTCCCTTGAGTGGGAAAACGCTATGTTTTATCTTGAGCAAGACAGCCAAGAGGAGAAAAAAAAATAAAATAAGGGATCCGTCCCAATGCATTGTTCTCTGAGCTCCGTCTCCAGTTTAAACTGCTTCATTTATTGTTTCTGCTGCCTGTTGCCCTGAAAAACTTTGCCCTGTGAATGATTGAGTGGTTTATGGGTAATAACAATGTGCAGGGGGAGGGGGTGCTTCAGACGAGCGTGTCTCAGATCGTTAACTTTTTCGCACCTTTACACACCTGCTCTGTCGGTTATCACCTGATTACTGCCTGGCACGGCCACATGAGATATAAAAGGACCTTAAGCATGATGTGTGCTCTCTTAAATATTACCAAGATTGCAGAGAGCCTCTCTCTCATATAAATGCACGGGTCAAAGGTTCTGTCTCATTTACTTGGTCACAGTAAAGCCGTGGGAGTTCTCCTCTTGGTTGTCCGCGCTCTGTGCATTGAGACGCTCTAAACATCCCATTGATTTTCCTGCCCCTCCGTCTATCCCTTGCTCCAGTTTAGCTGCGGACAGCTGACTTACTTCCTCTGAATGAGACTCATTTGCAATCGATCTCTGCTCAAATAGCTCGCTTGTTGATCTCGGTCTGGACCCCAGGGGGGACCTGACAAAGACGTGTGCACTTCTAAATGTACCTAGGGTCCCGTCGGGACCTTAAAACCGTAATCTGTCCTTTGTGCAAGGGCATAGACCCCTCCCACCTCTGCCCTTTCTTTTTTGAGATTAAAGGACTAGAAACTGCAACCTCCATATCGCTGGTGTCCAAAATCGGGATACAGACGCTTCTCTATCGCAAACAAGATACGTTCCGAACGGCCGTTTGTAACTTGAAATGTTCGTAAGTCGTTATTCGACATCATTTTAAGGGTATACGCAAGTACAAAGAACTAGGATGCTGGGAGTAGGCACGCTACGCTGCTGTGTTTCGGGAGTAGCGGCCAGAAGTCGTTCTTGGCGGAATTGGCGAACAGAAAAAAAAATTATGTTGCGGACAGGAAACGGTAGCCCAAGGAACACAGTTTGGACTTACAGTCCTCTTTGTTCGTGTGTCTGAAGGTCCGTAAATTGAAAGTTAGTACAGATGCTCCTCTACTTACGATCTGATCGTTGATTTTATCTGTTGCTGACTGATGAATAATAAAATTGTAGCTACCAAAGTTAGAAACTCGTTCCGAATCCCCACCACTCTTTCTCTAAATAAATGATTTCATTGTTCTGGTTCTGACCCCGTGCCCTGCTAGCTTCTTTTATGGCTCTGTGGTGTTGAAGCAAATGAAACAGTCCTTGGGGATCGATCTTATTAAAAAAACCCTGAAGATCTTTGCAGATTTAAAACACAGTGGGGATTCAAAAGCAGAAGGGATGGGCATGGGGGCCTGAGGTCTGCGGGCTCACTGAGGGCAGGCGGATGGCAGGCCTGGCAGACATGCCAGGTAGGTGGTTTGGGGCAGCCGGGTCAGATGGCCTCCCTGCATCCCGTGGCCTGCTGCCCCGACACTTGGTGAGCCGAATGCAGAGTCTGGCTGGCTCCTCGACTCTCTCTCCTACACGCCCGCGCTGATCGCTCAAGCACACATCGCTAAGCAACGCTATTGTCTCTGAACCAGAGGTTGGCATGAAATTGTAATCATTAGCAATATAATTTGGCAGTTATTGCTCGATAAAGGTTAATTCGCGATGCCTGTTTTTCATTAATCGTCCATTAATCAAGCTCGTACAACATGTAGGCATCTTAATCCTGTTTAATTTGATGTCTTCCTGTTTTTGCCTGCGCGTAAAATTGCACAGAGTGCAGTATTCTTTTTTTTGGGGGGGGGGGGGGTGGTGGTTTAGACGCCGCACGAAGGGGCTGAGGGGTGCGACTGAAGTGTCCAACATGATTCGTCTTTCCCACCAATTATCTCTCAAGCAGGTGAAGGTTGGCCACTTCAGTGTAATGTATTCATGAGGAAAGGTAGGCCTTTCCAGCCAACGTCCCTGATTGAGTCTGAACTAATCCGCTCGCAGTTCAGTCAGCTAGCGATGGCGACGGGCCCTCTGGTGCGAAACTCTGACATTCCAATTAACTCGGAGTCAGAGGCTCGTGCCTGCCGATGAGACCAAAGCCGTAATCACCCCAGAAAGTATCAGACTCCTAAAATGTCTTTGGTTACTTTTTCATGTCCTCTGAGGTTCCTCTGTGGGCGGCATGAAGCTTTAAACAGGCTCGACTCGTGCACACCGGCCTCGTCGGTAAATAATACCAGCGATGGGAAGTTTGAATCCAAATAAAACGGAGGGGGAATCGGTGGGATGGGTGAGAGGGGGGTTAAGGGTCTCTGGGGTGTCCTTTTAGATGTCCCCACAAGGAGCCTACAGCCAGAGAAGACCAGCTCTCTAGCGCCACTCAGAGGAAAGCCCCCATAAGGACCCTCCCCCACCCCGTCCCCGAAGGTCTCCATATTCTGCCGGTGCATAAAACAATAAACAAACAGACAAACAAAAAAGCCACTCAGGCACATTTGCATGTGAATCCAGTTGCTGTAATTACTTTCGCGTTAGGCCACGTTGTTTTATTTATACTGATCCTCTCTCTCCACCCCCCCACCCCACAGGAGTTGAAACTGATTTACTTTGTTTTTTTTCTTCTTTTTTTGGGGGGTGGAGGGACTCCACCCTTTGACTGATAGGTTGTACAGAATGCATGTCGACTTGCGTTCTTGGCCACGTCACTAAAACCTCTGTGTGAAACCGACAGGAACACAAAAACGCACGTATAAGCACCTCTGTGGCGGGACATCCCTCAACGCCTGATCCAGGTACAGATAGCTGCACGAAGAGCTTGCTGTGCCACCTCTCCGGGGGCAAGGCAGGGATGCCCGAGGCTACGGCTTAGACGAAAATCTGCTGAATTTCCGTGCGGGGGCCGCGCTTGCTAGTCGGTCGCCCAAAGGCATCGTCAGCAGAGAGATTTCCACCCTTTGGGGTGCTTATTGGACAGAGAAGGAAGCCTCGTGATCCACTGACATCAGGCCTGGATCCCCGATGAAGGACATGCTAATAAGGAAATTATTAATGAATAGATTTGAAAGCATGATATGGCTGGACAGTATTTCCCAGAGTACTCTGCCTCATGATCACTGGTGCTGTTCTGCTCAGCTAATTTGCACACCGGTGGCACGTACACAGAGGACTAAGGTGTACATTTAAAATATATTCTGAGGCATCACCAGGAGTGATCTGGCAGCGTTTTCAAGAGTTGTAGTCTGTCCTCATTTAAACAACTGCCACATGGCGCACCTGATACTTCTGCCTGATAATTCTAGGGCAATTTGATTTCTATGCTTGGGTCCATGTACCAAGTGGGAGGGTTCGAGCCTGAACCATTAACAATGGGATGCGTTGTCACAGTGCAATTAAGGTCTGTCTGTCCTTTACAAAGCAGGGGTCTTTCCCGGACGGCGTCTGTCGCTTCTAGATTAGCCCAGATCCACGCGGAAAGAATAATTCGTCAGGCGTTTATCGAGAAGCGACTCCTCAGCAGAATAGGCTCGTTTCGCTCATCCCAGTTTCCTCCTCCCGCCCCCCTCGCCGTGCAGAAATTTGTCAACATAACAGAAAAAAAAGAGGGAGGTGGGATGCTGATTTCAAAGAAAGTGAGCCGAGGATGCAGGGGGGTGGAACCAGCATGCGTCTACAGGAAAAGGTCACGCATGAAAATACCAGACACCGAGCCTCAATATCTATTCGACTGCAAGCAACACGCTACGCTATTTACCTGTCATTTATGGCGACAGCTTTTTTTTTCCCCCTAGTCATGTTTAAATATCAGGTCTATCTCGTAAATATTCATGGCTGCCCTGCGGTACAAGTTGCCGCTTTGGCCCCCTCTAATGAATAAGTGAATGTGCCATTAATAATGCATTAAGTGAGCCTCTCAGCCTGCCTGGCAGCCTCCCTGCTTCAGGTGGCGTAAATGAGTCAGCCGCCGCGGCCGTGGCGAGCTGCGCAGGAGACGGCGGACTCTCCGCTCTGCTAATTGGCCGGCCCCGCTGTCAGCGGCGAGCTAACGGCTGTTTTATCACGCTTGCCACCCCTACCGGTTCAGACCCAGTGCTTCTTTTACTGAATCCCATCTCCCGTCGATTTAAACGAGGATCCCTCTGCGTCTCGGTCGCCGCGGCGACCCTGGCAGTGTGGGAGTTTGTGCTGTGTTCGTGTTTGAGCAAAGCTCTTGTTTATATATATATATTTTTAGGGAAATATTAGCATTCGGCATAGATGCTAGTCCTGTCCTGCAAAAAAAATATATATATATGACCTAGATAAGTATTAATGAATGCAGAAACTATGCTGAATCGTCTGGATCTGTGAAAACATTGGACAAACTTGCTTTTTATCGAGCAAATAATTGTGTGGCTCTGCAGTCTAACATGGAGGACATGAAAAGGCAGGATCCACAGCTATTGAAATGCATCCTGCTGATGCCTGAATTTTTTTTGTTTTAATGAGTGAATAAACTTTATTCTGTCCGTCACCTGCATTCACTTGATTGTCACTGTTGGGGGAAAGTCTAAGTGAGGGGGTGGCTATGGGGTGCATTTTGTTACAGGATTAGAACCCAGCATGCAGGAGACTCCAGGGGACAAAGGCAGGACTTTGGTAATCAACCTCTCCTTTGTTGGGAGCAGACAAACTCAGAATGATGTACTATGGTTTATGTTGCCGGATTAAGGTTTCATAGACTGGACCCTAGCTGAAATGTCCCATCATTGATTATACTCTTGAAGCTGTTGAGCCTATCGATACCAGAATGGTCATTTGGGCTCGCAGACCACTGCTTCACATACATCATTTTACTGTCGTTCTGGCATGGAGCACTGCATCCCAATCCGGTCCTCCGGAACTCACAGTCGGTCCATGTTTTCGCTCCCTTCATGCTCCCTGGCAGACAGTGCACATTTTTGCTCCCTCTTAGCTCTTAGCAAAAATGTGGACTGTCTGCGGGTCCCTGAGGACTGGATTGGGAAACACTGGCATGGAGAAGGGAAGCCCGCTCAGCGGGCCTTTATTCACCGGGCGCAGTGGGAGGCTTAATCTGCTGCATTTGTCCTTGGTGAGGATCGTTGACAACCTGCTCATCCCAGTACCATTCACAAGCCGCCACCCCCCCCCCCCCATTACAACTAGCTAAACATGCATTCCATTAAGGTCTGTTTAAATGAATAAACACTAGTTCTGAAATGGAATTTCAGTATGTTTCATTTTAGTAGAGAATGAGCTGACAATAAAACTAGCAAAAAATGCATCATTTTATCGATTTTATACGTGTAAACGATGTGCTGTATATTATGTATGCAGCGGTTCTGTCCAGTTTAATAAACATTCCCAGTCAGTGTTTGTACTCAGCGGCAGCTTTTCAACGTAACGTCTCAGTCCTCAAACTGGCTCGGACTTCTTAAAAATGTAATACCGTGGAAAGTGGAACATTATTCTCTTAGCTGCCGTTTTGCAGCAGTCTTTCAGAGAGCTCTCAGACTTTAATCACGATAATAAATGAGACTAATGGGTTTCTTTCTGTCTGTCATCCCCATTTATTCATCGCTGAGGAAGGAGGTAATCTCCGCAAACTCCTGTGAACTTCACGAATCCTCTTTTGAACCTCCGGCAAAGTGTAATAATGCAATAAAAAAAAAAAAAATTGAGCAGAATTTTAACAGAGTACATTTGGTACCGCTGACATTTACATTGTTATGTGACCCGTATTTCCTCTGTATGTCCACTCTGCCGTCGTATAAATCATAATACATCTAACACCGGGCCAGACTATGTTTTTTGAAAGGCAAGGGGAGATTTGCAATAATGTGTTAAGCTGATATAGTTTATATTATATAATAAAGCCCACAGGAGTATGCAGAAGCTATTATAATGCCAATGGTTGTTATTGTTTTGTAAAACTAAAATAAACCTCCCTATTGCCTTATGAAGAACAGGGGGTGCTCAGTACGCTGTCTAGGTGGCGCTGTTTCTCATTAGAGAGACGTGGGCCAGCTGGGCCTGACTGAGAGGTGCAGGGGCCCCAAAACTGAGTGCTGGGGGTGTAATATGTCACAGAACATCTATCGTTTACCCTCTGCCCAGACGGCTTTTGCTCAATAAGCATTTCCCTTTAAAATCCTTTGTAAATATGCACTCTTACTCCGAGGCCCCATTGGACGGTACGGGTCCCGGTTTTGTGGCTGCTGATCTCAGCCCAGCGTGTTTGTTTCCGGGTGTTTCCGAGCGAGCATGCCGGTGACGCCAGCCCGTGGGCTTGGGCAGGCAGATGGGAGTCAGCGGGGGCAGCCTGTTCAGACACATGGCTCTGCGTGTTCTGTCACTGAGGGTCTCCCCCTAACATGCGAACGTGCCGGCAAGTTCCCCACACAGCCAGGCCTGGAGGTCAGAGGTCAGCGTAGTGGATGTACTCCCAGTCAACAGGACTCTGAGGCAAACCGCTCGGCTTTCAGTTCATAATGGAGACGAGGGCTGTACAGCTCGGACGAGAGGGCGGCCATGTTTGTTTTTCACAATTTGAAATGCAATTTCCTCACAAAAGCTTCTTCAAACGGCTTCATATCAGTGTCACCATACCTGGAATGTTCTGCGGTTCTCATTGTCACATATACCGCATGTTATACAGAGAGGGTTTAACCAAAATGATCTAAAAAAAACACCAATCGCTGGCTTTCCTGACTATGATGGCATCAGTAATAGTAAAATCCCCATAGATTTTATTGCTGGTTCTGGTCACAGAAGTTTTCTTGTACATTTACGACAGCTATTTATCTTGAATTGCTTGTTTAAACTGGGTATAATTGTGAATTGTTATGTATAAGGGAAAATAATATTTGTGGTAATAAATAAATGGATGCTAGTATTATGCACTGCTCAGGATGGCCCATTAATGACACATTTCGTATAACAAATCTGTTTTCTTTAACATTTAGTCTGACATTTGTTTTTTCCCATTTATGAGGAAATTTCATGTTTGGATGAATACTTAGTCACCAGATCAGTTAAGGCTGAGTGTTTTACTCCTGTAAGCTTGACTACAAAATGCAGCTTTGGGGTGACCTTATTGGGGGTCATGTGATCTTATGCAAATGAGCTCTGTGTACCTAAAAGCCCCTGCTCAAAGTGCAAGGTTAAAGATGCCCCCTCCCCCAATTCTGTGGATGGAAAATGGGTTTTCACAATGCAATCAGCTGTGGGTTGGACTGCGGGCAAAGGTGACAGGCTGTAATGGAATCTTTGCTGAATAGGCCGACTTTAGTTATGAAAACTCCCCCCCCCATCCATTTTTTTATTGGGTTGTACAGCTGAACCGAGCCTTTTTAACACTTTATGTGGAACCGGGTTAGGGTTAGGGACAGGCCTGTGACGTTCCGGCGGCGGACAGGAAAGTAGGGGTCGTCTGCACATGCTCGGAGTGCCATGGCTGAGCCCGTGTATCAAACTGCCATGGGCCTCATCTTGTATATCATGCTCTTTTGAACATGTGCACATGTTTAAATAAGGAAGTCGTGACTTTCGTACGCCTATCCTTTCACGAGGTCAGTGGAAGGCCTCTGCGAGTACAGGAGCGCTCACACAATCAGGGAATAATACCATCGATTCCCCCACTGCCAAGCCCTACCCTCCAGGCATGTTTCTGGAAGAATTACAGTGCTTATTGGGGGGGGGCTGCATAACAGCCTAATAAAGTGATTTTTACACAATGCAGAAGAAATGCGGAAGAGCTTCTTCAGCTTATAACAAAACCAATGTTTAAACTGCTACTGTAGTTATGATATTTTATTTATCACTCCCTGCTCACCTGCCCCTCCCGTCTCTCCTGTTCTAATGAACCACGCCTGTTCTGTGTTTGTCTCTCCTACCGTTCCTGCCCCCTTGTTACCTCACCTCCAGCTGCCTCCTGTTTACCCCCTCATTAACCCCATGTTTAAGTGCCTCCCAGTCTTGTTTTCCCTAGTTCCGTCATTGATGTTATTCCCTGCTGTGGTCATGGTCAGACCTGTGGCCTGTACTACGAAGCGGGGTTACTGGCTTAATCGGGGTAACTTGTCGGATTTAAGGTAGTCTGGGCAAAATGTAAGTGAACGAATATGAAGTCCATTTAAACTGTGGTACCTTAAATCTGACAAGTTACCTCGATAATCAATTACCCCGTTTCGTAGTACAGTTAGTTTTATATCCTGTGTGATTCTTTTGTTTCTTATATACTATACTTGTTATTTTGTCTGCTATTCATTTGTTTACTGGTCCCTTTCCTCCCTGAGAGATTGGGATGCCCAATTTTGGTCACTTTCATCTAAACCATGTGAGAATATTGTTACAGTATGTTGTTAAAGGTTTGTATCAGAAGTCTGGCACAATATATGAAATATTCTTATAGTTTGTAATTTGTGCCAAGTGTATGTTTTTGTATTTTGGAATGAGCTCAGAAAGCTGTGTGTAAGGTGATTAGGGGATCTGTAGAAACCTGCAGGAAGGCAGCTTTTGACGGTTGTCACTGGCAGCTTGGTAAAAAAGGGGGAAAAAATTTATATGATCTTCAAGGTGTTTGTGTGAAACAAATGAGTTCTGTGCTGGAAAGTTGCAAGTTCAGTGATTTTAGCCTTTTCTCCATTCTGTTCTTTTTTTCTCGTTCCCAATTGCATTTTTTTTCTTTATTGGGTCCAGCCAAAAGACAGAGGGACCGTGTGAGACAATTACTCTTTGGGACAGATGTCGCCGCGCCACGAGGCTCCTCATCTCTCCACACTAAATGGTTTTGCTCTCGCTGCATTTATCGGAGAAACCGAACACGTCGGCGTCAGCATAATAACTGTTCGTCGGGTGGCCACTGAAGGGGCTGCGGTGACGGTTTGTTCTTGAGGCCGGGGGGTGGGAAAGTAATTGTATAATTAAACCCGAAGACAGACTGAGTTACCTGGAAGATTATCCTATCTGTGAAAATCGTGGCTAGATGCCACCCTAAAACCGGACAAGGATGGTGCACCATCTGCTCAGAGCAGCCAGACGCATAACTACAATTCAGCACGGAACGGCACCTTTGGGGACCTCGCTAAAAATCATAACTCAAACTGCACTTATTCGTCCGCCCACTGATCGCTAATCTTATGGTAAAATATGAGTACGTCACATCAGGTGGTGCATAAAATTGGAGTTTCAGAGGGGGATTTATTTTTTTTAAATCGATTTCCGGAGAAATCGAAGGAGCATTTATGTTTCTGGAGAATAAGCGTCCGTGGTTGTGATTTGTCACGCTGCGTTTTCACCACCGATATAGCCTGCAAACCGTAGCTCCGTTAAATAGGAGCCAGTCGGGAGGATAGGAATGAGGCTTTGTGTGCCTTTAAGGCGAGTTAAGGCGAGACTCTGCGGCTGTACAGGGAGCCACAATGCAGCTCTAGCGCGCTGTGTCATTAGTGTCGGCGGAACGTTGGCTGCGTTCTCGGTGCCTTTGTGCCGCCAGATGGTTCGCCTGGTCCGAATGATTTCATCAGGTGGCACCAGAGTTCTGTTCGTTGGAGCAGAGATTTATTCAGGGGAAGGGGGAGGTTTAACGTGATCTCTGAGGATGGTCAGACTCCTCAGCAAATAAGGCTTGGTATTCATTTATTGGCACATGGCTCTGGTCACCTGATTGTGAGAGGTATTTTTTAATCATTATTGCTAAGTCTTTTGATTTGGGAAGTGAAAGGAAACAGGCAGATTATTGTGCATTTTGTGAGTTGTACTGCTGGGTTATGCTCACTTGGGCATTTAGGATTCAGAACCTAGGGAGTGAGTCGATTTTTTAAGGCAAAGATCAGGTTGCCAGATGTGGAAGGTGCCGGAAATTTGAAGATGAAACACCAAAAACCAAATCATGATTGTTACATGATTGTGTTTTTTTTTTGTGTGTGTGTGTGTGTGTGGGGGGGGGGGGGTGAGTTATAGGAGATGGAAACCCAGTATCCAGGTTGGCATTGGGTGATTGTCACCAGTATCAAGACCTGCGAGTGCAGGGAATGTGACTCATGCTTGCAAGGCTAACGCTAACCCTCGCCAGCTTGTCTGCTGAAGTTCATTAAGATTCTCCATCTCCGAGGCCTGGATATGATAAACAACAGCTAGTTAGCATAAAGGATTTGAGGGTTTTTCCTTTGCTAAATTTATGCAATATTTTCTCCTTTAAAGCTCTCTTTATAGGTTATTCTTATTGCGAGGCTGCGTGATGTGTGAGGGGAAAGTAATGCAAATCAATGCATAGGAAAAATCAGCAGAGATTGATCAAAACTGGCATCAGCTGCCGGTGGTGAAATTGTGCTATTATTTTAAGACGTTTGAAAAAACCAGGTGGTAACTGCCGGTCTTGAAAACAATGTATATAAAACAGAACCCTACCAGGATCTCGGGGGGGAAAAAATGCCAAACAATATATATAAATGAAATATGTGAAGGGCTTTAGATGTGGGCTTTGATTTGGGAGCCAGGTTGTGTAATATATGATGGGAGAAGGGAGTTTGTGTGCTGGAAATTAGGGGTGAACAGGCTTCAAGTGCTATGACCTAGACAACTAACGGATGAGAACTTATCAGACAATTTAGCGCATCGAATGAGACGGTATATTTCACTTCCACTGTTTGTATTATTTGCAAAATGCAAGGTCATTCCTTTATTAATACTAGTCTGCAAAAGCCTTTAAAATCTTTTTTGGTATTCCTTTGGTTTCCTGAGAAAATACTGACTGTAATGATCACCCACTCCCTTGCTCTCTGTACGGTACTGTTTTCTTGTAAAATGTGACCGATATATATTATACTATTTTAATATCCTGCATTTAAGGAATGGGGGGGGGGTATCTAGAAGCGACAGGATGACTGACATGCCCTAAGTAGGCAGGAAATGAGGCAAAACTAGTGATGTGACTAATTTCTGCTGAGCAGGAACGTGCCTGAAATACGCCTTTGATCCCTGCAGCAGAAATGCCTTAGTTACATGAAGGATGAGCTATGTTTGAATGCTGCTGTTTTCTGTAATGGTTTAATACGGTGGACATACGTTGAAGTCAATAGAGCTTGACGGTTAAATGTACTTCGGAAAAGCTACTTACGTCCCGCTTTAAGTTGTTTGTATTGTGTTTTATTTTATTTTTTTGTGGACTGTTGAAGCTATCCAACAAAATGTGATGCCTCTGCGTAAACCACATTGTTGGTGTTTTGAACTGCCCCCGCCCCCCCCCCCTCGTTTGTGTGTGTGTCATGTGGGCAGGGTTTAGGAAGGATGTGAAACAAAGCAAAAGGACATCGGTGAAAAGGACAGATGTACTTGCTCTTGGAAGGCCGATGTTTAATTTAAAGGTGCCAGTGACTACAACTCCAGCAACAAATAAAGATTTACTTAAATATTCAGCACATAAATGCAACAGCTGTGGAGAGGTTATTTACATCAGGATGTCAGGTTTAGTTTTTCCCGACTAGCACTATGCTTGGCTATCTTGTGTAGTACAACACAAATCCAGTAATATCAAATCTAGTGGCAGGTCTTATTTCAAATTATTCCTCGATGTTTCTCTTAACTCAGTTTTTATTTGGTAATCGCTCACATTTGTCATTTTCTATGTGTCTCAGTGGGTTGGGCCCGTGTCTGTAATCCGATGGATGCTGGTTCAACACAAAATAGTCACATTTCCACTGGGCCCTCAAGCCAGCCCCTTGTGGGGGGGGGGGGGGCGCGGGGGGGGGGGGGGGGGGGGGGGGGGGGGGGGGGGGGGGGGGGCGGGGGAGAAGGGGGGGGGGGG
>JAODJX010000103.1:1212753-1225997 GCA_026776945.1 Isichthys henryi | reverse complement strand
CCCCCCCCCCCCCCCCCCCCCCCCCCCCCCCCCCCCCCCCCCCCCCCCCCCCCCCCCCCCCCCCCCCCCCCCGTTTATTTGTTGTCTTGTTTATTACCAGGTATTTAAAAAGAGGCATTTTGCGCTGTCTTGGAGGGGCAGTTCAACAGTGCAGAGAAGGTGCCGGCACAATGTACATGACCTGCGCTCAAAATACCGATAGCCAGTAACTACCGAGCACGCAAAAACATTCTGACCTCGTCAGACCATCATTGCATTGCAGGACAGTAATTTCTCCACTCGTGGTTCCTTCTGATTACTCCACCAGTCCAGTGTCATTCATTCTTTTTCCCGAGGACGGAGCGTCTTCTAATTACGGCCGAGTGAAATCCTTTGTGTCTGAGCATGGCCGCGCCTCAACTGTCCATCGATTTATGTGTCTTAGACAAACCAGCCGCCTGGTTCGAGGGGCCCAGCCTGTAAATTATACCCAGAATTGTGTCACTCGTTCCCTTTTGGAGGAATTAATCGGGCGGATTGAGGGGGGGGGAGGTCCCATGGAAGGCGGAGCTCCTCGGCAAGCACAGTGTTGGCGGAGTGTAGCGACGTGTGAGGTTTTGTAACTTGGTCTGGCCACCGATCTGCTGATTGGCCGAGATTGCGGGGGAAAATGATTGGACAGTAAATCAAAATGAATGCCCTGAGCCCGTGCTAACGCTGCTTGCCGAAATGGGCTTTAGCGTTTTACAGCTACTTGATTGTATTGTTCTTAATGTGCTGTTTATTTTCGTCAGGCGCTGCATTATTCGTTGAAATTTGAACTTTTTTGGTTGAAAGTGGACAAAATATGCATTATTTCCGCATAGATCTGAATGTATGTTAACTGTCGATAAAACTACCGGGAGGCCAGGAGCAAAGGTAGAGTGGAGGGATAGAGCCGTGATGGAGAGATTGACGGGAGGTGATCATTTAAGCCGCTCGGAAGCACTTGACGGTTTTACGGCGTGAGACATGATTCTGCCGCCTATTAAAATGCGACAGGAAGGGGCGCTGGGTGCTTGGGCCATCTCACAGTAAATCCCACCACCCGTGGAGCTGCCAGTAATGAACTGGCCATGCGTATCGCTGGCTGTCACACTCCTTGGAGTCCCAGGCTTTGCCATAATAAAGATTAATAATGCAAATCCTGTTGGACGTGAGGGGGGATGTCTGTCACCTTGTCAAGAGGTATGCGACTGGGGACAGGCCACGGGAGCTTAGGGCCCTCATGGGGCCCAAAAAATACTACAACAGCCATCGTGCCCTAATAAGCTTATTCTTCCACCCCGGATTATAGCTGCTTTCTTCCCAGACAACAGAGGGTTCCAGATAAGGTAGAGGCAACCCAACAGCCCGACATCAGGGGACTAAAAACCAGGTAGAGGCAACCCATCCCCATACAACCAGTCAACTCCATTTCTGAAGTCTTGTAACACTACAGATTGTCGCGCTTCAGTGAAATTGCACCAAACTGGGACTCCAATACTCCTGAATAGTAAAGTTATAATAATATTAATAACCCAATTATGCTATTTCCGAGTGGAACAGCCCACCACCAGCATGGCCTGCTCCTTTTCTTCTGGACTCTGGCTTTCCGGAAAGGCCCAGCGTAGTGGAGATGGCTGCCTTAAGGCTGGTTGGGTTTATTATTTACAGCTGCATTCAGACGGTTCATGGGGGGATTTTCTGTCCCCACACCATTGTTTTTGTCATACTCATTCAGAAGATCACCATCATAAAACGTTATTTTTTTCCCTTCGCCCTCGTAGTACGAAGTCCCGCTTTGTAGATGCTGTAAATTTAATGAAAAAGGGAAAAGATTAGGAAGCATGTTTTTTTTGGAGAACAAGGCCTGTGTATGAGGGCTGAATTCAGTAAGTAGGGTTATTTACACCTGACCAGGGACACATTTACTCGGTGGGGGAAACGCTATGTCTGAACAGATGGGAGTCGAGCTGTAAAAATCTCGGCCACAGCACAGCAAATGACAGAAATGATCAGGGACAGACTTTTTAACCAAAAAAATATGGGCCTGATTGGCCAATCTCTCTGCCCTCCATGTGAAGTACATTGCCGAGGGCCGGGGAGGAAAAATGCCTCTCGCATAATTGCCATCTTGTCAATTAGAGCTGGCGCCAGGAGTCGGAAAAAGCCGGCTGATTACTTTAATATACAAGTTAACGTAGAGGGCGTGCCTCCCTCGTTTGGTGCTAATGAGCGCGCTAACGATCAGGGCGAAGTCGGCTTACCGCACAGATCGGCTTTCCGTCTGAGCCTCGCCACTTTGATCTATGACGCGTGTTTACAGATCTTACGTTTTGGGGCCTAAATTGCCTCGGATTATGACTGGGGGTGTGACTTGCTATTCATGCATTTTTGTCAATATATGGATCATTTTGTCTCTTCGCTCAGCACGTGGTCATGTCTGAGCTCATGGGAGTTGTACTTAAACAAAAATGCCCCTAGAGCAGGACGAAAAATTATTGGTTCAGAAAGATAACCAGTCAGATTGTAGAGGAGGGACCGAGATATATGTTTGGTTAGTCCCGCCTCTCCCCGCTTGGATTTACCTTCTCTATAATCTCTATAATCTGATTGGTTGTCTCTCTGAACCAATCATTTTTCATTCTGCCCTCAGAATATTTTTTTTCGTGTAAGTAAACCTCCCCCACGTCATTTTTGATGCATCAGCTTCTGGGTCCTCTTGCCCTATGCTTCGTGCACATCCTGTCGCAGTCCATGCAGTTCCAATCTCAGCAGGAGAGTCTTCCTTCGCAGCTTATTTCTCACTGTCTCCTTAAAGAGACACCTTTTTGGACCCAGCGACAAAGAAAACCTCCCTACCCAGGATGCACAGTGATGGCTAAGGACAGCAAACTCTCCTGTCTGGGGTTCCCCTGCTCTGAAACCACTTTAGGTTCCACTGTGCCGATAGGGATGCGATGGCGGCGTGCTTTGAAGCTACCTCACAGTCTCCGTCACGCTGTAAATCTACTTCGGCCCGGCTAATCCATAACCGCGCCGGCAGCTAGCAGAGGCGCCACTGAACGCGGGTTTTAATGAATAGCGATATGAACGCCCGAGGACACCGCCGCGCCCCGTCTGTCAGGACTGTGCCTTAATAAATGATTGATGGCACGCTGCATACCGCCCCGTTGTTGGAGCTATTGCTGGCAGTGTGAACCGTTCTTTGTGCTGGATTGGAGAACACGTGATTTCCTCTTATAGTTGTGGCTGGATCTTTAGCAAGGATTGCTGTGAGACTGAGGGATTATGGGAAGGCGCACTTTGAGGTGGTGTACCAAGTTGGGGAGGGGGGGTTGGGCGGGAGGGTCTCCTTTGTGAAGTGTGCATGTGCATAAATTTATGATTAATAAACTGTATTTGTGTTCACGCTATTGACCGCAGCACCACTTGCAGTATTGTTCGCTAGGTAATAATCATGGGATATGCATATAACAGGATGTTGCTATGGTGGCAGATTCCAGTGACCCTGTGATGTAAAATCTTAATTTCAATTTTGTGCCCATCCAAAGTGACCCTCTGAATTAGGTCTGAAATAAAACAACACTCCGTCGATACCTTTGAAAAGCACCGCGCTTTTCATTCAAGACATGTTGTTTTGCCGCCCACAGACAAACCTCACGCGGAGCAGAGGGGCCCTCTTTTGCTCCCCCCCCCATTCTGCAAATGCAAAATAGGGGGGTATCGCGTTCGAGTGACATGCTTGCGCACATTTTAATTCTCCAGTTAATTTAACAGAAAGGAAGAACATGTCAGCTGAAACGGGGGTGGGGGGGTGGCAGGGCATATCAAAACAAGCGCAAAGGGGCATATGAGGTAAGGCTGGGGCTTCAGAGAAATGCCTTTCTTTCGTCCTCCAGAGAGTTTCCTGGAATACATCACATGACCATCAGAGATGTGGTGTAGTGGACAGACTGCGCGATTACCCTGCCCTGCGCACCTCCCTTTCCCATCCGCTACCCCTCCCTCACCCCCCACCATCAGTCACTACGGGCAGCTGCACATGAGAGCGACCTGTACACCTCTGTCCTGATCAATATCACCCGGAGAGGTGAGGGTTCCCCGCCGGTTTTCCGAACGCCCATCCGAGATGGAAACCTGAGGCACTGGCTGGATAAAAACAAGCCCAGCTGTACGTTTGGGCTGAACCGGCCTCGCGTTTATCGGTTCCGAGCTGTCCTTGAGTCTGAGTGCTTCAGGGCCGTGTTTTCTACTCTGTGGCTTTTTATAATTAGTCTCGCCGGTGAAGAACATCCGTAATTGCTATTCATCGTGGAAGTATCCTTTTGTAGTAGTGATGTGGGGGGGGGGCGTGGGGTACGATTCCGGCAAACTCCATTCCGCCCCTGAAACAATGTAAAGGAGAGTGGTAATTATGCAGACATTTTGGGGGGTGTTATTTAGGAATGTTCTCCTCAATATTCATTATGGCATGTACCCTGCCCTTCCTCCCTCTCTCTGGATCACTGTAAGCTATGCCGTGTTATGTCAAGCTTACAAAGCCCTTTACTCATCTTTGCAGTCCTACCTGTGGGGCCGGCGAAGACCCTGGGTTCGAATCTAACCGCATAGCCTGAGGGGTCTGTGCTGAAAGCTGTCCCAGCTTGTGAGTCTGGGCTGTCTGGAAGGCGTCGTGACCGAGATTTGCGGGTGGGGTGTTCAGGTGTCTCGGGGTGCCCACGCAGACCGACGCCATGTGCTGACGACGATGTCGCATGTGAGCGACGTGCCGTCGGAGGCTGATTTGGATGTGATGATGATTCCAGTCGTGTGACAGATGCTTACCCCCCCTCAAACAAACCCCCCGACACACTCGGTAATGCAGTATTGAATATCTGCATCACTTCTCTCTGGCTTAGAGTGTAGATTTGTCTAGGTCAAAACCAGTCGATGTGAATTAATTTGCATAACGATGCAACTGTTTGTTTACTGCTTTTTAAATTTATTCCATTTTTATTGAGTCTCAGTGGCTGTTTTGATGCGTCATCTACGGCGCCGCCCTAGTGGCTATGCAGGCTCTTTGCGTCTGTTCCACTCCTCATGTGTGCGTATTACTGCCTTGACGGAAGAGGTCAGGAGGGGTCAAATAATGTATTTGCTGCACGAAATCCCGAAGCTGGAATTTTTAGGTTCCAAGGTCCATCAGGAGATGGGGTCTGAAAGTAATGATGGCAGGGAGGGCGACCCCTTGGAAATTTGGGGTCTGAGTGGGTTCATCTGTTGGGGAAATTGGCCAGCTGCTCACAGCGGCCCTCCGGCCAGCCCTCGTTGGACCTGGAGTCCGCTTCCCATTCCCGGAGTCCGCTTCCCATTCCCGGAGTCCGCTTCCCATTTCCGGAGTCCGCTTCCTGTTCCCGTGGTGACTTACTCGTGGCAGGGCTGACACCTACCGTGGGAAGCTGGTGGCGGCAAAATCGTGAGCCCTTACAGACAAATGCATACTGCACCCCCCCCCCCCCCCTTCAGCTACACAGCAACAACAGAGGAACTTTACTCGCTATACGATCATTATCCACACTTACGTTAGCATTTACATGTGTCCCGTTCCACCAAGACGGGTACGTTTATTGAAGACAGAATTGGCGTAATATTTTTTCCCCTGTCACGACATCTCTTGGGAATATTTATACCATCAGCCGAACCTGCAGTAGTGACGACTACAGTCACTTTCATATGGGCTTCTGCAGCAACATTTCTGCAAGATCTTTAATTGCAGATGGGTGGGGGGGTGATGAGGAGCGGTAAGTCAGCACGGTTTATCCCAAATTTTCCAGTGACTCTGCATATTAAATCCAGTAGTTATGTTTATATGCGACCCTAAGCCGCCTTAAATCATTAGTAAGATTTATGTGATACAGTGAGTGCCGGTGCTCTGAATGTCAGGCAAAGCTCTCCTGGCCCACTTTGACCCAGAACATGGCGCTCCCAGATCTAAGAGTCAGCTCCTGAATAAATCATGGGCTCGTTTCTTGGTCGGCGAGGAGGAGGAGACGAGGGAGGGGCGGGGCCTGGTTTTATTTGCACAGATGGGGGCTTCAGCTGATGTCAGGGGCTCCCGTCCTGGACGTCGACGAGCTCTGCTGGTATCGGTTGGCACGCTGTGCGACCTGGCTGCCGAGGATGAGATCCGATGGCAAATCATGTCACATCTCTGGGGAGACTGGGACAATTGCACCAGTTT
This sequence comes from Isichthys henryi, assembly GCA_026776945.1. Taxonomy (NCBI): domain Eukaryota; kingdom Metazoa; phylum Chordata; class Actinopteri; order Osteoglossiformes; family Mormyridae; genus Isichthys; species Isichthys henryi. The sequence continues at coordinate 1,219,774 of JAODJX010000103.1, read as the reverse complement.
CAGCAAAGCCCATGGTGGCTTGTATGGGATCTGATTCCGCTCATGCCAGAGTTCTGCAGCGGACATGGAAGTGGCCTAATCCTTCAGGAGCTGGACTTGTGATTTTTTGAAAGGATGTAGGTTCAAATTTAAGCAGGGGAACCACCGAGCGGGATGTTTAACTGGGGCACTTTCTGCAATTATCCAGACCTGTGGGGGAAGCTGTATCACTCCCAAAAAAAGTGCATCATTTATGACCTTTAGCAGTCTGTGTGCAATTAAAACCTGGAACTTATTAATGACAGTAATGAAATTTACCCCTAATGGCTTTCATGCACCCCTAATATCACGGCTGTGCCTGGACTTTCAGAGGGGCACTTTGTAGCTATAAAGCTCATACATAACTTCATATTAAATGGTCTGGCAAAACAGGCCAACCTCACCCCACCCTACCCCACCCCCTCTCACAGGTGCCTGTCTAATGTCATTTTAGGCAAGCATATTCACGGGCAGTCTAACAAATGTCAGGGAATTAAAGACCGATGCAATTAATATGTTATTTTATGTCGTTCTGATTCACACTAATGCAAATGCGCGTTGAGGGATTCCTCTGAAGCTGGCCTGAGCCTCCTCAGACCTGCCTGCTCGCTGTGGCGTTCGCCCTCTGAGGCCCCGATCGGGCTGTTCTACACTGGTTCAGACTCTCCGGTGGCGGGTTTTGCTTTCTGTAGCGGAGCGGCGGAGTCTCTGGCGGCACAGGAGAAGACGGGGTGAGCAAACAAGGCAAATCAGCCTGGAACACAAGTTCGTGGCACTTCAGCCCTGCACTTAAAGCATCACTCAAGCCTCTGGAGGGGACAGCTTAAGGGGGAGAGAAATGTTCCTTGTCTGTAAATATTTCATAACTCTCTCTGACAGCTTCTCAGGGTTATGTGTTCGGCTTCTGAGGGAACTTTCCGGGCTGGCACCGGTGTGGTTTAAAAGCCCTCAGAGGCCGTCGGCGAGAGTCGGCTTTTCGTGGTGGAGAGTGTGTGCCGAAAAATGCCATGGCACTCAAGCCTAAGGGGGCCGTAGCAAACAAAACAACAGCTTTTAAAGACCCAAATAATGATGGCATGTTGGCAGCTGGGCAAAAAAGCCACACGTGCTCAGAAGCTGACGGGTAGGATGACTAACGCTCACTTCCTCGAAGTCCCGTTCGGTCTGGCCACAGCCACCTTGAAAACGACTCCCGACTTGGGGTCCCCACCCCCCTGCTTTGGGAGGCTCTCTGTTAATTTCTCTCACACACTTCTTTACCACAGATCGCAGTTGTTGCTGTGTTGATGCCGTCAACCTTTTCGTCTGCAGAATAAAATTGTCTCCAGGGATTATCGACAGAGCCCTGCCTATGTCCATCAGTTATGACTACAGCCAGTCTGACAGCCCCCTGGTAATTAAGCCCGGAGCATTGGGGGGGGGGGGGGGGGGGGGTGAGAACTGGCATCTGTTCCGTTGCATTCCAACATGCGGAACCGTTCCTCTTTGTCGAGACGACGACAGGAAGAATGAAACGAAGCGGCGATTTCATACCAACAGAAGTATAAAATCACTAATGAGATTAGCGGCATCATAGCCAGGAGTGCTGGGGCGTATTTTCACGGTGGGAAATTTTTGTGCCAGTCCCACTGAGTGGGCAGGTTGTAATCTTTTCCGGAAAGACGGAGGCGAAAGGCAGAGAAGGGAAGGAAAAAATAAAAGTGCTCGGTGGCTCCATCCAGGAACAGCGAGCAGAAAGAGTGCGGAGTTATATGTCGATGTGTGTCTCCAGCCGGACGATTGGCCTGCTTGTTTTTGTGTGTGTGTATATGTGTGTATGTGTGTGTGGCTGAGATGGAGGTGGGGAAAAAGCCTTGAAGATGGGTGGGTGACCCCCCTCACTTGGAAATGACAACCCCGTGTGTAAATAATGTCACAGCTTAACTGGTTTGCGCAAATATATTCTGTGGCTTCCCTCCAGCCGCCCCCGCCTAGCATCTAGCGTGCTGAAACAGTGTCCGGGGTTCCTAATGGCACGCCGAACTACTCCCACAGTCGGCAGCGGGTCTGCAGCTCGAAGACAATTATCTACAGTTAATTAACAGCCCTCCTACACTAGTCATTGGCTGTCACTCTGTGCGGTCACTGTGAACAGCACTGGCATATGCTGCTGTGTGTGTGTGTGTGAGTGCGTGCGCGTGTGTGGGTGTTACTTTACACGCAAACCAGATTGGGGTGTAATAAAGTCCAGGGCCACCAAAAAGGGCCACGTGTTCCGTGTAACACGGGCAAGCTGATGTCACTAACACTGTTGATCTCAGACTAAGCGGTGCACATGCATGTCACGTGACCATAAGTTAAACTGAGGTGGTGGTTTCTTTGCCAGTTCTACAAGTACATTGGGATGCTTCTTTTTGCACGTGCAATCTTCACTGATTCACATACAGGTCAGAAAGAGGCTTGGGGTCTGAATTAAGGGTCATTTATCTGCCCTCTCCCTAGAACATTTTGGCAGTGGTGGTGGTGGGGGGGTTAAGGCCTTCCTGAAAGGCCCAATGGAGATGTGACTATTCTATCAAGGACAGGATGCAGATTGACAACCTTCTAATCCCGGTTATAGAGGCACAACCTGGAATCTTGAGATGGTAGAGTCTGTCAGGAAAGAATGTCACGGCTGGTGGCGGTGATGTAACTTTCTTGAAATGTTGCATGTGTACTGCAGTTAATGTAGTTTGACTACAGCCCTCTGCGTATGTGGTTTGTTGTTCTTATCGGGAAACTAGAATCTCATGACGCAAACCGTCAGTCTATAATCTTAAACCAGAAACCTTCTTGAAACAAATGTCGGGTCCAATTGCATTTTGGTTCTCTAGCCTCCTGCAAGTTTGATTACAAGCACTGCAGTGGACATCACTCAGCAACAGACAATTTCGGTAATCTGTGGACTGCTGCAATAATCAGTGCCAAGGCGTGTGAATACTTCTGAATGGAATGATTTGAGCTTTATTTTGTAATCTGCCACCAGTCAGAGCCAGTTGACAAGTGTCTCAATTTTGATGTAATATCTCTCAGATTATTGAATAAATAAGTAAACATCCTGCCTGATTTCTTGGAGACGTGTTTGGGGTGGGTGAGGTGGAAACTTCTGCCACAGCTCAGTATATGAAGCTACATGTCTAGCCCAAGTTGCAGATAAGTGACTCTGCTGGAGACAGGGCCCTGTGCAATGTGGCCACTAGGCCCTGTGTCTTCTCATCATGCTCCTTCCCAGAATCCTCTGGTTTGTGAGTGGGATGGCTGACATGATTCCTGCCGCCCCTCAGTACATTTTCAGTAAATATAAGGATGCGTTATATGGTATCTGGGTACCAGCTTGTCCGACATTTCATTTAAAAACGCAAGGGTTTCATTGTAAAGTTGGTCCTTAGTTGCTGTAATATCCTCTACTCCAAATCTCTCCATTCGATGCTGGTATTTTACTGGTGGGATCTTCTGCCATTGAGGTTGGGTATTGATGTTGAGTGAGTTTGGTATCCTGTGGAACCTGCTTCCAGACATTTCCACTTCGCTATCACTTCTCTTGTGGTTTACCAGAAAAGCTCCAGTAGGGCAGAATTTTGGGGGACTGGTTTGCCACCCTGTGATGGTGCCAAGCTGAAGTCGTTAACCTCTTTTGCACGTCCACCCGGTCTCCTGCCGGTGTTCACTGCTGCGGATTGTATGGCTGTGGACTTAATTGTATACCAGTGTCAATATGTGTGGCTTCATTAGCCAATTCAACTAATCAATAAGGGTTTCCACATGCTTTTGGCCGTATAGTTTGTTTCCAGAGTCATTGTGCACAATTCTTCCAGTCCTCCGCCGATCTTCTCTTACCCTTGTTGTCAGTCACTTCCCATCATCCATTGACTGTTTGTACAAGCATTTTCCTTTCTGGACCTTGATTATATTACCCTTATATGTTCTCCTAATCCTGAGAGACTAGGCATAGAGGTCCTTAAAGGTCGAAGTTTGGAGGAATGGTGATATATTTTAAATAAGACAGAATAAGACATAACATAAGTCATGGCATCTTTATCTCCTAGATATGGGTTCATTTCTACGGCTCGTAAAGTCTTGATTTTTTTTCCTCCCGTACATGTGCCTCCTTCCACTGATATGATGGACTATGGATTATGGCAAGGAGTGGCTTTCATCGCCTCAGTGACTTCCTCAGAGGCTGATGGCTTCTTGCTGGTTTTGTATTTCCAAGCCCACCACCCCCCATCTTCGTTCCCCAACACCTACACCGAGCACTGAGAGCATTGGACGCCTACTTACCTACTAATCTGTCAATGACAATGCCGCTCATGTTCTTGGTCAGGGGACCCATTAGGGCTGCCTCGTCGACGATTTGCTCAATATGGAATCATCACCGACAGGATGGTGGATCAGAACTCCCTCACCATGCAGGTCGTGATTCACCCCTGCCAGGAGAACGATCCGACCGGAATTCCTCCCGCTGTTTCCATCTATGCATCCTGCCCACCGTGTTTTTAAACGTCCCACTGTGACACGATCTTCTCGGATCTCCTCGAGCGCGGTGTTCCACTACCGTTCCCCCAGTGGCTGCTGGACTGGAAGGAGTTTCTTAAACACCATTATTTCCTGACGCTAGGTGTCACATTATGTCTTAACGGCATCTGTCGAGAGTTGAGCCTCACGGTACTAGTGAACTTTATTCTTGTGTTTAAGCGTATTCATTTGCGTCAGCAATAGCTGAATTTAGACATCAGTAAGGTATTGGTACCAGTTGTTAATTGTGTGATGGCACTGTTCTGGTGAAATGCGAGTGTAAGAAACCGAGGAAGCCTGTTTCATTCATCACTCATAAGTTTACATTGTTGTGTGTTTTTGTAAAAATAAATTCCAGAGTTTAGGTGGATTTCTCAGTTTGTGTGGCTGACTGGTGGCTGGTTCCCCATATAGCATAACTTGCGATTACAAAAACCTTGCAAAGAAGGGGCTGGCCATCCGGGGTGTCCCCCCCCCCCACCTAGTGTCCTGTTCTGTACTTCCTGGGATAAGCTCCAGCCTCTCCACAATTCTCTACTGCATAAGCACTTGGAAATTGGGTTGATTACAATAACAAATGGGAGTAAGTTCACGTCGTTATCTTCCTAAGTGATATGCAGAGATGTTCCCGGTCCGTCTCAATAGCTGGCTGTAATTTCTGAAGGTCGGTTCTACCTGTGGCTTAACCTAGGAATTTCCGCCGCGTCTGACTGATTATTGTGACCAGCACAACCTTAGCCTTTGTGACACTTATGGAAATTTTCTGTGAGGGTGGTTTCATTGCTGGATTGAAAGTCATGTAAAGGTCAGACTCAGGTCAAAGCCAACATGGAGATATTTTACACACATGAATGGATGTTCTGGGTTTCCTTGGTTACCACCCCCGCCCCCCCAACCATACATGTGAAGCACCCAAGGTAAAAACACTTGACTATTGCCCCCTTGGATAATGAACATCATGCCACTTGTCTAAACCTTGATTTTGAGCCGTGTTAGAAAGGCAGGACAGTCGCATTATTTAAGGATGTAACGGCACTTTGAGAATGACACCCCGCATATTTTGCACATGCCAACGGCAGATGTGAGACTGATCGAGTATAACAGGCGATGAGAATCCTACTGTCAGACCGGCAAAGGGAATTCTGTGTGGATGATTAATTCATTACTTGATGGATCTGCCCATACTTTAATTTTTAAGCATGCAGCAGGCATCTTAAATTATGGTGGGTAGGACAAACTGGATGTCACAAAAAACATGTCCCCCAACATAGCAAAATAGACTATCAGAAGATGGACTGACGAGCTAAAGAGAAAAAATACATTATTCAAGCATTATCGGTTTTTATGACATCATGTCCATTGGATCGGGTCAGAGCGATCGGCGCAGGAGAAGGCAGGTCGCGCTGGAACGTTATGAATGGTCTGAATTGTGACATCGTGTCTCTTCCAAAGCGATGTGACGATCCTTCAGGAGCACGGAGACATATCGGCGATCAGTCTCCTAAGCCGCACGACATCACTCATGCAGCGCGCCTCAGGACAGCGAATGCCGCCCCCATCGCCTTACAATCCATATGTGCCCCCACTCCCACCCCCTCCTCCTACCCCTGCATGTCCAGCAAGCACATCACTGTGTCATGCTGGGGTGGGCATTTGGGTACGGTGGGTGAGCACCTGGGTTGGGATTGTGTCTGAGGTCTTGGGGGGCGATTGATGGTAGAAATTATTGATTGGGGGGGGAGGGGGAGTTGAGATCTGTAGATTGGGAATAAATCTGTTTGCTGGGTCCCATAAAACCATATAATATTGGGCCACCAATACAGACCAATCCAATTATGTTCTAAAGTTTTTCAGGTCCCTGTCATGCTAACTCCCCACCCTTTACAGCGCCCCTGCTGTTGGTATTTGTTGCTTTGATTGCTGCTTTGATTTCCTTCTTAGTGGTGTGGAAAAGAGTGGGCGGGGCCTTTCCAAACGTGCATGAAAATGTAGCGCAAAGAAACATTAATCATTCATAAGAGAAAAGACATTGTCCAAAACAAAGTTTCTCAATAAATAAATGACATACCCAGCTTCCGTACATGCAGCAAAGATTCTATGGCGAAATGGCTTTGGTAAAACTTTAATCTAAGCTGCGCTGTGAGAGGGCAGGAGCAGAGGGCAGGACGGCAAAGCGGAGGGCTTCCCTGCCCCGGGGCCCGAGCGAGGCGGCTTGCACATGAGTGCCATGGAAAGCGCTAGATAAGAGAATCATGGAAAAATGCTGCAGTGGCTCCGGACGGCTGCTGTCCCCAAAATGTCTAGCATATTAATGACTCTCGGCTGAATTAAGCCTGAAGTGTCATGAGGAATGAAGCGTTCCGGCCTAGTTTGTGCACAGGTTAGCAGCGGGTGGGTGCTTTGGGGGGGGGCAGGGGGGGGTGTTAAAGCTCCAGGGCTTCTTGGCAGCGCGGAAGGTCCCGCTCTTCCA
>JAODJX010000103.1:1178811-1200395 GCA_026776945.1 Isichthys henryi | reverse complement strand
AACTCCACACACATGTGACTCAGGCGGAGACTCGAACCCGGGTCCCAGAGGTGTGAGGCAACAGTGCTAACCACTGCTACCACCATGCTGCCCCCCCAAGCCATCCATACACTCCTAATTTTTCTTCACGAGTTTCCCCCGAACTCTGATCCACTATTTGCTTTTTAAACTCCGTAAGAACAAGCAAACCTGTTAAGAGCCTTGCAGGAATTTTCCAGAAGCTCCCCGGGTTTACACAAGCGAGCGGAGGGCACCAACGTGACTTTGAAACGTTGTTCCAACAAGCACGTCCAATGGCGCCTGTTATTGGAAGCTAAAATGGCTGCAGGTTGCCGGGCGGCCTGTGGCAAAGACCGGCCCTTCGCCTCAATACCGATTCGTCGAATTGGTCAGCCCACGGCAGGAGATTCGCGGGCGAGATCGGTCGCCTTCTCCCATCCTCCAACCCGTGCTGATTCTGCATGTCTCATGTCTGTCAAGGACTTTGCCTCATATTCGATTCCTACCCAGGCCTCGTATTTGATTGCTACCCAGGGGCGATTCTATGACTTGACGCTTCCCTAAAGAAATAAGGCACCACCCTGCACATGGGGGGGGGGGGGTCCTGCGCAATAAAATGTGGCAAGAAGAGGGTATGAAATGTATATGAAAATGCAGAGCAAATTGCTAGATGGTTTTAGAATAATTATTTTTCAGGGAGGCTGAGACGACAAGTCGGGAGTCTGAAGCCCCCTAAATTGGATGAAGAACCTTCTATACTCCTACCAATTAAAGCCTAGAGTCCTCATTCCTGCTATTTTAAAGGGATCAGATCACAGACTGTGGGGTTTGATGCCGGTCCTTAGCTGACTGCTCCCTTGCTGTATCTGCACAGTTAGCACAGTTACCCCTGACCTCATTTAAGGCTTGCGTGGGTGTGCAGAAGGCTGCAGGAGATCCTGATGTCCCCCCTCCTTGCTGTGCGGTCTCTTCTTCGGTCATCCTATTGAAGCCAGTACGTACGCAGCAGCGATCCCCGGAGACCTGAGAGTGGCTCTGGAAGTCATGTGATTAAAAGGATTAATCGTTCGCGGGATCAGCGGGGAAAGCTTTACTAAAAACCTTCAGAAAAAAGGTGGCCGTTGAGGGTCTGCGGTGACACTTCATAAAAACTGTCGTAACGCACCGTGCAACTTGGTGTTAAAAGCCTCCCCCTGCCCCCAAAGCAAAAATTATTAAAGCTCCTCCCCCATCACTGGCTGCTTATAAAATCGCACATGAGTGGGGGTCTCTAGGTCCGGCCTACTTTCTTTTGATGATCCCTGGTTTAAAAAAAGTTGAATAGCACCCCCAGGCACATTTTTCATAATATGAGTTTGTTCAGATATGGCGACACCCCCTCCCCCCAACACCAAGAACCCCACCCCACAACAATATTGGAAAGCCATTTAAGTAATGTAGCTCTATTGGTCTCCAGTTCCTGGCCGAATCCTAAGGTCCCCAGCACCTTCCTAAAATAATAATCCATTTAAAAAATGAGGGAATTACCAAAAAATGCTTGTGCCCAGCAGAAATTTCCAGCTTTTTTTTTGCCCGGGGACATTATGATAAATTTGTGCGCGTGCTATTTTCCTCCGGAAACCTTACTGTGTGGTCCGGGGGGTGGGTGGGGGGGGGAACTATTGAAACGTCAGGAGGATTAAATGGGGAGCACGGCACTCCCGTACCCCTCCCTCTGGAGGCTGCCTGCTCCGTGGGGCATTTCTCTCTCGTCTGGAGGAAGGGTGGGGGCTCGGGAATTGCAGCCACCGTGCAATTTATCATCATTGCTGTGCTCCAGAATTGCCCAGAAGAAAGCTTTAGCTGCCAGGCTGCTGTGTTGGGGGGGGCATTAGTGCATGGCATTTGCCAACTCGGACCCAGAGCGTGGAGCAGCCGGTGTGGAGAAAAATTGGGGAGGGGGAGAATAGCTAAACAAATCTCTGTGGCCGACGTGTGCATGTAATGAATCGAGCATCTGCCGGAGCAGACATGCCGAAACCACAGAATAATTAGCGCGTCCGGAGCAGAGGCTAACAAGTTACTGGAAAACAGGCGGAGCGACAATAACGAGTGACACAAGCTGACTGCCCTCACCACATGACCTTTTCCAGGCACTCTTAGCTCTGGGACTCCTGAAGCGGGTGTTTCTAACCTTCCTCATTCTCCTCCCTCCAACGCAGTGTGAAGATGACCCCACAGATGAGTGGGAAAGGCGCTGCGAGTCTCCTGCTTTGAAACGGGCCGCTTGTTAAAAGCAAGAAAGACATGGTGACAAAATCTGAGTGAGCTGGTGACGCGTAATGGGTGCTATTACCATTACCTGTAATCAGGACTGCCCTTTCTCCATCTCCGTGTTTAGGGTGGGCAAAGCAGCCTCTGGAAGAAATGGAAATGAATCATGTTAAGCTTTGTGTGAAATTTTTAATACGATTCGGGACTACTGATTTGAGATAAATGGAACGAGTGCGAGCACTTGTGCCGGTAGGGCGTTGTTAACACCTGAGTAGGACCTGTTATGGGCTTTAAGTCCTTGATTCTGAAAAGGCGTGTGTGATTTGCCCTCCTGGAGCTGTTTGCATGCACTGTTTGTGTGACTCAAGGGGAGAAGGTGGAAGGGGGAGGACATGTTTAGCAGACTCCGTATGGTTCTTCTACCACAGTGTTTCCCAATCCAGTGCTCGGGGACCCCTAGGCAGTCTACATTTTTGCTTCCTCCTGGGTCCCAAGACAGCTGTACCAGTTATTCAATGTTCTTGATTGTTTGGTTCAGGTATTTGGCGTTCTTGATATTGTTCAATGCAGGTATTTGGCGTTCTTGATATTGTTCAATGCAGGTATTTGGTGTTCTTGATATTGTTCAATGCAGGTATTTGGTGTTCTTGATATTGTTCAATGCAGGTATTTGGTGTTCGTGATGGCTTAGTTCAAGTATTTGGTGTTATTGTTTGTTGGTTCAGCTATCCAGTTTCTTGGTTGCTTGTTTCAGGTGTGCTTAGAGCTGGGAAGAAGCAAAAATGTGATTTACCTGGGGGAGGTGGGGGGGTCCATGAGGACTAGGTTGAGAAGCACTGGTCTAACATAACCAGCTAGCCCAGTACTGGGACTTGTATTCCTATGGGGATACTCATTATTTAATATTGTCAGACACTCCACATCCACTGACCTGAAGTCACAGTGAGCGTAAAAGCTGTCCCACTGGGTAAAGACTGGGCTTCCTGTTAGAATGTCACTAACACATAATGGGGGAGGTAGGGGGTCAGTGGGAATTTCGATGAGGGTAGAATCTAAAGGACCTTTAAATATATTCAGCCAATCGGGTTTGCCATTCTCAGTCATGCCAATGATGTCAGTGTCGCACGAAATCAGTGTTCCTCAACATTTGCTTAGCCCTAAACGAGAGGGCAAAGTTTTTAAGTTTAAGGTATTCTACAGTAACCCCACCTGCCTCCCCCATCTTTTCCCACATCCTGTTTCTTTCCATTACAGCTGCCCAAATTAAATCCCTGAATGAAATAAATACATACAACGCAGATGCACTCATTAATGTGGACCCGGTGCTGGCCAAACAGGGACAGGCTTGGCCCAGGGTATCCAAGGGCAGTAATGCGTACGGCGGTCCACCCGATCAGAGCCTGCGGTGGAGACGCGCAGAGTGCCCCGAATCAGTGTGGCATTATCATTCAAGCTGAGCCACCGGGACACTGGAGGGATTTGCCACGTCTGCCCCTGGTGGATAACGCCGAAATCCTATTAAGCCTCCCATATTTCCTGGGACAAAATGCTTTCCTAACGAGATGCCTTCCGCCACGGGAGCACGTATCTGCCACTCGCCGGAAGGTCCCAGGTGGCTCTCGCAGGTGTGGCCCATTCCTGTTTCGGAAACGCCGGCATCTGTTTTGGAAAGGTGTCGAAATTCCTCTCACTTTGAAGCGCTCCTAACTACGTGCCGTCTTTAATTTCCACTTCAGCGGTTTTCCGACAGACCTCTGAGTAAGTCGCAAAAGAGGCTCTGGGGAGGATGGGGGGGGGGGTATGCTGAAGCAGAGGGTGTTTTGTATCGTCATAATAGCGCTGACAAATGTCACTTTAATGGGCTCTATTTACTTCACCCGAACTCTGACTCTAGGTCCGGGTGGGGGGGCTCGGCCTACCAGACAGTGCCGATCTCATTATTGCCGAAGAAGGAATTAAATTGCCTGTCTCTTGACCCTTAGCCCTCCTTGTGTTGGCTAGCGGTGGACCAATTAAAGGAGGGAGACACTAGCATTTGGTCGCTAACCAGCCGCCGTTCTGGTCTCACGTGAGATCTGCATTCTGGTGCCTAATTAAGATTAGACCGTGGTGCATGAGGAACCGCTCAGGTCCGATAAGGTAGCACAGCGCTGCCCAGATTCTCTTTAAACAGCAAAGATCTGAGGTTTAAAGTGAATTATATATCGGCCTAGCCTTGTCTATTCCCATTTTACCCTCGTTTTATCTTCGCCTGATCATTTTGTATCTGCATCAGTTTTCCTCAGTGAGTCCTGTAGGGACCCTGGATTAGCAACTCAAGGGCAGGACCCCGTAATTAGGATGGTGCTGCTTCAGAAACACCCAGGAATTCTCCTTCTCCCTTACACTCATTCTTTTTTTTTTCCTCCTCCACCAGTAGGAAAAATCTGATCCGATATAAGACTCAAGAGTTGCATTTTATCTTAAATAAAAGGATCGGTGTTGGGTGAAAAGTGGAGACTGTGAACAGAGGGAAATAATTAGCGGATGATGAAACCTGTTTTCTTTTTTTCTTTGCTTATTGCCGCCTTGTTGCATGAACCAGAGCTTCAGCTGAAGGCCCAGTACTCAGCTTCATCAGCACTTAAAATGAAAAAAATTGGGCTTTGTTGCCACCGCCCCCCACCACCACCACCAAAATGATAGCATACTTCCTGGAGAGACCAGAAAGCAGGCCCGCTCTGGGTTTTTTACCTGCCTCTATGGATTTCTGGGCAGCTAACCTTAGTATTTATTCGCATTTAAATAGTACTTTCCTCTGCCATGAAGTGTTTGTGTGTGTGTGTGTGAGGGGGGGGGGGGGTTTGTTTCTGATGTTATGCTGTGTTATTTTTCGTCGTCTTCCTTAAGTAAAGATTAATTAGGCACTGTGTGGCGATTTGAACGGTGGTCAAGCTGAATCGTGCACGGAGGTCCGTCTGATGACTTGTTGAAATTTCCCCGGATGTGGTCTGGAGGTGAGGAAAAGATCTTCTGAAACCTTGACTTGGTCTCCAAACTTCACCCGTTCTGTCCAGGTCAGACGTAGAGACGCACGGACAACAGAAGTGCGGACATGTTAGTACCAGGGACACGACAGCACTGGCAATTTTCTTCGCTTTGTCATTAACCTGACAGCCATTGCAGTTCTAGGAATAACTGCTCGTCTGACTGTTTGTAGAGTAAAGTCTGTCATTCCTGTTTGATTCTTTATTGGATTTATGCTGGGAAGAAGTAAACTTTGTCTTCTTGCTTTTAGCAGGATTAAAAATATGAAAGGGATCAAATAAACAAAGTATGCGGTTGTGCTGTCGCCCATTAAGCGGCTGAAGGAGAGAATCTCTCCAGAGAGGTCATGGGACAGTTTGGAGGTCGCCAAGTAGATGTTTTTATGTTAACCATAAACACCCCACACTTTGTTCCCTGCGGACCACTGGGAACGTCGGCGGTCTACTGTGGAGAGCGATTCGTAGCCGTTAAGGCAGGCCTTCGGGGAGGTGAGGGACAGATCGCTTTCCACTGAGGTCCAAGGCGAAACTCATCTGTTTCTGGTCCTGTCTGGAATGCGGTAGATTAAGGTCCAGCGCCTCTCGCCGGTCTCATTCCCACCTGAGAACCGGGGACGGTGTTCTCAGGAAACAATGGCAGTACCACCATGTGTCTGCATTTCTTCTATCTTCCAGCACCCTCTGCTTAAGTATCTGAGGCCGACATGGCTGATCTCTGTTAACTGTTAGTTAATTTTCAGCCCCTGCAGGAGAGGCCTTGGCCCTTGCCTATATAGGTGCAGCAAGAACAACTGCCTTAATAGGTGTATGAAAATAAGTCCCGCCCCCCATGACCACCTCTTCCACACGTCATTGGTGCATCGCCCCTTTGGGGATCACCATTGGCTTGTTTGGCAGGCGTCGCCCAGAGAAGTATAGTCATTCTCAAGGTCAGCCGTGCTCCATGGAGAGTGGCGCCTCACAATTGAGCCTTTTGCCAGAAGGTTCCGCAGTCTCAGGTGGCAATGGCGAGGGCCCTTTCTGCTCTCCTTACCCAAGCATAGTAGCCTTCCATTTATTCCCCTAATGGAATCCTGGGAATGATGCAGGTAACCGGAGCTGGAGGGCGTGAGCTTCTAGGTGGGGGGGTGGAGGCAGCTGAATGGTGTCACGCTTTCTGATCGCATCATAATGGGATCTTTTCCCGCTGGCTTCCCGGGAGAAGGGGTGACTTGTGGCAGACAGGGGTGCTGTTCTGCATAACCGTGGAGGACGAGCAGCAGACAGCGTAAGGGAATCTGTTGTTCGCTCTCCCATTTGCTCCACGCATCCCCCGTCGAGTTTCGCCCTTGACCGGGCGCCAGCACCCCAGTAATCAGCTTCCACGGCAACTGCGGAATCAGAGGAGAGGTGACGGGTTCGCTGTCTAACCAAAAGATTAGAGTATTGCCATCGATCACAGCGTGGCCTCATACATTATCATAGCTACTATCTGAGATCCATGCTCACTGACTTCTCTGCGCGTACCCGCCGTCTCTAGAATGGCGATCATGTGCGCCAGAGATACCACCAGTTCTTCAGAGCAATCTAATAGAGGACAGGAAGGTCTGCTATGAAGATTCACTTTAATGGGAGAGGTGGTAAGCCTTAGGTTTATTCGATCATGGCACTTCTCGGTCTAAACGTGGTATTTTTTGACCAGGTGAATAGTTTATTTATGCTTTGCCTTGCTAAGTGGAGGAAGGACATCTTGCAGGTTGGGGAGGGCAGGTGACTGGGGTCCTGTGTGTAGACGAGCTTCACCTGACCCTCATTGCCTACAATATATATACATTTTGAAGTGCTGCTATTATGACCCAAATTGCTCTGCACGTCCGTGTCCCCATCCATGTCTGTCCCTCCCTGTTTTATGTGATTTGCCAGTCCCCACAAAAAACAGTTTTGTTTCTGTTTGAGTTGAATACTGTGTCTTACATCTACCTGATTCCTGCTATTTATCAAAAAGGACACTGTTTTCCTGGAAAGATCCTGCTCCTTGCTCGGTAATGTATCACATGGTCCTATTTGCTGTCTTCTCCGGGGGGCTTAACATCAACTCTCTCCTTCGTACCACCAAACATAATGCCTCACATTTAGCCACACGGTTCACCCTTAGCAGAAACCCAGTGTAGCCTCGTTTTCACAAATGATCACGTCGTTCTCTGCTCTTACGAACAGGTGTTCCCAAAAGCTGTCTGAGTGCGTCTTAATTACCGGTAGCCTGTGAATGAAATGTGAAAGCGTGCACAGTCTCGAATGCCAGCTTTGTGGATGAGCTGGATTTTAATCGAGACTCAGGATACAGCATGTTACCCCTCGATCTCAGAGTCGCATGGATGTCATGGGCGCTGTTTCCGAGCAGGATGTCCGCGCTCCGGACTCCTCGTTCTAACGCGTAAGCTGTTTTGTAGGGTGCTTTTGGCTTTGAGACTGTGCGAGTGTTGTGTCTGCTCCTGAAGAGTGCGCCGAAGGCAGCCCCACCGCTCGCAGGAATGCTATCTTCTGAAGGATTAATCCCGCAAAGCCGTGACAAGCAGAATGCGCCTCTCTTCCACTAATCCTGTTTTGAGAAAGGACCCGGAATGGGCCCAGGGTGTGAATCGAGAGGTCCCAGACAATTACACCACCTAAACGTCTGATTGTACGCCAGTACTGTGGGAGGGGGCGACTCCATGGGTCAGGGGGTGTACATATTTCATCTTGTTTTGTGGGCACTGAGAATGTGCATAGATTGACATCTGAACATGGCCTGAGGCAGCATAATGCCAAGCGGACACAAGTATGGATTATAGTAATTAGTTTGTTAATAAACGCGGACCCCTCCCACCCTCACCCCTGATCAGGTCTACGTAGCTGTGAAGCAAAATTTGTCTGGGTTTGTCTGCCAATAGCATTAAGCGGGGTGTCTGCCATAGTGAATCAGTAATGGGCTTTTGGGCATCCTGTCATCATCTATTAAAGAAGTTCACTGAACATCCCTTTTCCAGACAACGTCCTTCAGGCCAGGATTTGGCTTTGATAACAGGACACATTCACTGTAGACCAAACCAGTTGTGTGTGCGTGCGCTTGATCATAGAGCATTTACATTTAATGTGTCTAGCGGACACTTCTGTTGAAAGCGACATGCTTTTTTGAGAAAAGCAGGGTCAGGGAGTCCCTGGGATTTAAACCAGCGACCTTCTGAGTACAGGTACAGCATCCTAACCTGCGGAGCCGTGCACGGCCTGTGACGAGTGCCGTATCAGAATGTTTAAATAACTGGAGACGTTTCTCAGTATCAAGAATGCAAAGATTGTACTTATGGTCTTTGCAAGTATGGTCTTGTGAAGCTGCCCCCAAAGAATGAACTGGGGATGCAACGAATCATGGGATTGGTCTTATTTGGCGAGGAATGCATCCTTGACATTTGGGGGTTTTTATCGCCCTCTGTACTTCTGTTCTTAGTATTGGAACTGGTCTTTGGCAATAGATGATGACGTAAAATGGTAAAGAAACACTCACTGCACCACTCCATCTGTTTTCCATTACTGTTCATGTAATGCAGGGCTGTGAGCATCCCAGAGCCTTTCAAAGGGAGCAAGACAAAGGACACTCTGGCAGCAATGCAAGTCCATCACAGACTAGCTATCATACACACACAGGACACCAGTCTATCACAGACAATAACTGTATTGTGAAAATATATATATATACTCACAGGATAACAGTCCATCACTGACAATAACTATAATGTATATATGCACGTGGGACACCAGTCTGTCACTGGGCACTCCTGCATCTCCTCACACAGGATGCGTTAAGGGCAATTTAACTGAAAGGTAAATCTCGAGAATGTTTACCCCTTAAAAAATGTGTGCACATTTAAAGTAGCACTCAGGGATGTTATTCAACAAAAAAACAAAATGGTGAATTCCGTGTCAGTCAGCGGAGAAGTCGTCCTCATCGTCTTTCGGGCAGAGAGAAAACTGCTCAGAAATGTGCGCTGATTTGCAAAATGACCTCTTATTCTGCCTCTAGTAAACAACAGCTCTGTTATAGGAGACAGACTTTATTTAGAAAAGTAGGATTTCAAATGTTGCCAATTATACTCCGTAACCATAGCTGCGTCTGACTTCCGTAGATACCAGGTTAACCGGGGAACGTACCCCAGTATATATATCAGGCCGTATTAACAGGGCTGGCTTTAGCGAAAGGCAGAATCGGCAGTTATGTAGTGTCCCTGAATTACCTGCGTTGTGGAGGAAGTGAAATGATTGTCAGTTTCCTTTGTCGGGGGGGCCTGCCAAGTTAAGCTTCGCCCGGAGCCCCTGAAAAGGTAGAGCCGGTCTTGTATATTGTGAACATTTTATAACCGAAACATTTCCTGGTGTTACTTACTCGCTTTCTTTTCTCAGGCACAGTGTTCTGGGGTCTGTTGGAAAGGAAGGAAGGGAAATTGCTCCCCCCACAGGGCAGGTTAATATAGCGGTGAAAGAGTCAACATGGGGGTTAATCCTTGGGATTTGGTATCTCCCTGCCCACTCCTATATTCCATATCTCTTTTTCCAGAACTTGGGTAGGTTTAGCCTGCAGCGTGTTACGGGAAGAGTGGGGCAGGGGGGGGACACACCTTCAACCCTTAAAAATCATACTAACTAGACGCTGAAAATGAAATTGTGGTCCATTCATAAACCCTGCAGTACACTGATCGATTGTCTGCCATACAGGAGGACATGATAAAGCATTGGCTCTAATCTCTACATGCAGTTATTGACTCTTTGGTTAGTGGGAGGAGTCTGTCACAGGGTCTCTGCTATTGGCTGCCCAGGACCGCTCTGATCCAATGGTTTCCAGTGCAGTGGGGGGCAGAGTAGAGCTCCACTGTCATATTTACGGTAAAGCGGTCCTGTAGCGCTTTACTGCTCTGCTCTGCTAATCCCAGACACTGATTAAGTAGCAAACCTACTGAGGACATTTTTCAGCCTGCTCAGTTTGGCTGGGTGGAAAGCTGCTACTATTAATGAAGGGGGGGTCCCTGTGGGTCAACCCGGATAGGGCGCCTCGCAAAGAAGTCCAAAAAGGCCCCACTGTGGACTCGGACAAGATGAATGGGGTGTAAAATGGTCCCAAGGAGGCGAATCTGTGATAGAATGTATTATTCTTTGAAGTAATTTTTTGAAGATTCTGGGGAAAGGTTTAGCAAATGAAAATATCCCGATGGGTCATTTAAATCTGAAACGGGAAGTAATGACAGCGATAATGCACAGGGGGAGGCTGGGACATCGCTCAGCGTAATGTTCCCATCACCTCCGACGGGACATTGCCAAGGCAGGGGACGATTCCGCCACCACTTATTTATACCACTCATTTTGACTCCTTTCCAGTGACGAGTGTCCAGGTGACAAGGACACTGAGGACCACAGCCCCATTCTGCCTGGGGGAATGGGTGGGAGATTCCGGAAAGTTTCCGTCTTCTCTAACTCTTGCGTTATTATATAAATTTATTACCCTGACCATTCCCCACCACCAAGCACACGGCTCTTGTCAAGATGTGCAGTAATGCCATGAAACTTACTGCTTCTGTTGACCGCGGATGATATGCATGTTTGCCCGCTAAGTCCTGGCGCGGCACCAAATTCAGACGCCGCTCTAATACTGCAGCTGTTGCAAGTGTTAAGTAATTTTGCTCATTGTAGCAGAGTCATGCTTCTGGACCCCACACAGCTGCTTCTGCTGCGGTTTGGCAGTCTGAGGTTAAACAAGTATTGTGTAAGTGAGAAAATAAAAAAAAAAAACGTATTCCTCTTTTGCCTAGAAATTTGTATCAGGCGATATTAGACTCACACAGTCGAGGGGGAGAGCGTTTTCCCAGTACGGTTAAGAGTCTTCGAACATTAAATCTTTTACAGGCCAAGCTCTCGGTGTCATCATTCACAGCTGCCAGCTCCTAATCACCTCGACCTGGCTACCGTGGCGGTTGGGTTACGGTTGGGCGATGAGCTTTACGGTCTAGTGGTAGGGGCACTGAGATGATCCAGATGCTATGAATTCTGACCCGGGACGTTGAGGAGCCTCGCTCTGCCCTGACTGTGACGTCTGTCACGACGCTTCTCAGGCAATGGTGGAAGGGCTGCCACTGCCCAGATGAGGGGAGGGTTTGAGGATACTAATGGCGCGCTAGGCGGCCATGGTCAGCCATCGACTGATCTTCAGCAACACTTACTGTCGCGAGATTAAGACAAGAAATCTGACATTTGTTATCAATATCACTCAACAGTATCTACTGGGCAGAGTATCAGAAAAATCAGTCCCACTCTTGGTTTCTTTTCTCTAGGCAGGAAAAAAAAATAGATATTGACTTCCTCAGCTTTCTCAGTCTGGCCCATTTTGCCTGTCTTATCTGCTTCTCTTTGGTTTGTTTCTCCTCTTTGGTCTCACCAGAGGACGTGGTCACATCTTGTCTCTCACCCTCCCCCCAACACTCGCCTTTATTTTATCCCCTTGGTTTATTTGAAGTCCTGATAGGGCCCCATTTAATCGGAGGCTCCTTTAATGTTGCCACGTGTTCTGCTGGCCGCTGTAAGCGAATTCCCGCTGGAGGAAACTCCGTGGAGCTGTCAGATCTTGCCAGGTTTCGCCACTCAGATGTTTCCTGGTGATTTTTCCCGCTTGATGGAACAATTACCATTCCTGCCGAATTACTCCAGCGCTGGGTTGTGATTAAATTTTAATGCCTCTGTTTGTTTGTCAAGGAAGCTCTCAGATGGCTAGGAAGTGCAATTAAAAGGGGGGACAAAATAAAGCTTCCAGTTCCACCTTTGTGTCAAACCTCATTGGGTAAAAGATAATACCGTTGCAGTAGATTGCCAGTCTTCTGTATACGAAACTGCCAAGAGTTGCGCTTGATGTATTTTTAG
Source organism: Isichthys henryi (assembly GCA_026776945.1). Classification (NCBI taxonomy): domain Eukaryota; kingdom Metazoa; phylum Chordata; class Actinopteri; order Osteoglossiformes; family Mormyridae; genus Isichthys; species Isichthys henryi. Next base: position 1,188,201 of record JAODJX010000103.1, on the reverse strand, counting down.
TGGCTGGTTTCCTCCCCCCCAAAAAAAAAATCACCACCTGTTAATTTCCCAAGCTCTTATTCCTGTATTTGTTGGTTGTAGCCTAACATAGTCCTTAAAATGGATTCTGGTTTCCTAGTAATAGAAGTACATTTCTACATGGCACGTCTTTACCTTTAACTAAAAACGAGGTGCCGAAATGCCATAGTAATTTTGAGAATTTTCCAGAAAACCCGAGAGTGCATAATAGGTTTTCAGATTTTATTTTTTTTTTTTTATGGGGCTGTAGACATCGCTTCACGACGGGCACAGTTCAGAAAAAACTGGCCCGCTTCTCCTCACCTTCGGCGTTGAACGACGTGACCGTCATCTGAACCCGCTTCAAGGGTGTTTAAAACCTCGAGCGATATAGCCCCACATAAAGCACAGCCTACTCGCGTTTGTCTCAATTGTCTCTTCCGTCGTTCATCATTTCATTCTGTTGCGTGAGCGCTTTGCTGTCTGCAAGATGTATGCAAGCAGCCTCGTAACCCATAAATACGAGTTTTTATTAGAAGCACTGAATGTCATTCATCCCCAGTCTTGCACTCAGAGGCACCGAACACAGTCTCACATGCATTGGGGCGCTGTTGAAATAATCTTTTCTTCGAGGGCTTAAATCAAAGGAGGATGGGGATATGGGATCCCTCTGTGCATTTTTCATATATGTTGTGTTTGTCTATTTGATGCTGCTTCTCTCTTCCTCCACGCTGTGCGACAAGCACCATAACTCCACATCACAGGGACTGCCATCGCCATAACGGCAGAAATTACCCAGCTTGCAAATGCAAATGTCGATCCCTTTGCGCACTGGGCTCGCGGTTCCCGGTGTCGTTAGCGTCCCCCGCAGGCTGCCGCCTCAGGTGCCCCTCTGTCCCCCTCACAAGGAGAATGAAAACGACGGTCTCTTTCCGTCTACCTTCAAAATTCTCCAGCAGAGTTTCTCTGTCATGCACTAATTAGTTGATAGAAACCTAACCAGTTATGTTTATTTTTTTCTATAGTAAATTGTCTCTCTTTGTCTCAAATAAACCCAAATGAATATAATATAATATAATATAATATATCCATCTACACATTCTGGACAGGGTCGAGGGGTTGACTGGTCCTTATAAACACGGGAGACATTAATTATACATTGATTATAATATAAAGGTTTTATCCTGCTCTGCCACAGAATAAATCACAGTCAAGTCGAAGTATCTTTTATTGTCAACTTCGGATATATAATGCATTGATGTCAGGTGACTTGAAATGTCATAATAAATAGCATGTAGATACTGAGAGACTCATCAACATAATATGAAAATGACATTTTAAGACACAGGCAAAGAAATATAGTCACCTGATTGTGCAAGTTTGGCGCGGAAGGTTAGTGTGGAAGCAGAAGCATTTACTCAAGTTCGAGTAACAGCAACAATAATAATATTATTAATGATAATAATGTTTCCTTGTCATTTATATGTAGCACTAATCTATGTATCTTTCTCTCTCTTTCATGTGCACGGCCGCTAACCCTAATCAGGTAAGTGTACTTTTAGAAGCTAAGTGTGTGTGTGCCAGTAAAAAACAGACGTTAGCGTTGCATTAAACAGCTACTTTGTGCCTTTTTGCGCGGCAGCGAAAGACGGCATCTTTTAATTAACATGTTTCCTATAATTGCTACGGTGATGATAATGGAAGATCGCGCCCTGCTTACTCATGCGGACGTGTTCCAGTCCTGCCCTCCCTACTCTCCGAAAAAAGCCGGTGTTTCCGTTGCGAATAACACGCATCGACACACTCGGCGTCGTCAGGGGATGGGATCTGTCGAGCTGTGGCCTGTGAGTGCGACGCATGAGACACGCTCAAAATGGCCCCCCTCACCCTGCAGACCGAGGCCCTGCCCACAGCTGGGGCGGGCGGGAGGGAGAATCCTCTAGCCCGACTGAACCGCTCTTTCCAAAAGCAGTTCATAAGCCAATTAAAATAAATGGGGGTGGGAGTATGGGACAGTTCCTCCGAGCCAGCAGAGAATATTTACACCGTTTCTCTTTTTTCTGGTTTTTTCCCAATGATTTCGCTCTCTGGCACGCCGTCCCGCGTTGGCAGCTACTTGCATCCCTTACCTTGTGACCTTTAAAGTCTCATGAATAATTCAGGCAGCCAGAGCCGTTGATAGCATTTCTGTCAGTCCACATCACTCTAAAAACAAACGGAGATTAAAAGAGAATTAAAATATGTATATATTTAGTTGCCAGAGCCCTTGTTGAAAGTCCCATAATTGAGTGTATTTTCGTTGCAGTTTGGCCAATGAAGTCCTCTGTAACTAGTCCTGTACTATGCACTTGTAGCATGAGGTAAGGGCCCCACTGAAACATTCTTACACGGTTAACCGGCTACCGCACGGAGTGGCTGGATGTCACGGTTTTCCCAGTAGGACTCCATACGTCTCCCATACGTCTCCCATACGTCTCCCATACGTCTCGCTGCCATGAAATGGCTCTGGCGTGGACTTGCGGCTCCAGGGGGAGCGTGGAAAAAATCCTCATCTCTGGGTTTTTTAAAATGTATTTATTTATACTCACTCCCAGCCTTCAAACACCCCCCCCCCCCACACTAAGTCCGAAAGACCGTCTCGCAGTTTTCCCTCGTCGTTTTTAAGACTGGGTAGCCAGGTTGGCCCCAACAGGTCCATATACCTTCTTTAGATTTTTCATGTGGTTCTGTGGTCCATATTTGGGGGGAGGGAGGTGGGGGGGGCTCACTGTGTGACTCTATGAGGGGAAAAGTTGCAGCGGAAGCAGCGCACACCTGGAGAGGCAGGGAAGCTAATTACCAGCTGTTACTATCCGAGCACAAACAGCATTATTGAATTAAGGTTAAATATGGACGAGGCGCGGAGCACGATAATTATAAATCCAGAGCAATCAGAGCTCCGTAATTGATTTTGCGACTGTGTTTGTTTTCCCAAACTGGAATCGGGGCCCGGTGGCTGGGTTTAATCAAGCCGTCACCACCATCAGAGGCTCCCGGTTTTTGCTGCCATGGCGATGAGAGGCCGCCGTGGAGTGCCGACAAAAACCGCCATGGCGATGAGAGGCCGCCGTGGAGTGCCGACAAAAACCGCCATGGCGATGAGAGGCCGCCGTGGAGTGCCGACAAAAACCGCCATGGCGATGAGAGGCCGCCGTGGAGTGCGGGCAAAAACCGCCACAGCGAGAGGTTGCACCACATCTCTGGAAAATGTGGGTTGCAAGCGTTGGAGTGGTGAAGAGGGCGGGCTGGAGCGGAAGTGGATTGGGGGGATGTTGATCGGTCACATGGGGGCCGTGGCGGTTGGGGGGCAGACTACCACATCATCACAAACCAATCAATGTTTTTTTTTTATCTCCCAGGAGGCAAATCCCCCTGCTGTGCTTGACAAAGTACGCTACACATCATTTGCCATCATTTATGCCACATTTATTATGGCCGACCTCCCGCCCCCCCCGTACTCATTTGGTCCTTCTGACTTGCATAATGCTTTCATTCCCCTTTATTTATCAGACCTTGTCCCCTGTAATGGTTTCACCCCCCCCCCTCCCCCACGCAGACCGGAAAGCCTCCTCACTGTTTCATGCCAGCACCTAATTTCCCCTCCGTTGTTGACGGCTATGTGCATCTTCTTCCGGAATGACGCCAGCACGGCGTCACGGTGCCACACGTACATGTGACGCCGTCCTGAAGAAACACCCGGGGAAAGCCGAGCTCGGGGCCTGACGTCAAACACACTGCTATTACCACATGAAAGGGAAACACGAACGCCGCCATGTTGCCTGTTGTGTCAGCTTGCATGTTGGAGGTAAAGGAAAGAGAGCTAACAAATCTGTATGTACAAAGTTTTCCCCTGGGGCCACTTCCTGGTGCGAGACATAATGACTTATTCACAGTGTTCTCTTCCGTTTGCAACTTTTTCACTGTCACTGGAAGTGTCTACTCAAAGTGTCTCACTGCACTGTTTTATAGGAGGCTAATTAATTACTACAGTACTCCTTCTGCCTTGGAATATGGTTCGAGAGCGTAAACAAATCGCTTCCCTCGCCTTGAGATCTCATGCCCGATCTTATTTTGATATGAGCTAAAATCTTACAGCTATATAAAGCACCTCTCATGTTTAAGGTTAAAGCATAAATCATTTAAGTATTGACTTGCTACGAGGTGGTATCTACTGTTTTGTATGAGCTTTGTTGCAGACACATTTTCTGGATACGCTTAATGAATTGACTTTAATCCCTCAGAAAAAAAAAACACAATGGATTGGGGTCAAATGGATTTGCCATTACAAACATTAAATTACCTTTTAATCGCTTTAATAGAAAGAAATTAAATTAATGCAGCGCCCCCTGCTGTTTTTCATGGATTCTTATAAGCAGTTTAGCACACTGGGGATGTGTACTAGGTTACTGTGAATGCATTGCTTATTAAATAAATGCATTTATGGAATTCAGTTCAATTCAGTTCAATTCAATTTTATTTGTACTGTAAATTTTCATATTAAATTGTTTCAAAGCGCTTTACATCATCCTGTCCAAAGCCCCCAGTGAGCAAACCAGAGGCACCAGTGGCAAGGAAGACACCATAATGTATTGGGACACTTGAACCATTAGATGAGACTGACATGAATTAAGGCCCATATGACTTTTCTTTGGTTATGTTACGGTTGGCTCTCTTTGCTGGTCATGTGATCAAAAGGAGCCACTAAGAGACTAAGAAGTATGCATCATGGTTTATGTGCACCTGTGGCCGATGAGCATCATGGTTATCTCTAGTAAATATGCAGTGAAGACCTTCTCTTGCCTGTCAATAGTAGGATTGCCTTGGCACCACACGGCTTGAAGGAATTGGCCTTGAAATTTTATTTGTTTTGAATTAACAGCCCGTCCAATAAAATCTATAAGGGCCGCTGGTAATTTGCCAATGCAATTTCAAAGACAGATTTCCATCTAGGAGATGTGTAACAGTCATTTTCATGTCGGAGCACAAAGTATGAAACTCTCACTTGATCTACACCCGCCGAACAAACAGACCACGGTTGACACCGTGACCTGTTCGGTTTTGTAGAATTCTGTCTGGGAGTTGCAGCTTGCTGGTCCACGAGTGCATTTCGATTGCCTGCCAGACCGATCTCTCTTCCATCTCCGCTCCACACTTTTCTGTTTTTTTTCTTTGGGGGGGGTAGAGGCGACATGGCAGCAGATGCTTTTCTGGAATCCATCGATGGACATGGCTTGACTATCATGATCCTTCCAGAAGAAGACCTTGCCTGTATTCTTGCTCCATTCCTGCACCAGTGTCTATACACCCCCCGCCCCCCCGATACTCATCTGCAGGCCACCCGAGGATGAATTGAAATGCACGGCCGTGTCTTCAGCTTCGTAATTCATTAACACCCCCCCCTCACCAAAAACATCCCCAAGAGCCCCTTCTCATCTGCTCACGGCCAGACTGACGTTGCCAGAGTCAAACCAAATTTAATCTTTTTCTGGTGCGATTGTTTTTCCTCCTGGGACGGCAGACTCATCATTCGGCGGGGAAGAAGGGGGGTCGTCTTTGTTTTGTTCAGTCGGGAAAAAAATGTAATTGAAGGAAACATCTTGTGTATGTATTACATTTCCCACACAAATGACAGCTCTTACAGTGCTCACAGTGCTTTGAGGGTCAGCCTGCAAAATGCTGCAGCCTGTAAATTCGCTCGAGGCCCTGTATTCTACCTACTGCTCATTTGAATTTCATTTCTGATTTGCAGTGAATTTTGATATTTTTTTCCACCAAACATTAACATTTTTACTCACTTCCTTTTCCCACATTCTAATTATGCCGGCTTTGTGCGTGTGTACGGCTCATTTTATGCTGCCGCCTCGTTTCCCCACGTTTGCTCTTTCCCCTCCCCCTGTCCATCGCGCGTGAAAACGTTACGAATCCTGCCCGAGAAGTATCGCCATGTTAACGGGCGGAGGGGGGGCGGCGCGCAAACGGAAGAGCGGTACTGGTGACCCAGCACCACCCCATTGGTTACGTCTCGTACTGTGAGCAGCAGCTCTCAACTTTGTGCCGTTCTACGTCGTGGCTTAAAGTTCAGTGTTAACTACAGAGCAGCTGTAGACCTGTACAGCCTGGTCATGTGCGGTTATCCAGACTGGAAACCCGATAATGAAGTTCCTAACCCCATTAAGTTGCCCCAGGTCACACCGACGGGTCCTGAGGGGCTGAAGATCAGTGGAGCTCTGCATCCATTCTGCAAATGTTAGGTCCTCATCCTGCCAGGCTGAGCCAGGTCCCCACAGCTCATCTCTATGGTAATCGGAGCATAAGTGCAGAGAAACCATCTGATATTTACCGCGTTTGTATGAAAGCGAGTGAGCATACAGGCTGAGGCCTTCGCTGGACAGCCAGGCATGAAAACGCTCTCTCCTCTTCTTCTTCACCTTCATCTCCCTTCTTTTCTGTTTGTCTTCCCCCCCCCCCCCTTGTCTTCGTCTCTATCCTAAGAGGTAGCCAGGCTTGAAAACTAATTTTGTTACAGCTCTGTGGGGGGCAGGGGGGGGAGGCATAAAGCAGCTAATAAGCTAACATGATTCTTTTCATTATGGCGCAGCCTGTATAAAAATGTAATCATGATACGTCTCTATCGCTGGATAATGCGCGCAGATGTATTTAACTGCAACTTAACGGCTGCCGTTCGCCGGATGTCTCCCACTAAGCCGGTCGGCTGTTTTGCCGGAGAGCGTAGAAGGCTGTCTCGAGTGTCCGTGTGACCCATCAGCGGCTCCTTGGCTGTCACCGGCAGCTGCTGTCGGTGACCGGCTTTGACAGCTCTCCCCGTCACACTGCTATATTACTTATCGACTGTTCACAGCTTCTCCTGGCAGCTCCATATCCCCGCCCCCCAACCCCCGGCCCCCTCGCCCTTCCCATGAACCTTCACCTAATGGAGCTTCGTGTTTTAGGTCCACAAAGACAGTTCATGCCTTGTGATCAGATCACAATCCATCTCACGAGAACAGTGTGTCAGATGGGGTGGGACGAGTGGCACTGTGTGGTGTGGAAAGCGTAGCGGCGTATACGGAGGTAGGATCGCAGAGGCACTGCCCTGAAATCTGATTGGCTCCCAGAATTCCCCCTTCCTTGTCACTAAAGAATCAACAGACGCTCCTCTACTTACAAACTTTCAACTTATGAACATTCAGACATACAAACAAAGAGGACTGTAAGTCTAAATTGTGTTCCTTGGGCTCCCGTCTTCTGTCGGCAACATCAATTTTTTTTTTTCTGTTTGCCAATTCTGCCTAGTATGACTTCTGGCCGCTACTCCCGCCGCACAGCAGCGTGGCGTGCGAACTCCCAGCATCCTAGTTCTTTGTACTTGCGCATACCCTTAAAATGATGTTAAATAACGACTTACGGACATTTCAAGTAATGAACGGCCGTTCGGAACGTATCTCCTTTGCAAGTAGAGGAGCATCTGTATACCATTGGCTAATGATAATGCTGGTCAGTCTGTAAAAATTATGGCTCCTCTTATGCCACCAATTTAAAAGAATCCTAGAGCCCTAGAACTGACCCAGAGTACATCCATCCATCCATCCATCAGTTCAGTTTCTGCTCTGTTTATCGCTGGAGTGACAAGCCCTATATGGTTGATTCTGTGTGAAACTATGACACGTTACCCGAACCCCTTTCTTTCTCACCAAGGGCAGAGGCCCCGCCCCCTCACACCCATAGCCACGATGTGACCAGGGGACACCCCACGGGGGCGCTACAGCCCCTTCCGGCCCACGTGCGAGGCCTGACCCGTTGGAGCTGAAAGAAAAGCCCATCTATAGACCCATCTTGTGGCGGCAGCGTGCACCAGTAAACTCTCATCTTCGCGCCTGTCAGGCCGCTGAAAGGCGGCAGCCATGTGTGACGGCAGCACGGGGCAAGCGCACGGCGGCTCGCGGGTCTGTGTAAGGTGCTCCCTCCTCATTGGAGACACTGTTATTTCTGCAGAGGCTGTCACATATTGATTTAGTGCTTACATGGTGGGTGTGCGCGTGCACGCATGTGTGCGTGCGTACAAGGGCTCGCACATGTGCCTGCGTACCTCTTTTTCCTTCTCTTTTTCTTCTGCTCTTTAAGCGATTGATTTTTGTCTCCTTCTTTCGGCTGGAGATCTGACATGCCTGTGAGGAAGATGTCGTTTTCGCCATCAGAGAGAATGAATCCCGATTAACGGCAAAGAGTTATTCACCTTTCAATACGGGTCTTTTCTGACGTTTTTTTTTTTTTTTTTAAACATGAGTGTCCTAACTGTCTTTTTTCTTGCAATTTGAGGGATCTTTCGAGGGCGAATGTGACAGTAATTCATGCAAATGTAACCTTTTTCGTACTGGACTATGTCACCAACAGAATGAAAAAAAAAAAGTAGCAAAATTTCTTGCCTAAAAAGGGTCATATTTCTCAGTGTCTTAATTACAGCGTCTGGTGTACGAAGCCTTTGTGGTGTCATTCCTGGTATCCATACAGCATTAAGGACGTTGCTCTATGGCATGGGGAGCGGGTGGGCAGGGGGGGGGGGTGGAGTCATTTAGATATGCCCTTGAGATTGATCCTTAGTCGAAACTAAACGTTAAGCTTGAATTGTATTTGACCACAGCCTAGGCAGGTTGGCACGACATAACTGGGTCTAGCCACTTCTGAATAATTGTGACGGGTAAGGGTAAGACCCAGCACAGTCTTACACAAAAACCAAAGAACCAAAGCGATTAAAGGCAGAGAATTACTAGTAAATGAGCCAATCAGAGGCCATGAATAATATAGTAGTATTAGATTAACACTGTGTAACTAAGAGGGTTAAACTTCTGTGGCTGTGGTCAGAAAGTCGCCAATTCGTGCTGTGGCCTTGGCCGATTAGTGACATCTATGTTGGACCCTTGAGCAAAGTGCTTAAACACCCCCCCCCCCCCCAAATGCTCCAGGGACGCCAGATAAACATTTTATCCTGCGTTCAGACCCTGAGCTTTCCTGTCGACTGTATATACGTGTGAATGAAGAAGAGCATGATGGGACCTGTTCTCCTGCTTCTGCAGATGACAAATAAAACATCGTTTCAGTTTCCACTTACCAGTAAATAAATTGATCATATCTAACTATATCCAGATGTTTTCACAGGTCACATCAACAAGAGCTGATATCCTGTATCATGCGATTTAAAGAAGAAAAAGAAAGAAAAACAACAGAACGGAACTGTATAGATCTGTAAGAAGAAACGCAGTGTCTCTGTTCACTGGGTACCATCAGAAATGATCGAGAAGCTATCAGCGGTGTGTGAAATGCAGGGGAAAATTAAGCTTTGCGCTGCTTGGGGGCGGG
>JAODJX010000103.1:1150833-1161424 GCA_026776945.1 Isichthys henryi | reverse complement strand
GTGATTTGCTAATAGAGGACAGTGTGGTAGCGTTGTGGTCGCTTCGTATCGCTGGGGTTGGGAGGTCACATGGTCTCCTGGTCACGTGATTTGCTAATAGAGGACAGTGTGGTAGCGTTGTGGTCGCTTCACACCTCGCCACATGTTGCACAAGTTTCCTTCTGGTATTCTAATTACTTTTTGCAATCTAAAGACATGCAGTAAGGTGAAGCGTGTTATTTAAATATGAAATATTCAAGTTTATATTTGGTACTTTGCTTGTTCCCTATTTGGAACTGAAATTTTGAAGGTCCTCATGTTCCAGGCCCACACCCAACCATCAGGCCTGTATCAGTATTTTGGTGAAGTCTTGACTTCCTGTTGATAAATCCTACATGAAATGACACGTTTATCCCTAAGTCAAGTTAATGAATGGTCAGTGCGAGCCAGGTTGCATTAAATTAACTTCTTAAAAAATATTTTTCTGAAACCAGCCACGTACAGCAAGGCGTCTAGCACGTGCAATCCTTGTGTTGATGGCCTCGATTATTGTCAGCTACCAAGGTAATTTCCTGCTTCAGCTGTAATTTCTGTTGAACAATCTCAAAATATCAAAGCAATCTATGCATTGAAAAGAAATAAATTCTTTTTTTTTCTCATTGTCAGTCAATAAGAACTAAAATCTGAGTTGGAAAAAAAGGTAAATGTGGATGAAATAGCCGACGCTCTCGTTTGGCTGTTTGCGTTCATTCTTGTTCCAATCTTTACCCCATATTCCTTCTACAATGGGGGCACTAGAGGATGTGCTGTACCCTTTTATGGGTTTACGGAGCTTCTCATGTGAAGCATTTGATGAATAATGGTGATCAAATTATATATCTCCACATGAAATACCCGTTAGAACCAAAGATTACTATCGCTGTGGGAGCTCATGCTGTACTTACATTTATCTGTATCTGTATATCCAGGGATATTATGGGTACTTACCTGCTTTGATCTGAAGGCGGCAGTGGGTCTGCAGCAAAGGACGTGAGTCATGTGACACGGTGAATAAGGACCAGCTGGATGTACAGCATCCTAGGGCCTCGAGCAGCTGCAGTCAAGATGCCCCCACCTCGCACCGCCGATGCCGTAAACGGGTTGCGCTACACCGACTTTCTGAATGAAGGGACACAGAGGAGAAGATGGAGAGGATCGTGTCCCATGGGCTTCACAGTCACGCGCCGCATGGCGACATTTCAGTTTACGACGGACTGCGTACACCACCGTGGTCCCATCCAGGCTATAATGGAGCTGAGAAATCCCTATCGCCTAGTGGCGTGTTAGCCGTTGTAGCAGAAGGCGTTACTCACGCGTTTGTGGTGATGCTAAAGCCTACAATTCCAGTCGTATGAAAATATAGCACATGCAGTCATGTACAATACATAATACTTGATAATATTAAAGACAAAACGTGTTACTGGATTATGTATTTACTATATTGTAGTAAACAATGCATGACTGTATGTCTTGATCACTAGAGTACGGACATAGCTGAGAGTGCAGATTAAACCAACAGAATATGCACTTCGTATCATTCAGGTCTTACCAACCGTCAAGGGTTTATGAGCTGTCGATTGGTCCAACATTTGAGGTGATGAGTGGCCCCTGTAACTCCGACGTTCAAGGAGAACTTTGGAACATTGTCAGCCGGAAGGGGTGTCATTATATGGCTCTTCCTCTGCATATTTAATCACATTATGTGAACTTAAGAATCAATGATCACTTTTCTGTTAGTGGGGCAGGATGTCTTAAAAACCAATTTAACCCTTCCAACCTGTAACACAGCCACAGGATGAATGAAAATTGTATTATAGATGCTCATTTAAGCAATGTAACATGTAGCTAATAATGCAGTGTGTCATTTCAATATGCTAAATGTGCATTATCTGCGTCACGCCTGCGAGTGAGCTTGGTGGATCAGTCACTCCTTTGGTTGCTGAAGCTTTAGATCAGATGTAAAGAAGGCTGGTTCCACGGAGGGCCGGTGCAGGTTTTTGGGATGACTTCTCGATTAGCCAATAATAAAGCAGTGATACTCAACTCCAGTCCAGAGGACCCACTGTGATTGGTTGATTGGGAGGCCATCCCAAAAACCCGCACCGGCTCTCCATGGATCTGGTTCCCTACCCCCGCTGTAGGTGTATCTGTGGCAAGTGCATCCGTTTCTTGCCTCATCTAATGTTGTGGGTCAGAGGTATCAGCCAACCCCTTGCATGCAGCTGCTGCTGGAAACACCCCTGTTTCACCACAGGGAACAAGAGAGGGGCTTTTATCCCCACCCCCCCCACCCCCTTTTGATGGCCCCAGTTTGACAGTTTCTGCTCGCTGTCTCTCGCCAGAGAGATGCTTGAGAGCGGGAGAATGTTTTTCCTTTTTTTTTTCGCCCCCTCCCGATGCCAGCAAACATTGTTTTGTCGCCGCTATGATTTCACGGCAGGTGCAGCGTGGGCTCGGTATGGTGGACTGGGAGCAGAGGAACGTGGAAGCGGCCGAAGGCAGGCACGTGCGGAAAGCCTGTGTGCTGTGAGATAATCCTCCGCCATGGAAATGATTAGGTTGGCATCGATGGCTCTTGCCAGTTCTTTAGCCAGTTTAATTGGAATCAGCGAGGGGCAGGCGGCCAATAGCATCATCCAAACCCAACTAATTATGGGACCCTTGTAACATACCGAACGTGAGCGCGTGGCTGCACAGCTAAGGAAACAAGTCAGATCAAAGGAACTCAATCTGTTCTTCTTTTTCCCCCTTTTCCTTTCATTTCATGCCATGCTTTTTTGCTGCCTTCACCCTACTGGGAAAATCACTTGTCAAGAAGTTAAGTGCTGGTCCTCATTATAAGGAATCCACAATGGACCGGGAAGGTGGGTCAGTGTCTTTCTTCGTTTTGGTGGGTACCCTAATCGTTCCTGTGGAATTATTTCATCGGAAATCTCCTGACTGGCCGCTATCGATTAGCAGGCTGAGCGGGTGACTCTTTTGGGAGGAAGAATCGTCGGACATAAATCGGCCTCAGGGTTAGCCTCGGCGCAAAGGGCGGGCTCTGATTCATGAGCTGGACAGCTGTCCGGCACTAAAACAGGCCCAATGCCTCTCTGGTTGAAAATATGATAGTGGTGTGGTCAGTAATTCATGGGGTACACTTGAGATAATCGACCCTTAGCAACTTGGCCACACGTTTGTTTCTGTGTAGAAAATTAGCTATCTTATCTCTGCTGAAAGGCCTTGTTTCTTGATTTTTTTTTCCCCTCACACAGATATTATTTCTGGAATTATCTGAGCTATTCTCTAAAAAATTGCTTTTTCGGAGCCATGACCTGAACTCAGTGTCCCAGCACAGTGGTTCGTGGAAGTTTCATCCGTGGGTATTTGCATTGAAATTGGGGGGGAGGGTTGTTCACGATAAGCCAATTTTCTGTAACAAGCTTTGAAAAACTGAATGATAAACATCAAAGTAGTCCCGGAGGCTGCTTGGTGCTCTGAGATTCTCCCCCTGTGTCTTTCAACATGTCAGCCGTTGATGGAAGCGATGGGGGGGCATGGCCAGTGAAGAGGAGTGGCTGGGAGTGGCGACGCGGACGGGCCATCACCACTTTCACTGCACATCCTCATCCTATGTCATGGTTTTGTGGTGCTTGTCGTGGCCGCGTGGCCTCCTCAGTGGATGTCGATACAAAGTCATTGCCAGGGGGTTGGAATCTGTTGTAAAAGAAAATTTCAAGTGGTTCTTTATCTGTCTTGTATGCTTATGGGATTTTGAAACCATGCCTTTGCCGGCTTTATGACTTCTGTGGAGCGCGAGTCTTGGCTTTAAAGGGGAGGACAGTGTCTGTACAGCATGGGATGACTGCAGGACAGGAAGCGGTGGTCCCCTCCAACGAGATGCCCAGGCGAGACAGGCCATGTGCGCATTGTTTGATCTCTCCATCACCCAGCCGTCTGCTGCATTCTGCCACCGTAAATCTGCCCTACCCTGCCCTCCTGCTCTATCTCCACTGCCACAGGAGTGCCCTCCTGATCAGTGAATTCTAAGGGGCAGAACGGGGTAATCAAAATATTGTTGAGGTAGCCGCAAATGTCTTCAGCTCTCAATTCCCATTTTTGGTTGGGTTTCTAAGTGGAAGTTAAATCCACCCCGTGTGCTGACTGCGAAGCTGCAGGCGCTCTCTTTGTAGCCAAGCGCATGCATGCATGTGGCAGCGCAGCATGCGCTCTTCGTGCTGCGGAGCTGCGTGGGCCCTGGCGGGGCGTAGCTCACTCCCACAGCAGATTACTACACCCCGGTGTCGATAACAGCGGCGCAAAGGTCTAGGCACTGATGGTTTGTGGATTCCTGGGGCGCGTGCCAGGGGTGTGGCGGCGTTTCTTTAAATGTGGGCAGGGCTCAGTGCGACAGGAACGATAGAAGAGAGGAGAATGGAATTGAACATGCGGCCTGCGCTCGCAGCAGCTTGGATTCGGGTCTGTCAGCATGGCAGCATCGATTAGGACATTGTAACATCATGCTTACCATTTGCGGTGCTCGGCTAAGCAGGATGAATGGCCAGTTGTCTCGAGCCTGCTTCTCCTTTTAAAGATGGGCGGGTTCCTGTCCTTCGAGAGAAACAGCCTGCATGAGCAGTCTGAAGAAACCCCTCCCCACCACCACCTTTCAGTCCTCCGCCCCCCAGACTCCCCACCGATGCGGAGAGTTAAAATTCTAACTGTAAATCATTTTTATGGGGTTGCAATAAGGCTCCCCAACGTTGAAATGAGTGCCCCGGGATGTAGCATGCGGTGAGCAAACAGCCGGTCATGTCCTGGTGTATTTCACAGTGTGTCTTTGTCACAGAAACATAAAGCATCGCTTTTGTTACCCCCAAAAGAAAACAGAAAAGCTAATAGAAAAAGAATAAAAAAAGAAACAATTGCGATCTACCATAATTCCCTGACAAATGCAGGCTAGCTATTCCATACCTGGAGGGGGCGCCGTAGGATCAAAGCGATGCCCCCTCTGCATTCTGTTTCAAGCTGTGAGGCCAGACCTGTTACTATACATTAATTTCATCCCTGCTAACAGCCCCAGTCCCGGCCACTTCTGATGAGTGCCAGGGCCAAATGAGAAGATGTAATATGCTGACATTAAACGAGGGCTTCCCAATATGCCGATTGCGTGCTTTCACGCGTCTGCACGCACGTTAGCCTGCGAGGAGCCTTGAGAGGTGGCGATCGGCCCTCCCTTCCTAGTACGACTCCTGGAAATCTAACCCCCACCCCCCGGTGGATTTCAAAGTTGGGGGGGGCTACAGTCTTCGTCAGCCCCTTAATGAGAACTCCAGCCCTCCAGACGCCAACCTGGAGCCGGCCTTCGCGATGGCATCGCAACCTCGCGAGAGAGTGGGAGTCAAGCACATTTGTTCTTTTCAGCATGATTGGTTCCCAGGAGCTCTGGAGGTGTTTGATCTGAAAATAACTTTGGAGGCAAAAAGGGGGCTTTGTTTGCCTGGCTCTTTGAAAGGAAGTCGGCCTTGAGCTCAGTGACAAAGTTGATGTGTCCATTTTGAAAAGCAGGCACTCAGGGTAAAAATACAAAACTTCAAAAAATAATTACTGAGCCGCATGGTGGACTGCTAAGTACCAGCACTCTGGTTTTTGTTTAAGCCACAACCATTAATATGTAAACAAATCCTGATTCAGTCTTTCAAGCCTCCATGTCTTTGGTTAATAGACTTGTACCGAAGTGATTTTCCGATTAAGGACTGAGGTGAACATATCTCATTATGACATCATCTGGGAATCTGCACATGGCCAGTGAATGTGGTAATAGCACAGACTGAGAATGTGTCCAAAAACGCACACTTGTTTGCTGTGTAGTGTGCGATCTAGTATGTTCCAGTCCTCGGTATGGATGAGACAGTAGGCGAACGGTACCCGGATGACGCTACGCTATCCCACAAGGCCACTGGACCTGCAACCAGAGATGAAGAATTTTGCTTGCTCACAAATTTTTTGTCAGTAGGAGATGCCATCTCTGTATGAATTTAACTATAAAATAATTACGCTGCTACAGATGTTGACTCAAATATGTATTTTATTTGTTGAAATGTTTTTAACAGGGGCAAGCTATGTCATTGGTAAATATCCAGATCGGGTAATATGCAAGATGGCGACTGTAGTGTGTCTGAGTGCATGCATACTGTTCTCATTAATACATACAGTATGTACTGTATTAATGGTTGAGAAGTAGACTTCTAATGAAATTCAGTACGAACTGCTTACGTATGCGATCCATCGAGGCCTAGCAGCGTCCAGTGTTCTTGCCGCAGTCCGAATCCGTATTTGGATTTATTTGGCTGGCACCACGGAGAATGTAGGTTCTTGTTGTTCTGGGCATTTCCCCAATGGAGTCAACTTTTTAGAGCAATCCCTGACTTTTCTGGGGGGAAAAAAAACGGTTTGTTATCCTCCTATTCAGCTCGATCCACCGAAATCGCTGATTGATTCTGTGATCAGTGATCAGATTTATTTTACACGTCTTGGCTTGTGAACCAGAGGAACACTAGGTCTTTTAATGCTGAGCACAGTTTGATGACGTTTGAGGTTCAGAACAGGAAAAAAAAAAATTCCCAGTAAGACGTCTAACTGCAGATGACTACCAACAATCTCCCAGGAGACTTAGCAGAGTGAAAGATTTGTGGTGGTGATGTCACTGAACTTCCGGCCCTGTAACATAATCAGAGGCAAGGTCAGCTCATCCAGGAAGTGAGAAATACCATGCAATCAGCCTCCTTCTGCCTTTCCCGAAACTTCATTAATGAAGCATGATATGCCCTGTGTAAAATGCTTGTAAAACCTTAAATAAGACATGCATACTTTATTTATGCTGATGCATGCATGGTTGATTGCGTTGAAATGCATTATGAAAATTCTAAGTAAAGCCTTTCCCTGAATCTATTAACATTTATTGACATAACAATATATTAATGTCGATGTGTTGCTTATTTAGGCACAGGACACACTGTAAATCATAAAGGCTGTAAAGATAAGTGTAACTAGTGCCAGAAAAGCCCCAAGACCTGCCGCTTCTGCTTCTCTGTAATGGCTGAAATTGGTCACGCATTTTACTCACATCACACAAAGCCTGCTTCTTAGAGCTGCTGTCCTCAGACGTCCTTTACAGTTTCTGGATGATCAGTCTTCGGCTTCCGCTTTTGCAGATTAATAAGGAAAACTGACAACAGATATCAGGAAGCTGTAATTGGAGGCTAACTGGCTCTGGCATAAGCACTGTCACCTCGGTGCCTGTCAAAAGAAGGAGTAAAACTTTAAGAAGAGACTGTGGGTGCGATTCTGCAGTGCCTGTTGAGTTTGATTAGGAAACTTTACTTCTGTACCCCAAACGTTAATGTCATTAGATGAAAGATTAAATCTTTGACCTTGTGGAGACACACTCTGGTGGAGAAGGTAGTGTTTTAAGCTACGTTTCTCACCCCCCCCCCTCCCCCCAGGCTACACCCCAAGCCCCCAGTCCAAGCTGAAGTGACTTAAAACTCAGATCATGTCAGTGGTTTGTGAAGGACTGACATCCAGCTTTCTTAATGGCCCGAAGAGCAGTATGTATATATTCCTGAGGCTCTAACAGAGGACGTCAGGATCAGATTTTTCTGGAAGCAGTGGTCTGTGAACCTCTTGTCTCTGAGTGGTTCTGTGACTGTCATTCAAAACCGACTTTTGCTTCAGTGGTGCTGTTAGATCCCAAACAGGGACATTTCTGGCGTGATGTGGGATATTAGAAAATACTTTTTTTTCTTCTTATTTTGAAACTCTTTGTTACAATGTTTCATTTATTACTCTTTTTCCCAGTTTTCCCATCTGCACACTTCACAAGTGCTGTTATGTTCAAGGCCAGAATAAATTAGAGATCTGCTTGAATGTCACCGCGTCCTTTAAAACTCGCACCCCGGGAAACCGTCCTTTATTGGCCTTGGATACTGCCGGCATGATTCAGCCTTCGCAACTCGACTTGCCGGTCTATCATCGTTCACCCGCAAGGATGCAGGCTCGCGCCTGGCAACAGACGTTTTTCCGAGGATATTTCGCAGGCGCGTTCTGCCGCCATCATCGGGAATCATCATCGACTTGTCGAGAAAACGCGTTCTGAAGCATTTCCATGTTTTCTGAACTGGACCCTCCAACCCATAAAAATCGCGATTGCTGGAACGCTCCAGTTCCACTGTCAGGCCCAACAGACGGAGCTCCTCTGTGCTAAAATCTTAATTATACCTAACGATGATCCACCGTCTATGGTCGTTCGCTTGAAATGATGATGATGACGGATGTCTGGGGGCCCTGGGGATGCCAGAAACATGTAGTTTTTGTGTGTGTGTGTGTGTGTGTGTGTGTGTGTATGACTGGCACCATCGAATGTAGATTCAAATTAATCCCAGTAAAAGAGTCAATATTTCACAAAGCTCTCTAGGGAACAAAACCCATGTTCGTGGTTGACGCCTTGTGAGAGCAAGGAGAAAACATCTCCATATTCCTATTGGAATTTGGGGGGGTGGGCGGGGGAGGAACCAGCCAACGCTGTTCTGTGTCGTTTGAGCTATCATCTTTTCCTTTTCAGAGATTTTATTTCCTTTTTTTGTTTTTTTTTGAAGGACTAACCAATTTGTGCTGCCTGCTGCAAGAGATGGCTGCCGAAGAGTGTGTTTGTACTGTGAGCGCTGTTGTTTGAAGCAGATTGCTATTAACGCCGAGAGACTGCTATTAGAGCGGAAATGAGGCATTGTGGGAGAAATCAGCACTTCCCCTGCCAAGACGCGGCTCCCTGAAGGGCTTCTGATTTTAATCTTACCAGGTGCAGGTGGAGATATTTATGTTCCTGTACCACTATCATATTTGCTAATTAAGGCGGTTCTGTGTTAAATCTTTACTTTTAATAATTGGCAAGGGGGAGGAGAAGATGTATTCAAATGAACAATTATCTTGGGGCAGGTTATCTGTTTGGCTTCACGCGCTGGCCGGCTTTTTGAAAGGGTCTCTCGCTCTAATCCATCTACTGTGGCATTATGCTTTTCTTTTGTTCATTGGCTAAGGTGCTTAACCCGGTGTTTAAATTGCTTTTTAATCACAGTGGGATTGAGAGCTTGTGTATTTGAACAGTGGCTTCCGATCGATGCTCCCCCACTTTACGGGCAAGAAAGAGATGTTCGGCGCAAAAACACAAGGTGAACTCTGTATGGAAGTGGTCCCGAGTTATACCGAAGTGGAACTGAGTTCTGAGTTTTCACATTTAATGCTCTGAAGTGGTTCTTAAAGAAAAACTAGGAGAAGGTTCTATTTCATGTTGTTTTTTTTTCAGCTGTGAATGTTGACACCGATCACATGTGTCCCTGTATCTTTTGGCAGGTTCTTTCCTTGGGGAAAAAGAGGGGGGGCGTGGCCTGGTCCCCACCACCCATGACACGGACAGAGAGGTCCACGTGGTTACGACCGCCCCTCCCCTCAACATTCCCAACCACCACCCCCTCTTGAAGGAGTACCTGCTTCCTGAGGCCCTACTGACAAAGGATTTCCGGGGCCAGAAGCACTTTTTTGAGGATGACGGGGGGTCAGAAAGGGACTACACCAAGCCTTCCTCCAGCTCCCGCTTAGTCAAGGAGCCGTCCACCCACAGGGCCCCACCTGAGGCACGAGACTTCTCCGACATAGCCTACAGTTTGGCTGGCAGGCCGGCAACCTCCCCTACAGTGAGTGTGGCCCCCAGTTCCCCGGCCCTGCCTGGGTTCGCTGCCCAACCTGCACTCCTGAACCACGGTGGGAGAACCACCAGCAGGCTGGGGGAGGGATGGACCACCAACTCCCTCACCACACCTGTCCTGCGCACCTCTGCTGCCCCTCATCCCAGCAGCGGCGGAGCCACCCGGCCTGCCTCCAGTCATCAGCCGGTTACCGTGACGACCAGCCTCACTCCCTCGGCCCTGACCACCTTTGCGGCAAAGGTTGCCACGGCAGTACGGGAACCCAACGCAGGCCCCCACCGTGAGGTCACTCCGGTGACGTCATCCTCCACGGGAGGTGTGGATTACGAAACGATTTCCAGCACCATCATCACCACCACCATCATCACAACTGCACAGACCCCAGGTTTGCCTGTCCAAAACACAACAATGCACTTATGCTCCTCCGCTAAAATAATTTTTAAAAATCTGATTTTAAGATTGTTGTATCGTCATCGTGTTACATCCAACGAGAGTGATTTCCAAAGTGGATGCAATAGAAATATGAAGTAAAAAATATATTGTAAACGATATACAAAAGAGTATATATATAAAGGCAAACATTTATTGAGGTAGCCTGTAAGTAATAATTAATTATTTAATTATGAGATGTAATTATGATAAAATATTGAAGGATATATCTTATATATATGTCATGGCATGGTAGACATACACAGTGCACTGTTTAACTTTTGAGAATGACAGGAAAAACACTTGTAGCCTTGGAAAGCTGCGTCTGTTTATTGAGTGTCGTAGCCGGAACAAATCTGACAGATGTGGACAAGATTTCCATGGGGGTGGGGGGAGTGGGG
>JAODJX010000103.1:1117899-1142876 GCA_026776945.1 Isichthys henryi | reverse complement strand
GCCAGGAGATGGCCCTCGTGTAGACAGGTGTACAGCTTTCAGCCATGATACAAAGCAATAGCTTAGTGACATACATGTACAAAAGCGTACAAACTAAGCCTAGCACTGTGCTTGCTGAAAGCTTTACAAAACCAGGACACACTCCCTCCTTTGACAGTTGGTGCCAGGAGATGGCCCTCGTGTAGACAGGTGTACAGCTTTCAGCCATGATACAAAGCAATAGCTTAGTGACATACATGCACAAAAGCGTACAAACTAAGCCTAGCACTGTGCTTGCCTGAAGTGCTCCAAAACCGTGACGCCCTGGGTGCCTCTCAACATGCATGCTTGACCGTACTTGTGTCCTCGTGTGTCCATTTTACGTCATCTTCCATTGCTGAAGATAAGTTCCAATGCTAAAAGCAGAAGTACAGATACATCGGTTGCATCCTCGCCAAACGAGGCCAATCCCATGATTCATGGCACCTCAAGTTCATTCTTGAGAGACAAGTTAGCAAAACCGGTCTTGCCAAGACCATAAGTACGATCTTTGCGTCTTTGGTATGGAGAAGCACCCACTCACTCCTCTGGACAGTTGGTGCCAGGAGACGGCCCTCGAATGGACTGGTATGCTCCTATCAGCCATCATCCAGTGTTTGGCTTTGCGATGTGTCGATCAATGTGGCAGCAGCGTTTAATGCTGAAGCTGTTGATTAGTGGGCGGATCTGTTGGAAAACGCCTAAACTAGCATTAGCCACACAACTGAGTCTAGCAGGGAAGCTGAGCATGATCCTAAATTAGCGC
Organism: Isichthys henryi; assembly: GCA_026776945.1. Lineage (NCBI taxonomy): Eukaryota > Metazoa > Chordata > Actinopteri > Osteoglossiformes > Mormyridae > Isichthys > Isichthys henryi. The sequence goes on along the minus strand of JAODJX010000103.1, from coordinate 1,142,092 downwards.
CCAGGAGGGTACAGTGTGTGATCAGAAATGTGGGTTACTTGTTTTAGGTAAACTTTCTATTGACAGCTCTGAACCGCTCAGAGTAGGGAGTTCCCAGGCCTAATATCCCACCCACACTGCCGGTACAGAGATTAAGTTTGAAGGCAGCAGAGGTCGAGAAGTTCATCTGTCAACCGCATAATGCCCGTCTCTGTGGTCTGCGGGTCGCCTGAATTATTCAGGAGTCGTAAAGCATCTATTTATTTGGGGGAGGACAGCTCCAGTCGAGCCCAATGCACGTCTCAGGGCACCGCAGCGACGGCGCAGTAGCTCGGGAAGACGGAGCGCGTCGTGCACCTTTTGGCTAACATTCTACGTGCTAAAACTTGCTATAAACGCAACAACCACCGCCTGCCCGCGTTTCGCCACGCCATCCCGACCACGTCTGGTGTGCCCCCTCGCCCGCTTTCGCCGTGTGCAGACAGCGATGTTGCTGGAAGGAAATACAAAAAAAAAAACACAACTTTGAGAGATTGAGTTCGAGGCCGCCAAGTTTATTTTTTTTTTTATATATTTTTGTTAGCGCAGCTGCTGCTCAGCGGGGTGGGCAGGCTCTGCCCAGAGTTACCGAAAGTCTCAGTGTCGGATGAGTAAGAACAGTAATTACCGTTTCCACAAGTGGCAGTGGAAAATTTTTTTGTATACCCTATACAGCAGTGCTTTTGTCATACATATGCCGAATTTTCATCACATATGCATGCTTTGTATGAACTGCTGTTATACGGTTTAATATCTGATATGGCACCAACGCATGAAATATATATACGCTCGTATTTCATGCTTTTATATATATATATAATATATATATATACACACTTCCCACAAAAAAGCTTTTTGTTTTTTCATTTATTCCGGTTCGAGAGCTAAACGTCGATTTAGGATGAGCGTAGAACCATGTGACCCATGGATTTTTGGGAAAGGCAGCTGGCATCTATTTCTGGTGTTTCCCCTCATAAGACCTGCTCCAGGTTGCACAGTGAACAAATGAGGAAAATAATAGGGAGCCTATTTGGGGACAGGAGTGGAAATGGGGTTAACAATACCGCTGGCATTCCGGTGTTAGCGTGGGGGGGAGGACTTTATATAAGCAAAATGGGCACTGGGCCGGGCACTGGGTCCTGGGCATGTGTACTGGACACTAGAGAAGACTCGCATAATATAAAATATGAGAAAACTCTTATATAAGGAATGGAACATAAGCTCAGTGAGTGGGATTGCGATCTGGCAGGCTCGTGTGGTCACATGACTCACCTTCTACGCAGACAGTGTCCCCCCCCCCATCATGTGTCACACAGTTTTACACCAGCTCCAATAAATGAGGAAGTGAACTAGGAATGTCAGGAATGTGTTGTCAAAAAAAAAAACTTTACGTAATAGTATTCCCTGTCCATATGAGTGAGAGTCCCAGCGTAGGTATCCAGGGACACTCGCTCTGAGCGTGGAAGGAAGGAGGTAGTCCTGGGGTAGTGAATGACCCCGGGTAGCAGTGCATGGCGAGAGTGACAGTGTGAAAGGGCGACATCAGACGCCGCTTTGGATAACAGCTCTACTCGATGATAATAATAAGCTTCATCTCAGCATGAGCTCTTTGCAGGCCGTTCCTTCCCTGCCTGACCCACACAGACTGTGGAAAGCCTCCCCTATAATGCTGAAGGACTCCAGATCAGCCTCGTTTGTTTTCCTTTGCCCTGCTGCACTCCACTCCGCGCTCTGGGGGTTTAATGCACCGCAGAACCTCTTTCCCCTGAAAGCTGGGCCATTACGGCTATCCTATCAATTTTTAATGTGTCGTTAGCTGTTTGAGTTTGTGCTGCAGTTGTTAAAACAGAGGCTGGGGGACTTATGGGGACAGCGTGGTTATGTGGGGACTCCTGTGTCTTTATTTTTTTCGTCAACTTTTCACTCTGCTGCCAGGCCAGTCTGGTAGGTGTAACCCCCCCCCCCCCTCCACCCATCCCACCCACGGGAACATTGTGTGGCAATTGCCTGGAGACAAGAGGTGATTACTTCTCCCTGCAGCCAAAATCAATAATCCTGGACACGTCCTGATCACCCACAATTCACTCATATCTGGAGACCCAAAGTAAGTAGCAGTGGGCCTGTTAATTACCTGTCAGAAGTTGTGAGTGAAGTTTGTATGCCCCCTGCCCCCCCCAAGGAGCCTCACAGTGCCCCCTAATGTTTAGCCTTGAGAAGGCAAGGAAAGGCACCTGACGTGGCCTTTTTTAAACTAATATTTGATTTATGACTAATAGTAGTGCTAATATTAATTGCCAATTTACGTGCTATAGGCTGCAGTGAATATGTAGTTGAATTCTGGCATTATACCTGAAGACTGCTCAGCCCCCCCTTCTTGAAGAAATTGCAGGACGTGGTTCAGTCATTTTAAGACTGGGAGGGATACTTCAGCAGCTTAACCCGGCGCTGGGGATTTGTGAGGGCATGAGGTTGCGATGAACAGGATACTGGTGCCGATAAAAGGTCAGTGATTTAGCTCGGGCACAGCTGCAGCCACCCCTGTGGGGGTCCTCTCTCCTCCATTGTACCCTGACGAAAGCAGACACATGGCAACGGACCTTTGGGAGCCTGTGAAAGACCAGTTACCGCAGGCAGCAGCATTTAAAGGTTAGAAGGCTGAGAGTCTGCATCCCGTCTTAAGGTTTAGGTCCTGCTTCTTTGCCCTTTAAGTTCTCCTGCCTCAGTAGAACATTCAGTGGTATAAAAAGGTATATAAATAAGTAAAAGAATATATTATTCTACATACTTTATTTTGAGATATACAAGATAGCTGTACATTGCCCCTACTGAAACAGTTATTTTACCAGTCAATGCTATCTTATAGCTATAGCCAAAACATACAATATTATTGCTAATAATATAGTGCTGTTCAAAGGTGGAGATTTCAGGTCTAGAAAGTACAAATCCAGACCAGGATTTTGTTTCAACCAATCAGTTGAGTATAAAGAGTCACAGAGTACTCAACTGGTTGGTTGAAACAAAATCCTGGTCTGGATTTGTACTCTCTGGACCTGAAATCTCCACCTCTGGTGCTGTTCATTTTGTGGGGTTGATTTAGTGCTTTTTAAGCCAATGCAACTTAGTTTTCTGTTTTTGGGGTTGTAAATGGGAGACTTGAGTACAGTGTTGTGGTGAGCATAACTAAAATGCTAGTTTTTTAATAAATATATGGTATAATAACCTGACATGAAAAACTTAAATAAAAAATGAAAAATGTAATTAAAAATAAGAATCCACCCATTCGTCTTCCCAGCCCCTGGTCTACGGACTGGTGATAGTCCGTGGCCAGTATTCCAGCAGGTGGTGGGACACTGGGGCTTTTGCGGAGGGGTTTGTTACTTTTCATCCATGAACGTCCAGAGGTTGAGAGCCCCTACTGTATAGCATGGGTTGACTAAGCTGCGGTTCAGCATTCCAGTGGACTGGGGGGTGTTTCCAGATATGCCAGTAAAAACAAAAAATGAAACACCTATTATCGCTGCATAATCCTCTTATACTGTATTTAACATCGCTGGCACCGCTGTTCTATGGTGGATTTCGTGCTGACTGGAGTTAATTGCATGACATGTTTTCAACGTTGAAGTCAACGTTTGTCTTCCTCGGACACAGTGGTTACACCTATCAAATATGCGCGCAGTCCGGATGAGGCGGCAGCAGCAGTGGAACAGGTTGTGTGGGCCGACCTCACACCACATCTACCGGCTGTTGGGTATTAATGGCTGTCTCCAAGGTACCTCTGCATCGCGGCTGCGTCGGCCAATAAGCAGGCTGCTTTCGGAAAGGGGGCGGATCCTGTGTCCACGTACCCAATGTGAAAAGAACCTCCCCTCCCCATCGATTAATTGCATAAAACTAACAAGATACCCTATGGGCCACTGTTGGGTGGCCCCCTCCGTATAATTAGGTTAGTCTCAGCGATATTCTTCTGTAACAGCATTATTACAAGTGCACCGCTCGCTGTGACAGATTGGCTCTGTCATTGCCGTCTCACTAGACAGCATCGTGCGCCTCACTGGAGACCTTAATGTCTCTTTTTGAAATTAAAAAAAAAATAGACTGTCTCGTTCGGTAATTCCGTGTACCTCTTTTGTCACTGAATGTCTGCAGTGCTGCTCCGTGGCAGCTGTCAGAATACCACCCCCTCCCCCTCCTACGGGGGGCCCTGTGCTCAGGCGATATTCTTTAACACCCACATTGTGATGCCGTGTGCCACAGCCCTTTCTCTCTGACTCGCTGGATGTGCCGGGGGTGATCGGTGCTCTTGACCTGCCTGCTCTGTGGTGGTGGTTCGAGGGTTTCCTCTGCCAAGGTCCTGGATCTTCTTACTTACTCACGTTTATATATTCAAGCTCAGTGTCTACCGACATAACGGCTGACCTCCTTCAAGTCACACAACCACTCCTCTAGCCAATCAGATATCGGGTGCTTTCTCAATTTCTCTCCTCCAACACCATTAGCCACCCACCCCCCCCCCCCCCCCGCCATTCGCGACTCCTCCCTATCCTCCACCTTGACCGCAACAGCCAAATCAAGTGGCTTATGGTGTCGAAGTTGGTATCTTTCGGAATGCGGCTGGGAGAGTCACACTGGTATCCCTCTCGAAAACAATTGGCCTCCATTGTCCTTTTAACAGCGGAAGCAAATAGAGGGGATAGAAGCATGGAACCGCTACAGATGGAGGGATTTGGTTTTTGTTTGGACTGAAAGCCGGTGTTTTTCAGGCAGACTGGACCCACTGCTCGCGTCTGCCCGTGGTCGCGCACTGAAAAATACTGCTTAATGAAAAACAAGCAGCGATGATCTGTTCTGCCTTCTAGCAAATTTTTCCAAATGTCTATTAAAAAGTCTTTTTGCTTTGTGATTGCTTCTCCACGTCTCAGCACCAGTAGTCAAAAGTGCACAAAATTAAATTGCATACACTCAGTGAGATGGGAATAGAAAAGGAAATTAGGGCCAATCAATTCATTTAAGGGTAAAAACCAGTAATATGCTGTTAAATGCCCTAACCTGGAATATCAGTAGCTAAGATTGGATAAGGAGTTCAATGGAGTAGTGAATTCTGTGAAAGCTCTCTTGTATGGCTATGGTTGAAAAAGAAAGAATAACTGCAAGCACAGGGAAAATGAGTAAATCACGTGTGACCGCGCCTCGCCTTACGACGCGTTCTTCATTTGCAGCATTTTCTGTCTTGTGCGTTAAGTATGCTCGACTAAGTGCTCGTTAGCATGTGGCTAATTGCTGTGGCTACAGTTGTGCTTCTTTCGTTCCGTGCCATGTCATTACGCCTTCAAAACAAGAACAAAAAAACGCAGAGAAGTCACCGATTTCAGGAACATTATGGAAGACGGCTTGCTGAGATTCAGATGTGGACTCGTGGGGGGGGGGGCACCGTGGTAGCGGGGGCCGACGGTGTTGTTATTTTTGCGGTTTCTGCTAAGTTGAGCAACGTGGCTCAAAGCACATCAGGAACATGCCATCCTGGCCCAAGGAGCCCGCGTACTGCTTCCCACGAAACCTTCATAAACAAGCCCCCCACCCCCACACGCCTACCTTCCCCAGCAGCCACCGACGACTCACGCTCATGTTTAACCACCAAAATCCGTGTCGCCAGAGCAACCTGGCTCTCCACGTTCTCCCTCAACTCCTTCCGCCATCCCCTAATCTCTCTTTAGTGGCGTACCCGAAAAAGGCGGCCAACCATTAGCTTCTCACATCTCTGATGTGTTGGCGTGACTCTGGGCATAAAACCTACGCCAAAAAACAGTCTGCATAGGTATCGCTGCCGTCGTTGCCACCGACAACACCCTTTAGACAACCCTGTAACACATTGTTCCAGCACTAGTTTTTTCCGTCAAAGCCATTTCACCAAATAAAGACTAATGACCGGGGGGGGGTGACTCTGTTTCTGTCAAATATTCGACGCCCAGCAGCAGTGATGATCCCCGCTAGGGACTTCCACTGGTAGCCTTGAGCATCGATTAGTCAGACATAACACGTTTTGACTTAGTGTCCATATTTAGCTAGGCTAGTAGATTATTCATCCGCTCTCTTATAATACTGCTGACTCCCACTCCACCCTCCCCGCCTGTATTTTTAATCTCAGCTCTAACTCAAGTGTTTGACTATTTAGTGTAAATCCCTAATAGATTCAGGAAGAACGGGGCACTGAGGGTAGTGAAAGAGACAGAATTTTCTGCCTTGCAGATCTGCTCTCTTCTGTCCGATAACCTATTAAGGATAAGCCTATTAGGCATAAACAGTTATTAACTGCTCTGCTGAAATGAGTATGCAAACTACATACAGGAGATATTCCTAATTCCCCATATGTATAAGGCATATTTTTTTTCTTCACTGTGCCTCTTCAAACATTTATCCTACGCTGCATATTTTTCAACCCAAATACAGGTTTATCTTCGCAGTATTTATGAGACTTGGCTTCTCCGGTCTGAAACCAAAGGTTAATTCTCTCTTCAAGCAGTTTCTGCTGTAACTTGTGCAAATTGAGGGTAACCTTTGATCAGCGTGCAATAAACAAATTTATTAGTAAATTCCCTTTACTGTTTCTGTGGTGAGACATCTTTCACAAGATTGTTTGTAGGAAATTGAGGTAATTGGTGGGATGGTGGCGTGGCAGGTTAGCGCTCACACCTCTGGAACCAGCGTTCAAGTCTCTGCTAGGGTTCCATGTGTGTGGAATTTCCATGTTCTCCCCATGTGATCCTGGGGTGAATGGTGTGTGGTTGTTCCCTGCCTTGTGGCCATGGGCTCTGAACCCTCAGTGACCCCGAATAGGATAAGTGGTTACAGAAGATGGATGTAATTGGCTGCGATACATTCATATCTAATCGTAATATGATTTGCCAACAAACTGAATGTAAAGTCATCACCTTCCCAGAATCCCCTGATGTGGTTGTGTCAGCCAGCCTGCTCCAAAGCATGGAGGCCCAAGTGATGGATGGGTGCTGTGGGCTTTGGGTTTGGGTCATTGTGTTTGGAGAATGTCTTTGACCAGGGAGGGGGAAGAAAAGTCCATGAAAATGGAATATGCAGCTTTCCTCGTGGTTCTTCTCCCATAGATTTTTTTTGCAGCACTGATGATTGTCCCTGCTGCGTCTGTATATGCCCCAGCCAGCCACCAACGCCGGCTGACTGTGATGGCAAAGCGAGCGAGACAATCAAGGGCACAAAATCAATCAGCCTGTGCTCCCTTCCGCCCCTCGTCTTTCTCTTCCCACTCCTTCCCAGGAAGACGGGCTGATGCGAGAGGGAGGCTTATCGCCTTGTCCAACTCAGTACTCTCTGCAATCACTTCTGTTTCCTGCCAACGTTAAAGACAAAGGAAAGCCCCCAGAGATGGGCCACTGGTCTCAACAGTTTTCCTGGGGGTTTGGATTTGGTTTTGCTTGAGAGTCCAGCACCTTTCCCTCCAAAACATTGCCATCACTCTAAGTCCTTGAGGGTATTTGCCCCCCCCCCCAGCTGTAGATGTACATGATATTTGGCCAGTGAGCCTAACCTCAACATCAAATTTCAAGAGATGAAAGTGCTACTGGAGGAACAACACATTGCTCAGCGTCTCTTGTATTTTGTTATTGTTGTGGGAGCTATAAGTTGCTGCGTGTGGCCAACGTAAAGCTTTTAAGAGCTGGAGAATGCCACAATGCACTTGTAGTTCTTTCATATGCGTCCCTCCCCCTCCTCCTCCCCCCCTTCCTGGCAGAGGTGAATTGGCACAGGCAGGTCAGCTATCAGCTCTGTGCAGCCTTCTCTCCTGCCTTTGATTCAAGTAAGCCTCCGCCTCACCACTCTACTCTCCAAACCTCTCGTGCTCAGGTAACCTTCCTTGAAGTTACGAGGACATAATTTTCTGTAGAGAGGTATTCTGACAGAGAGACCTCCTCCCCAGCTCCAACGGCGAATGACAGAGCGTGGTTGCTGGAAGCCATAATTAGTGAGATTGAGACTTTAGTGGAAATTAGATAGCGGAGATGTTTTTTTTTTTTATGGAAGGGTTGAGAGGTGAGATTTCAGTAGAGGCAGCTTCTGAAGTTGACTTTTTCGGGAGTCACGGAAGAATCCTTGAAGCTTTTGTAAGCCGAGAGTCGGAATGACCAGCAGTGAGAGGCTTGAATGGAGCAAGACGGAACTTCTGCGGGGCGCTGATTTTCAGGTCAATCGTCTCACAGCCAGATCGTGATAAGATCCTGCTCGCGTTTCTCTGATTTCAGGTCAGCACCATACCGAGTCCATCTCACCGATGCTCCCCCCAACTCCCCCGTCTTCCTCCGCTAACCTCTATCCGCAGCTTTCACACAAGATCAATAGCGCCATTGATTCCCCGGACCTTCCTCGACTAACCGCCTGGGATTTATCACTGGAAAGCAGAGGGCAATTAAAAACCTGGCTTATTGGCCGCTGCTTATGACTCCCCATGCTTGGAGTCTGATATGAAATCACGAGGCCCTGGAATGGTTTGCTTCGTTTTGTGTGTGGAATCAATGGGGCTGCAAGGAATGTGAATCCACCGCAAATGAGAAACTTAACTGTCGTTGACCGAAAAGCTGTGGCAGCCCCTTCTTCGAGCCTATTTGCAGACATATGTTGCCTATTCTAACTTCTGTGTCTCTTGTTCTCTCTCCTTTGTACATTTTCCATTTTATTTCTGTGCGCAAAGACAAGACCGCTCCCCCTACGGAGCGTTAAATTGAATTGCCGTCCGCCTCAAGACACAACGCCGGGTTGCATCTTTGCAAAAGTGCATGGTGACCTTTGTCTGAACTAAGCGCTGCTGTTTCCATAGATTTCCTTGCAAGGTTTTACAGGAGGAAGCAACACTTTAGGCTCCCCACATTTTTTCTCTCGGGTTGTTTTTCATGGTGCATTTTCTGTTACTCGATTGATCCAGAGCTTTCTGATGCCCTAAGGCAGGACTGGCACACTGTAACCTCTCAACCCGTCTGACAGTTACATTAGTCCAATGTTTCTCAACCCAGTCCTGGAGGACCCCCAGACAGTCCACATTCCCCCCCTCCGTCCCCAGCTCTCAGCACACCTGAACAAAACAGTTACGTAACCAAGAACAGAAATACCTGATACGGCTGTGTTGGGAGATTGGGGCTTGGGGGGGGATGTGGAATGGCTGGGGGTCCCCTAGGACCAGGTTGACAAACACTGGACTATTCTTTTCCGTCCTTAAGCATTAACACTGTATGCTAGAAATTCTGATAGCATTGATTTAACAAAATGGCGTCTTCATTTGTAGACAAGTGCAAAATATTTCTTACGTATGAGTCAATTTTAAGTACTGCCCTTAGATTTCCATACTGTATGTAACAATAGTCATAGGCAGATAAGGTGTCAATAAAAGGAACCTGTAATCAATATAACTATCAGCAATTTTATAACGTAACAGTGAATGCAATTATTCAAGCTAACCTAACACTAGCTATCAGCTGTGCCTTTTACATAATTCTGAATTGAAGCTTAGTCCCATTTTATTGAAGAACCTTTCATTCATCCAAATCCGAAGCACATAAGATAAAAACTCTCAAAACCTCTTCAATACGATATACCTAATATAAAAGTTGACAATAAATGCAACGAGGCACTTAACTAATTTTATTGCAAAGGGGTTTTAGTGCAACATGTCATAATTCCTGATGACACATTTAATAATAATTTAACATTAGCTAGCTAGCTAATATCAGGGTCAACAACTGGCGCAACTTGCATTGAATAGTTTTTCAATTGTTGGGCCATACGAGTGCTTTTGCGAAAGGTTTGTTTTTGGAATACCGCCTTCCACCCTGTCCCATTTCAGGAACCATCACACTCAGTGACTGTCTTTCGTGCAGCACACGTGTCGCATACTGTGACTGCTTAACTGCTATGTATGTTGAACAGGAAGTTATATATCAGACACAAGGACCTAGAGCTGTCTGAAATGAAAAATGTTGTGTTAGTAGCCTATTTAATATTCCACATCTCTGTAGCTAGCAATATTTTGTAAATTAAAAATCAAGTTCTCCTCGGATGAAAATTCCGGGGGTTCATTCCGATTTTTTCCTCACTTAATGGAAGTGTGACGGCATTCCGTGAAACTTTTTTTAATTGCTTGTGGCTTGGCTGCTTCTGACTCTGCCAGTGCCACCAGCTGGCCCTGGGTTAAACAGAGTTTCTTTCCTCAAGTGTGCTTGGATCAAGGGTTTTCCATTTGCAGGCCTGTGATCCTTTGTGGGAGCCGTCTTGTGTTGGTCGGTCTGCTGTGCTGAGTGTGGCACTTGATGGTTAACCTGATGCAACCCACTGCAATCCCTGTTCGTCTTTGTCAAGCAGGCCCAAGGCCATGGCGACTTTCCGTTACCACATCCGTACATCGTCAGCAAATACCCACCGTAGCCCTTCAGAAAAGAAACGGAGGTGATTTGAATGCAAAACAAATAGCCATATTGATCTGACGCATCTTTGAAATCATTTAGCCCTTTGTCGGAAAAAGAAACTGAATATACATTGGCATTGATCTCTGTAGACGCTGTCGGCATGGAAACGCGTATCACAGTTGTCCAGTAATGCGTTCTGCATTCTGCAAACAGATTAACAGGGCATGATTGCAACATAAAGCCTTTTACACTTGAGTGGTACTATATGGAAGCATGAGACGGTTCATTCTGCATCTGCAGAAGTGTTTCTTCCTTTTTCCTTATTATTATCATTCCTGGAAGCCCACAGTATTGTCCATGCATAGCAAATGAGAGAGTTAAATAGTGTCCTCTTGAGGTACAGTACGTTTTCCCAGCTCCACGGCCTCGTGCTAAAAAGAATATTCTGATTTAAATTTCGTGCCAGAAGGATATTCTTTTATTCCTCATTTATTATTTGTTATCGTTTAGAAAAAATTGGTTTGCACATAACCACGTCTGTAGTCGTACAAGACCCCAATTGCAGTTCGTCAAATTTGGTTTGAGGTGACAGGATCGATATCGTGGAAATGCTGCATGTTTTGGAATTGCTCCGGATTCATTTCCATTTCTTTTCCAATTTACTTTGGCCGCTCGAGACGCCGGACGTATAAATAAGAGCCATCGGTCAAGAGCGCGATGTGGGACAAACATCTTGGCTTGCAGAGCCTCGCGCACGGACGCCAGCTAGCGAGGACAGCTGGCGGAGCATATGCAACAGTTGGTATGATTAAGAGTGAATAATCCCCCGGTATTCCAGTCCGCGTACGCATGTGTCTGCGCGGGACAATATACCCGGTACATGTTGCATCTCCCGTGCGAGTTCCCCCATCGTTTGTAGCTCTGCAACGTCAGGGTTGTTCTGTGCTGCACTAAGCGGTACATCAATCTCGCCTGATTATCTCGTTCTCCTTTCACCGAGTGCCCAAAGCGTTGACTAATGTTCTGAAAAGCAGGTACCAAACAAACTACAGAAAGAACATCTTTTAACCTGTTCATTCAAGCTTCTGCAGAGTCCTACCATAACACCCTTTATCAAGACGCATGAGTGATTTAAAAAATTCCCTGACTAAGCGAAGAAATAATCAAATAATGCGGTAGCAGCAGTTGGTATCATAATATTTAACGTGCAGGGCTTACGACGGAAAGCTGGTCCGTGTTTGAACTTCAGAAGCATTAAAGAGGCGCGAATTGAACAGCTAGAAAGCAGACAGCAGAAATAAACACTCAATTACACCAAGAAATGTTTTTGGAGATATATGCTCTGAAAAACTGAAAAAGGCAGTCAAGGGTACCGTCTGGACATCTGTGCCACTATGATTCACAATAATTCTGAACTGCAGTTAGTAAGGAAAACAACACGTGAAACTTTGTTTAGGGAAACGTTTGCTGATCATTTAATAGCTTATTTGGAGGCAAAGTTGAATGGATGTTCACCTATATATTAAACCGCACTGACCAGCTTCTCTGTCAGTGTCAAATGAGTTTTATCTCTCATTAATTTTCAGCAGTGTGATTCTTTCCTGAAAGCGTAACATCTAAATGTATAATCACCGATCAGTAATTATTTCACGAAAAAAAGAACTGTTCAAGAAAGAGCTGAGTCAACTGTCCATTTTTTTTTTGTACTTGAGACCGCATGATTTTACATAATCCGGGGCTTGTTTTCACATTGTTGGATTTTCCATCCTCTGCATTTGCCATGTCTTAGCCGGGCGTGTTGCGTGAAAACCAATTCAGCGTGCTCCGCGGCAGGATCCTGGGCTGAATCTCAATGCGGCTGGTGAGGTAGACGGAGAAGCGGGAGATAACCGCGACGCGCCGAGTGTGCTTCGGTGCGTCAGTGAGCGGAGAGGGCAAGGTGCTCATCCCTGTGCCCTCCCACGAAGTAATAATTATAATAATAATTATTATTATTATGAAAAATTAATAAACAGCAAGATAGGAAACTTGGGAGAGTTGTGTCTGATTTTCACATTCCTTGGCAGTACAGTCAAAATTAAAAAAAAAACCATATCCTACCACATCTCTTCCTGTGATGCACATGGTGGATTTGCAGAATTGCTGTTTCAAAATCAGTTTCAGTATATCTAACAATAATAATTGTGGCTTGTGATGGGCTGGCATCCCCTGCAACGTCTTCTTGCACACAGGCGTGGTTATTGAGTATATTTCAGGCATCTCCAGCTGCGTGTGCGGGTTAGGGTGGACTCGGTAAACGCCAACCAGTATCCAATGCCAACAAATACCAAATGCCAAGCAGGCCAAAGATTTTTTCCAAGACTTTTAACTCTTATACCCTGCTCCTTAAGTTGCTCCCCTCTCTTCCATTTCAGTATAGCGACTGGCACCATCCCTCTGAAGCTCTCCCCGTCCACATCCTCCTCCGCTAACCTCTTTGCCGCTGGGCTTGTTTCAGGGGATTCATAAGACAGTAAATGCAGCTGTAGGCACCTCTACTTTTACAGACCTTGTGTTGTTAATTCAGCAGTAATAGGGTTCAGGCAGGGGCACAGTATGGGCATGAATACTCTGGCCCACCACATCACAGGGGCCCTTGAATACATGCAAATTTAAAATTAAATGTATGTGGTGGGAGGCGGGCGGGTGGGGGGAGGGAGCCCAGAATCTCTAGCAATGTCCCTGGGTGCAATACTAGTACCTGCTCTTCTCATCAGTGTGAAGGAAGCCCCCCTCCCCATCATGCCCATTAGACTGGATTAGATGGATAGAAGGTGTTGGAAAATGCCGTGCCTGAGACTTGAGACTATGCTTGAAATTGTTTGTGGCTCGTTCCACACATTCGGTTGTAGGGGGGTGCAGGGATTTTGCAGGTACAGCTTTAATGACCGTGACTGAGCCACATGCGCCTGCGGGGGCCCCCGGCCCTCACATTTCACCTGCAGAGCCATTCCCCTGGCAGGCCGCTTCATGCGCAGCCCTTCCAGATATCCCAGGGCCCTCTGCAGTGCGCTTGGCTATGGCGGCTTTCCCTGCGGGCGATGATGCCAGGGGGCCGGCGCTATCCCTGGCACTAGCACTGTCTCTGTGTTGTTAATGTGCCACAGTGCAGAGCAGTCGGCTTGTGGAAGATCTTCGCAACATGGAGGGATGACATGCAAAGAGAGTGGTTTCCGGGCTGGGGCAGGGGTGCCCTATTTGTGTTGGGATGTGTCTTCTAAGGGCCTTGTGGGTCACAGGACTGCACTGAAAGAGTGGTGTGCTGGGATGTACCGTATGTAGTAAAAGGAGACGAGATGGGAGGTCTGGAAACTTCACATCTCCAAGCAGAAATTTCCATACGTGGTCAGGGTCAACACTCATGATTTGCCTTTGGGCAATGTGCCTCTGGGATTTGGGAAAGGAAATGAGTGGAGAGTCCTGTTCAAATACCTCTGCTCAACATCCAGGTGAAGGGGAAAAAAAATGAAATCTTCAGAAACTGGCTTATGTTTGAGTCGTGAATCACATGTGCTGGGCAGCCAATCAGCATTCAAAATTGTTCCAACTTCTGCAGTGCCACACGGTGTGTGCGATAATGTATTGAATTTGTGCATTAATTCATCTACCATTTAACTTTTCTTTCCATCAGAAGACAATGATTCACCGTATCTAAGATTTTCGTTTTTTTTTTTTTAAACGCAGCAGTAGAAACGGAATATTTCAGGGGTCCCTGCAATGACTACCATCAAAAAGCTTTCCCAGCGAGTGTGCGTATTGTTCTCCAAATTGCCTAAAGTGCCCTGAAGAGTGTTTGTCTGAGCCGCCGCGATTGGAGCGATCGCGGCTTCACACACTCGCCGCGCTTTGGTGTCTGCCGCGTGTATTTCTCAGACGGGGGTGGGGCTGTCCCATGAGTCACGTTTCAGGGGGCTGTTGGAGCTGAAGCGTGGGTGCTGAGGCTGGCGGAGGATCGTGCTGAGCTGCTGGGCACCAGAGCCCGACAGGCCTCCACCCAGACTGAGAATACCTATATTTAGAACTTCCAGCTTTCCAGCCATGTGCCCTGTGCTGCCTGGGAAAGGCTCCAACCCCTCCCTTTCCCCCCGTGCCCTTTCTCTGTGTCTGGGAGAATTCCTTGTGCCTCTGGAAGGGCTCTCCTCACACACTGACATTATAAATTATCACTGGTTGTCATTCAGTGCAATCCGCCTGCGTTTGCAGTTTTGGTAGTTTGTGTGTGTGTGTGGGGTCAGATATACTTTATACTGATAAAAACCTGTTATTTTGATATTATGGGTACAATTTTTTCAGGTAGGGGTTAAGGTTGTCATTGTTGGTATTAGGGTTTTGCCCATCGAAATGAATGGATGGTCCCCATAAGGATATGAATGCAGGTCTGTGTGCGTGTGTGTGTTTGTCTGAATACGCTTCAAAGAAATTTGTAACATGATTGTGAATTAGCATCGTAATAATGTCTAATGGCATACCTTGGCAGCGAGTCTCCAGCGCCCTGTAATCTCGTTGTAGCCAGAGCACTCCGAGGACACGGGGAAATGGTATAGAATTTGGCTTGCGTGAGCCGGCGAGGGGCTAATTCGTCAGCGACGGGCTGGTTTTCATGTTTGCCAGAGGCTGACAATTCTGGCCCTCTGTGAAATGTAAATGAACGAGGCTCAGCTGGCCCCAGTCAATGAGAAGGTGCGGATTTGTTAAAAGCGACTCCGCTCAGCCGAAGGAAGAGAGACTGGATAGGAGGAATTGAAAATGAGCATTTTCAGCACCTGAAATTGTTGGCCTGTAAATGCTTTAAGTTCTGCTTTTGCTCTTGTAAAAGTCTCATCTTTTGGTCCATGATCCATTAGTATTTCTGGTTTTGGTGGCCAGGAGATTCTTTTGCTGCTTTGCACCGTCTCCCGATCATAATCCAGGGGATTCATCCAGCTGTGAGCCTCCTGCTATTACTTACATGTCTCTTGCTTTTATCTTTGCTATTCTGCCTCTTAACTGAGGCAGGGAAACTATACTGCAGTAATAGATTTAGCCGAAATTAAATGACACGGCACTGTCTGCAGAATACGTACGGCATCTTCAAAGACTCATTGATTCCCGCACAGAAGTGTCACCTCCCTTGTGAGCCTATGGATTAATCACAGCACCTCACTCTACTCATATTTCTATCGCCACATTACTCCATCCACATCACTCCACATCCACAGACCAATCTCTTGTCAGATACCTATTATAAAACTGGTTCCTTCTACAGAGATTTCACTCCACCTGAAGTCTAATCACAGCACCTTGCTCCACCTACATAGACATGTCTGCATGATATTAGGAAAAAAACGTCACTGGACGAGAGCCACTGTTATGTTGCTATTGTCTTTTATTGTAGGCGGTAACAGAACGTGGGGATTATCGCGCCATCATTTCATTGTTCATGATAATCTCTCAAATGTGCAACTTTCACACGTACATCTGCCGCGCCAGCCGTTTCCTGGTCCCTGTGCAATGGGCTCCTTCTGTTGCAAGTCTCAGAAGGAGATCTCAGAGGATGACATTGCCCCGAAATGCCAGGCATGCAGAATGGGGGCTAAACTGGGGGTTTTGGCACCACCGACCGGCGTGAAGAACGCTGCAGTGACAGAGAGGCAGGAAAAGTGGAGGTTGGACACTGAAAGGGTTCCAGCCATGCAGAATATTACACCAAGGCGTAGTGCGTGAGAGTCACCTGTGCAGACTTAACGCTCTCTCCAAAGACTCTGTGCGTTTAATTTGTACCAGAGCGCAAAAGAGCCTCATCTCTAAAGACAAACCAGCCTTCTGCTAAAATAAGGGCTTGAAAAAGACAGTTTAATTGCACTTTTGCCTTAAATATGCAAAAACGTTACGGTTATTTATTCTTGAACTGAAATCTATTATATTATTATTTAGATTCCCATGATTGAAAAAAAAATGTTTTTGGACAAGTAATACATACACACATACATATTAGGCATCTATATCTTTATAGTGACTCTCCAATTATTTCTATGAGCAAAATCCCAATCCCATCTACGACAACCTTAATCTCTACCCAGCCCTAACCTTAACCATAGGTAACCAAACAAAATAGTAGTTTATTATGGTTTTTTGATTGCAGTAACGGATTTGTGTAAAATTGAGGTATCTCTTGTGGGAATTGGAAAAATGTCCCTACAAGGTCAAAATAACAGTGTTTCTATATATGTGTGTGTGTGTGTGTGTCTACATGCACACACATAAATACCACATATTTCTCAAAGTCAGAAACCAGGCTGACCTTTATGCTATGCTCAGGGTCCTACAAGTTATTGCACACTGCCGTACATTTAATGTCTGCATTCCGGAGTGCCAGGACGCTACTGCCCATTCTGTCAGGCACATATTCGAACTGAGTTGTACTTTGCATGACAGACGTGTGTGAGGTTAGAGGAGAGTCATAAAGATGCAGGTTTTATCTCAGAGACGTGCATAATAATAGTTGAGCTGGCAATGGCACATCAGATGCTGGTTGGAAGGGGGGAGGGCGAGAGTCACCCAAGTCATTTCTTCCCCTTTGTCCTTGAAAGAAAAGATTTGGAGAGATTTAAAAAGTGAATGCAGTGCCCAGGCAGCTCCCTCCATAACTTGGGAGCCGCTTTATCACAAAAGGGTTTAGGGATGCATTTCCCAGGGCTCACGGGCATCTAGATTAGAGACGTCCGCTGCCACAACCCTCTGTCTGAGGGTAACATTCCGTCACGCGGCTCTTCCTAAATGATGCTGGCGCCCCCCAAGGAAGCATAATGTCAAGCCATGTCATCGGCAGTTACGGCTGGGAAAATCCCCCCTCCACCCCACCCCACCCCACCCCACTTGAAGGACATTTCTGAGGTCCTTTACATTGTCTCCTGATCGAGTTTTCATTCCCCTGTAGAGCAGCTTGTCTCAGTGCATCATGCTGTAATGACCGGAATGTCAAAACATCATAATAATACAATGATTGTATTGTAAAGTCTACTGAAATTTAACATACGGGGAATTAAATGTGGGATCATGTAGGGAAGGAACTTCATCCATCACAACCACTTAATTACATTATCGTACGTAACACAGAATTTTATAAAAGGGAGACAAAAAATACGGGATCACAAGTTTTATTTCACGTAATCTAGATGATGGTATTTCAGATACCCAGAGTTTACCATCAGCTCATTAAGCATATTCGAACCACAGTGTGATGGCTAACACCTTTTAATTAAGCTGTTATAATCATCGGGCGATGTGTGATCATATAGCTCTTCCTGTTCCAAAGATCCTGTAGTTTGTTTCATGTCTCACCTTGGATATTATCTATAGGGGCTGGTAGCTCTGACAAGATTGATCTCCCTTTCTTTCATTCACCGAGGGCCACAATACTGTTGTTTGTCGAAACGGCTCAATATAAGGTTCATGCGGAGAGCTGGCCGTCCGTGATGCATTATGGGTAAAAGGGAGAGTGAGAGTTTTAGGAAACAATCTGGGCATCTCCAGAAGAAAAACAGTCACCGCTCTGCTCTGAGGAATGCCCCCTCCCCAGTTCCTCCCCAAGCCTTGTGACAGACACTCAGCATTTCCTGCTTCTATTATGTCACCGTCCCACCCGCTGATCGTTTAGGTCATGCTGTCAGCCATTTTAATTCGCCACTGCCAGACGGGAGACACTTTCATTACCCTTGAGGAATCGGCCCCGGTCAAGAACTCCACTCCTAGCTCACATACCAGCAATGGGACCATCCTTTTTTATGAACCCCATTGTGAGACTTTGTTGCAGTCGCTGCATCACGTGACTTTCCCTAACAGACCACTCAGATTTAATTTTTGTTTCTCTGTAAAAGGGGGAGTACCCATCTCTCTTCCAAGCTCTTATCCAGTACAGGGTGATGGGGTAAAGGCAAACGATCTTATTGGCATAATCATGCGTGGAGCATTGAATGAATGTGGGCGAGGTGAGCAGAAGATCAATGTCACGAGGCCAGCCTGCAATAGAGCAGTGGGCCGAGAAGGTCATCTTCTGGTTAAGGTGGTGCTGTGCCACCAGTCGGGTTGGAACCCCCGAGACCTCATCAATGGTGATACTTCTTAAACCGATGACTCCACTAAGCCTCTTGCTGCTCCTCCAAGCTTAATGTGCTCTTAAAGCCCTTTTCTGCTCTATGATCTTTGATGTGTCCGGCCCAATGTGTGGCCAGCGGGCCGTCAATGAAGATCAGAGTGAAGCTGCTGTCTCCATAGCAGCAAGCTGACCCAGGTGTGCTCATAGACTTCCAGGCCCATACTCCCCTTTAAAGGACCCGTTATCTTCATTCACAATCCCTTTAAGAACATTTACTCATTTTGCTCACTAATCGGTATTCATTACAGACCTGTAATGAAGTACTGTTGACTTGGAAGATTTGCAGCACCTTAATCATTACACTTCCCTGTCACTATACGATAGCAATCAAAGCAGACATCATGATGCATTGTGGTGCATTCATAAAGCATTATAAACACAGTTATAACTATTTATAAAAAGATATAACACATTATAGCCATGTTTATTATGCATTATGAATGCTCTATGAAGCTCTCTTCTATATTTTACTATTCCTTCATAATGCAAACCATCCCGAATTCTTATATTGACCATTATTATGTATTATGAAGGTATTTATAACACATTACAAATGAGAGCTTCATTATTATACCTATGTTTATAATACTTTATGAATGCACCATTATGCAACATATGCTTTAAGTAAAGTGTTACCAATATTGCTCTTTATTCCTTACCGGCGTCTCTATCTCTCTAAGTGATCTAACTGGTCAGAGGCAGTTAAAATTCTGTGGAAAGCTCTTTCTGTTAAGCCGGCGTGCCGGATGAAGTGCAGGTGTAATAGAGAGGCGACAGACAGAATAAACAGTCTGAACATGGGCAGGAGTGTCCTGAACCATTAGTCTCTTTCAGTCCTTTTTAACAACGGAGGCCAACTGAGCAGGCTTACAGACTTTCTTTCTTAAATTACCCTCCTCCCAAAATGTATCAGCAATCTGTAAATGGGACATGTGGTGGGGCTGGGGACACGTGACTGGAGAACACAGCACTAGCAACACAGCGTGAGGTGTAACCAGATTAATCTCACACGAGTGCTGAGCTGTGGCGGCACATGGTTGGAGGGCAGTGAAACCGAACTGTTTGCCGCCCCTGTTTCCCCTGGACCAGCGATTGGTGCCGCAGCAGCGCGGGGGGGGGTGGTGTTGTGGCTGACGGGGTGGGTGCTTACAGATCGGCATGCGGGCCGGCTGCGGATACCTCCTCAATCATCTGAGCAGCGTGAGCCTGTACCCAGCACCTGGTGGGAGACAGAGACGGATAGCTATGGAGTGGTCGAGATGTCTTTGGGGTTGAAAATAGAAGCAAGGCTTTCTGCTGGAACAGATTATTTTACCAGGCTATTATACCAGGTTGTGCGGAAAGTGATGCAGGGTGCCCTGGTCTGGCTGATCCTTGAGCTGCCTGATCTGGTTGATCCTTGACCCTCCTGATCTGGCTGATCCATGAATCGCCTGGTCTGGCTGATCCTTGAAGCTCCTGGTCTGACTGATCCTTGAACCGCCTGGTGTGGTTCATCCATGAACCGCCTTGTCTGGCTGATCCGTGAACTGCCTGGTCCGGTTGATCCTTGAATCGCCTAGTCTGGGTGATCCTTGAACCGCCTGGTCTGGCTGATCCTTGAACTGGCTGGTCCGGTTGATCCTTGAACCGCCTGGTCTGGCTGATCCTTGAACCACCTGGTCTGGCTGATCCTTGAACCGCCGGGTCCGGTTGATCCTTGAATCACCTAGTCTGGCTGATCCTTGAACTGCCTGGTCTGGCTGTTCCTTGAACCGCCTGGTCTGTCTGATCCTTGAACTGCCTGGTCCGGTTGATCCTTGAATCGCCTAGTCTGGCTGATCCTTGAACCACCTGGTATGGCTGATCCTTGAACCACCTGGTCTGTCTGATCCTTGAACCACCTGGTCTGGCTGATCTTTGAACCACCTGGTCTGGTTGATCCATGAACTGCCTTGTCTGGCTGATCCGTGAATCACATGGTCTGGTTGATCCTTGAACCTCCTGGTCTGGTTGATCCTTGTCTGTTTGGACATGGTTTGAGCTGGCCTTACTTGAACATTCTTGGTCCTACACAGCCTGTTCTGATCCTTAGGCTTAGGTGGTCTTTAGTCTGGTCTGGTCCATCTTGATCTAACAGGGTGTGATCTTTCCTGTCCTGGTATGTCATAACCTGTTTTTGTTATTACCTCTTTTTACCTGACATTCGCTGTCCCCTACATGCAGGTGTTGAATGTGAGCCTGTTGGAGGGTGAGATGGTGACACTGGAGGACCTGGGCTGCCGGGAGCCCTTGGTGCTGGCCAATGAGTCCATCCTGATGAGAGGGCTGGTGGTGCGCAGCCAGAGCAACCACATCGCCATCCACTTCCGGAGCGAGCAGCGGCCTCAGCCCGGCTCCTTCCTGCTGAGATACCAGGGTAAGGCCGTGCCCTCCGTCCAGACACACGGGCTACACTGCTGAGGCGGGAGCAGCTCTGAAGGGCCTCCGCAGATCAGAGGCCTGTGAGGTTTCATTTAGAAAGTGGCTTGATATTTAGACTGGGCGAGGAGGAAGGTACCTTTCCAAATAACGGCGTGATGAACGCGGTGGAGCCTGAAGCCCCGGGGGCTGGAGACTCCGAAGTCAAGGTAAATAGTGGAGTGTTTTTTATAAACCTGCATCTTTCTGTACATTGCCTTTGACCTGTAATAAATCCATACAGTGGGTATGAAAATGAACAATGGAGGACACTGTGTGGAGGCACTGCAGATGCTGGGTCGATTTACATGATGCCAACCCCCTCGGTCTCTAGTACCCAGTCTCTGGTTTTCTCCTTTTTGGTGACAGACAGCAATCACCACAGATGACCTAGAAGTGTGCATCTGTTCCCGGATTTTAAGTCAGCCAGGGGGAAAAAAATGGCCCATATGAATCTCAAAGTAACAGCAGCTTCTTAACTCCTGGACTCTTTGTGTGTCTGGGTTAGGCAGGGCCCATGACAGTGTTTCCTGGTCGCAGTGGCTAGACAGCGAGGACTGATGTTCATTGCAGATGTTATAATGCCATGTTTGGCACTGATGGACATTTTACAGAGATGTCCGGAAGCAGTGCAAAATCTTTAATTTCCAGCCACAGGGTGGTCACATGACGACAGAGAGAAAAATAGCCGCAAACAAAGGCAAAGCCCAGCTGGATCCTCCTGCTTCCGTAGACTAATGAACTATGACAGGTTGTGGGCTCCGTAAGACAGCCATTTCTCTCTCTCCTTTCTTTACCTGCTTTTCCATGGCTGAGTGGGTGTGGATTATCAGCGGTCCACACGGTCTGTCTACTTTTAGGGGGGGGGGGGGATTTGAGAATAAATTGGGATTTTCATCCTTCTATTAAACACGTGGCCGTCAGGCAGGACTTGGGAGCGCATGCTGATAACCGCATCCTTTTTCCTTTACAAAACTTCCAATTACCCCACCCCACAGGGGGGCGCCGCTTCCTCCTGCCCCACTCGAGAGCGGCGTGATGCCCCTACCCCGTGCAAGTAAGGCGGGCAACCATCACAGCAGGGATTATACCGCCTCTGACGTGCAGCGGAATGAAAGGAAGACACAGTCAGACGCGTTGTTATGCTTACCTGGAGGGGGCGTGCTGGAAAAGTAATAATAGTACCCTTTACAAAACCATGTTTTTATTTTCCTTTTCAGAAGCAGGCAGACTCCCTTTGTGTATAACGCTGAGCAGCCTTTTAAGCTGAAATAACGCTTCCCAGTCAAGTCCTGACAGTTCCCACCAAAGTCCTGTTGATAAGACTGTTCTGTTTCCATTGACTTCATTCACCTCTGTGCACGCTTGCCATTGTTTCGTCTGTACTGAGCTTCAAAGCTTTCATAAGGCATTGACCCACACCTGTGATGTCTCGGACAAAGTCTAGCGGCCTGGCGGCGTCCCCACGGCGTCCCCAGGGCTGTCTGTCGCCGGACGCGGGCAAGTCACATGCCTAGGCGAAGACGGATCTGTCTGAGCGACGCATAGAGGCCGCCTGGGTGACACCCACTGATTTGGCTCAGGAGTTAATTATTCCTGCCTTTGGCCATAGTCGCGGGAAGGTCAGAGTCAATGATACCGTTAATCAGGCCATGGTGTTGGGGGGGGAGTCTCCCTGGTGCGGGTTGCTAATGAGGCAGTGCCACGGCAACTGGTGGCACATAGGCCATAGCTGCAGTGCCACCTGTCTCTCTCCGGAGAGCCAGCCCTTTTTGTACGTGGTGCGAGAAGAGTGCCACGGGGAGCTGTGTTTTGGGGTGGGGGCGGGGCAGCCTCTTTCTGAGATATTCTATACACCAGAGTCTTAAACAAGAGGTCGGTGTCATCAGCGTGCCAATCTGGGGTTCCCGGCCGAGTCCTGCAGCACTGGCAGTGCCGGCGTGTGGTGATGAAATGCCCCAGAGTCAGAGCGCTGCCCCCAGAGGTGCCGCTAACCGTGTCGAGATTAGCCCCGGGGCTGCGAGATCGCTCAGGGAGATTCCCACTCCTGCCATTTGACACAAATCCAGAGCGACAACACCGTAGTTCCATATCTGCCACACTCACTTGTTCCTTCCCTATAAAACCACTGTCCTCTCTCTCTCCCTCTAAGCCACTGTCCTCTCTCTCTCCCTCTAAGCCACTGTCCTCTCTCAGTCCCTCTAAGCCACTGTCCTCTCTCTCTCCCTCTAAGCCGCTGTCCTCCCTCAGTTCCTGTAAGCCACTGTCCTCTTTCTCTCCCTCTATGCCAATGTCCTCTCTTTGTTCCTGTAAGCCACTGTCCTCTCTCACTCCCTCTAAGCCACTGTCCTCTCTGTGTTACTCTAAGCTACTGTCCTCTCTCTGTACCTCTAAGCCACTGTCTTCTCTCTCTCCCTCTAAGTCACTGTCCTCTCTCTCTCTACTTTTAAGCCAGTGTCTTTTCTCTCTCCCTCTACGCCGCCGCCCTCTGTCTGTTCCTCTAAGCCACTGTTCTCTCCCTCTAAGCCACTGTCCTCTCTCTCTACTTTTAAATCAGTGTCCTTTCTCTCTCCATGTTCGCCACTATACTCTCTCTCTTCCTCTAAGCCACTGTCCGCTCTCTGTTCCTCTAAGCCACTGTCCGCTCTCGCTTCCTCTAAGCCACTGTCCTCTCTCTGTTCCGCTTAGCCACTGTCCTCTCTCTGTTCCGCTAAACCACTGTTCTCTGTCTCCCTCCTAAACCACTGTCCTCTCTCTCTTCCTCTAAGCCACTCTCCAGTCTCTCTCCACCTTGACATTACTGTCCTCTCTCTCTCCCTCCAAACCACTGTCCCGTCTCTCTCCACCTTGATACCACTGTCCTTTCTCTCTTCCCTCCAAACCACTGTCCTGTCTCTCCCTCCAAACCACTGTGCTTTCTTTCCTCCCTCCAAACCACTGTGCTCTCTCTATCTTCCCTCCAAACCACTGTCCCATCTCTCCCTCCAAACCACTGTCCTGTGTCTCTCCACCTTCACACCACTGGCCTCTCTCTCTTCCCTTCAAACCACTGTCCTCTCGCTCCCTCCAAACCACTGTCCTCTCTCTCTTCCTCTAAGCCACTCTCCAGTCTCTCTCCACCTTGACATTACTGTCCTCTCTCTCT
>JAODJX010000103.1:1058552-1076401 GCA_026776945.1 Isichthys henryi | reverse complement strand
TGGGGTTTTTAATTATCCAAACCACAACGCCCCAACCAATTTGCCCCCAAATCTACTGCAATATTATTAATGGATAAGGCCAACAATCTTAAGAATATCCCGTGTGGGACACTCTGCCGCCCCCCCCCCCCCCCGGTAAAATCACTGGGTTTAGTCTGGCCACCCCCATCGTGCAAGGTCTGGCTACGCACTGAATGTCGGACTTTTTTTCTTTCTTAACAGTGCATAAAGGCCGTTCATTTATGTCCTATTTACTAAAAAATATTTTTTTGTCACATAAATGTAAGAACTTTTTTTTATTTATAATAATAATTACCCAGGAAAAATGTGGTTCCTGTGGCTAAAGCAGTTAGTCTAAACAGTATTTTAGAGACTCAGAATAATCATATTTCATTTCAGTATAGTTGTGGCTGGATGGTAGTCCAGCAAAAATGTTCCTGTGCTTTAGGCTGAGCCGGTCACCCAGTAACCCCCTCGCCTGTGTGTCTGGCCCACAGCCGAGACCTACAACACCTGCAAAAACCCCGGGACCCCCCCATTCAGCATCCAGAGTCAAGAAAAACCCTTTTACCAGGCTGGGGAGACGCTGCGCTTCACCTGCCTTACCGGCTATGAGCTGCAGGGGGAGCCAGCTCTCTGCTGTGTCCCCGGACGCCCTTCACGGTGGAGCCATGTGCCTCCTGTCTGCCAGGGTAGGATCTGCAAGCCTTTCAAGAACCACTTCACCTGTGTACTTCGCAGTGTATGTTTCTCAGCAGTACAACCTTAAGGAGCTGGCATGTTAAATGTGAAACTGAAATAAAATAGTAGTAAATGAATAAATTCCCAACATTAGCGGTAGTTGTTAGGTCAGTGAAGTGTAGCAGTGTTCTTGCTTTGCCGAGGGTCTGTGCTACTTCCCAGCATAATCAGTGTGCTCCCGGTCCTTCGCAGCCTCTGCCGTGGAGTACTCCAAGCGCCGACTAGATGGTGAGTGCCGTCATCAGCGTTCTGTAACAAAAAAAAAATTATAATAAAAAAACCTTTCCACCTCTGTTTGGAAGGGTTGAGAAGGCTGCCCTTGGATTCTTTATGGAAAATTTGGCGGGTGAAGAAGGGTAGTCAAGAAGCACAAATGTTGTCTCTGGGTCAAGTAATGCTCTCAGTTGTACGCTACAAGTGCACTTCAGTTCCCATGAGTAATTGCATGATGGGAATGATGTATCGTTTTACCTGGTGGGCCTTGGAGTGCGATTCTGATTCCCTCACCGTTAAGTGTCTTCATGATTATGGTCCTAACAGATGTTTTTTCTTCTTGCTCAGTTGCCAGTGCCGACTTCAGTATAGAGGGAATAAGCATAGCCGTGGCGGTTTTCATCCCCGTTGCGATCATCCTGGCTCTAATCTTTGGGATTTACCTGTACTTCTCCAAGTAAGCTGATCTTGAAACAGAACATTCTGGTGTTTGTACACAGAGAGGTGGCTGTTTGTGCCAGTATCATTGGTGTAACACCCCCTCACATCCATTCAACCTCACCTGCCAACACTGGTCACTTTAACGTCTAGATATTTTAACACTGGACACTTTAACACCAGAAACTTTAACACTGGTCACTTTAACACTAGTCGCTTTAACACTGGTAACTTTAACGCCAGACACTTTAACACTGGACAGTTCGACTGAATATCCTTTTTGAATATGTTTGTTCAGATATATATTTATATCATTCTTGCCATGTGATATTTGTCTATCTATTTTCTGTATTTGTCTATTTTGTGTCTGTTATGGCTCTGTTCAGTCTAAAGGGAACGGCAATTAATATTTTATGTATGCAAACAAACTAAAGTAGGGATCTCCAGTTCCTGTCCTGCAGATCCAGTCTGCAGCACAGTTTAAAATTCCCGATTCTGAAACTCACCTACTAAACTTGGCAATTGGCTGGTGAGCTGAATAAGGTGTGTTTGAGCAGTGAAATTTGCAAACTGGGTTGAGACTGGCCCTCCAGGACCGGAATTGGGGAACCTTGCACTAGAAATGAGAATAAACAAATCTAATCTAAACATTCTGTGCCCTTTTGTTCTCAGAGTACAAGGAAAGTCCTTCCTCCAGCCCATGTCCAGCTCTGTGCCGTATAACCACATCACGCCAGATTTCGCTTCCGGAGTCCGCAGCTATGACAACGGAGTAAGTACCGATGCCACTGGATTCTGCCGCCACCATGAGTAGCACTGTATCTTCAGCTAACCTTTCAGATACTCAAAACTGACCTGCTTTTAATACCTTACCCGATGGCATACATTCATATACCATACACCGTAGTCCATCATCCCGACAACAGAACAATTCTGACTCTGGCAGTGATGTTGCTTGCATTTCAATCTGCGTGTAATTTTCCAAATTAGCCGAGTCAGCATCCCAACTACCACTTAAGTGCTGTGTATTTTTGAATCTGTCCTTCTGTTTTCATTTGTTAAACGCAGTGTCTTTGTACGAATGGAACGTTAAAGAAACGAGGTACATTTTGTGCCTGTCATAACACTACAGCAACATTAAAACAAGGAGATGAGCTCTGGATGTATGATTTAGAACAGACAGTGGTGTTTGCCATTGACGGAGGCAAGTGCTGCAGAAGTATGAATGTAATTTAAATTGCATAAAGAACATTTCTCAATAACGCTTGAATACATACAGGTGAACTGGCTATAAATTATACATGTAGATACATATATGTATTTAACTAAAATTATACAAATTTTATATTTATATAGACAATTATACATATATTAAATATTTCCTGGTTTTGTTTTCCTCTGGGACTGGGATTCGAGTATCCGCCCTGGCTCTATGTGTGTAGAGTTTGCATATTCTGGTGTCTTGGGCTTTCTCTAAGGTATTCTGGTTTGCCCCCAACAGCCCATAAACTTGCAAAGGTGGATTGGAGTTGCCAAACTTTCCATAAATGTGCTTCTGTGAGTGAATGCTGTGTGCGTCTTGTGATGGGTTGGCGCCACGTCCTGGGTTATTCCCTGCCTTGTACCCATGACTTCCAGGATAGGTTCCAAACCCCCATGACCCTGCAGCGGACAAGTGGGTGTAAAAGATGATTGGATGAATGAATGATTGAATGAATGAATAAATGAATGAATGGTTTTGTGATGTAATATATTAATATCCACTGCTAAGCTAGGGGGGCATTTCTCTATAAATTGAAAATAGTCTTTGTATCATAATATGCATCCCGTAAAAACTGTATACTACTCACCATGCACAGATAAATGTCCCCAATGAAGAGCTCGTTTCTTAAGCTCCATACTTCAAAGGCAGCCTGTGGGCCTCCCTGTCCTTTGCCAGTTATGTTCAGGTGTTCCCGTCGCTGTCCACACCTGTGCAGAAATTACGCTCTCGAATCGCCATCTGTTGCCGCCACATTGCCAGTTCACCTCGCAAACTCCACTTAGCTGGAAAGCGGCAGGCTGGAAGCCTGAGTATTCTCGAAGGGGAGTCACAACTCCACGCATATGCTTAAATCCACACCAGAGCCAGCGCTGTCTGTGTCACGCCATTCGGTGCCCTGATGATTCTGCGTTTGCTAATGATCTAAGATGATCGAGGCATTGCTTTCATATCTGTGATTTAGGATTGACTTGCAATATATGGTCAGGTTATTGTCAAGCCCCCAGATACAATAGGTCATTTAAAGGGCGCCCACTGTGTCTGTCTCGCTCTCCCTGATTCCATGTGCTCCGATGGACACCGTTATGACCGGACCCCTGTCCCCTCTCCACTCCCATCAGCCCCGGCTCGTGATCTCTGATTACTAACGGCTGTGTCTATCTGTCCCACTGCGGCTGCATCCCTGAAGAACCATGAGGTAAGGTCACCACTATGCTTCCCACAGTGTGTCTTCCCAGCTCAGAATTGGTACTCAAAAGGCCATCAACCACCTTCTTGGACATCACACAGGCTTATGGCAGCACACCTATAGCTTGGGGACTAATAGAACGCCAGTGGGTTGTATGCAACAACATGGCATGGGGGGTGGGGCATTCACAGGTTCTGTAGACACATCTCAGGGAAATTCTGGAAAGAGGAAGACCTAGCAGGATCATGTGCAGCTGGAATGTTCATTTACCAAATTCAGCCTGTTCAAGATTTAAGCCAGTAACTATGTCCTTCAAAGGAGTAACACAGTCCTTGAAAAGGTGTGCATTTTTTATTAAACATTTGCTAACGGAAATGGAAAAGGGAAAATGGGTAAACGGACCTTTGGCTGCTGCAGTTGTAGATAATGGGTCCCCAACTGTTTTTCCTTGAGGGACAAATTCTATCAGCAAGACAATGCCAGTACCCTGACAATAAAATATTCCGCTTGTTTGGGGGGGGGAATCAACAGACTCAACGCAACTTCAAAATTTTGACATCTTCCCCCTATCAGTTGGTAATTTTATCACATTAAGATGTGTTAAATCTGCCAATTTGTGACCGCTCTTGTAAATATTGTACAGTTGGCTTGCAAGGTCATGAACCTTGGAGTAACCTGTGCAAGTGTGTCCTTCAGAGATGAGTGTGAACCTTTTACGTTCTGTAGTCTCTGGCGGGAAGCTACCTTCTCCAAAAGTGCTGAAGGTTTGAATATGGGCTGAGCTCCTGTGTTCTGCCACATCTGTCATGGTCTGGCTTTTAAAGCATTCATCTACGAAAACTTTAAATTGCTGTCCTTTTTCACAGCCGTATTCTATTTTTCTTTTGCCACTGTCGAATTTTCATGGCAAATTAATCTGTACTGTGCACAAACATTGCACTTGTAACAAAGCATGAAACTGTCCTTGCTGCCGTCCTTACAGAGTGTGTGTTTGGCTTTTGCAGGACACCAGAGAATACGAGGTTTCCATTTAGAGACACTACGCATTTCAGCATGGGGGAAATCAAGCCATTTTTGCCTTGCGGGAATTGGTCTGCACCATTCATCTCTCCTGTGACTCCTCCAGTACCTCCTCTTTCCATTTTTCTCCCCGTCTCCTGTCTCCTGATGTATATATTATTATTTTCAGAGGACTTCATGCAAGCACTGCAAAGGATGTGAAAGACACAGTGATATTTTTGTAGAGCTCGTTACCAATGGCCTAGCTGCAGTGTTTGTATATTTTCTATCCTGTGACATAGCCCAGCGGGATTAAGTACTATAATATGTCATATGGGAGGGGGGAATGCAATTTTTTATCTATCAATGTCAGTCAAAATACTTTGTAAAAGTTACAGGGCAACTGTGGGGAAAATATTTATTTTAATTGTTTAATTCAACTGTAGTTCAGGAGATGAAGTATTTGGTAAATATTGGAGAAGGACATGAGAGAAACCTTGGTATTTATGGCAACTGCAGTCTTACACTTCTCTGGGTTTCTGGTATTCAGTCCATCTCATTCAGTATTTAATTCAGAGTTATTGATTAGACAGGAACTGGGTGCCAAATGTTACACGGCTGCATATCTGCAGGACCTCATCTCTCCAAGGCTTAGTGAGAACTTGTTGATTTGAAAGTTCCAGTTCCTGGGAAAGTTTCAGTTACAGGTCTCACCGGCTGTGCCATCTAACTGTGATGGAAATAAATGGAAAAAGATTTGTAAATCACTTTGCGCAATACCAATTAGAGACAGGCCTCAGCTTGTCAGTGAGTGTGCATATTTCCACGGGGACCCACAAAGAGCATCTATCGTGCTCTCTTGAGTATCTCACTATTATTCATCCCTCAGACTTTTAGAGTGGCACAAATACCTGCCTATGGTTTCCATCTTCCCTAGGTGATAAAACTGTCAAATTTATGGGAAGAAAATAGCTATAAATTTCTGTATGAAGGGTAAGTACAGTATCCTGCCTCATTACACCCCCTTGCCATTTAATGTTCAACTTTACCTTGGGATTGTTTGTGTCTGTGCTGTGGGATGTTGGGTGTCAAGCTGCCAAACATTGGCATTAGCCAGTACAAAAGGTAATTTGCCG
This sequence comes from Isichthys henryi, assembly GCA_026776945.1. Classification (NCBI taxonomy): domain Eukaryota; kingdom Metazoa; phylum Chordata; class Actinopteri; order Osteoglossiformes; family Mormyridae; genus Isichthys; species Isichthys henryi. The sequence continues at coordinate 1,070,424 of JAODJX010000103.1, read as the reverse complement.
GAAGGTTCTTTCAGTGTCATGTGTGACTGTGTCGAATATGGAGTTTTACATTCTAAGAGGTCCGTTGTTTGACACAACAACAAACCCTGCCTCATGCTGGCCTCAGACTCTGGAGGAGTGTGACTTGGGCTGCCTCTCAATAGACTTGATGCACAATCTGGAAACAAACTGCATCTGCTTTTGGTTGTCACTTAAGTGACCAGCTACTTCAAAAATATAAGCTGTAATACTGTGCAATTGGAGCATCGAGACAAATGGAACCAACTAAAGGTAGATTAAACATCAGTGGAAATTGGGGATTTTCAGTGAGTCCATGAAACTAAGTCAGTTCATTTATAAATATATTTATTTCCACAATTTTAATTCATGTATACTTATAGGAATTGTATAAAAGGCAATAATCGATAAACATGGTCAGATAGGGGTTCTAAAATTCGCTGTGTCATTTGCACAGAATATTGTATTGGGTGTAGGGGAGTGCTAATGGCATCACCACACATCTGTCTGGCTGGTGTGACTGAATAGTAAATAATGCACTATAACCACTACTGTAAGCAGAAGTGGCGATTTCAGGTCAAGAGAGTACAAATCCAGACCAAGATTTTGTTTCAACCAACCAGTTGAGTATAAAGAGTCACAGACACAGAGTACTCAACTGGTTAGTTGAAACAAAATCCTGGTCTGGATTTGTACTCTCTGGACCTGAAATCGCCACCTCTGACTGTAAGGAATGCAGTACAATTCACATCACAGTTTTGTTCATGCGATCACCTTCATGCTTTGAAATAATAAACTTGTGTAAATGTATGAATTAAACTACAAATCTTGCCTCCCCCCCCCCCAAACTCTTGAATAATGTCTGCCAGAACTGAACAAGATTATTACCTGGAGTGGTGAGATTTATTACATCAACTAGAATGTTCTGGAACTTGACCAGATAGAACAATGTACAGCCCTGGATACCGGAAGGAACTGGGTGGATTTTTCCTCATGTATCAATTTTTCACCCGTTTTAAACATCCTTCTTTGAAGTCTTTATAAACACTGATATGGAAAAATCCCTAACAGTGAAATGAATAGTTAGTTGACCTCCGCACTCACAAAATAGCAGGATGTTTTTTTTGTTTTTTTTTACAGAATCCTACCCATAAAATATAATGATGTAATTAAAATTAAGACTAACATAGTGTTTCTGTCTGCTGATGGCACCGTGTTGGAGGGATGTCATTTATTACTACTTTGCACGAGGGTTGTGGAGATCTATACAATTTATAGGAGGATGATACGGTAGGATAAAAATGTACAAAAAAAATAACCTGACATTAAGCTGGCATAAGGAAGAAGACAATGTCATAAGACCAAGGGGGACAAGCATGAAATGGGAATGAATTTTGGTCACTTTACTTGAGGGTACATGAATAATGTAGTAGTACATGCTTACTTAATGCATTAATTAACCAGTACCTAAGTGTTTGTTATGTACTGATCCTATGTTTGTTCATCATTAAGCAATCATGACAGTTCATGTATTCCATTCAGGCAATAAATTTGCTTACAGTTAACTAATTAGTTAATAATGGTAAGACCACTTGAGGGGATAAAAATAATTATTAACTCATTTATTGCTCAAGAACAATTCATGAACTCACATAGGTTTCCCCCATGAAATACATGAACTGTCATGATTGATTGATGATGAACAAACATAGGATCAGTACATACCTAGCAGTTACTGGTTAATTAATACATTAAGTATGCATGTATTACTACACTATTCATGCACCCTTAAGTAAAGTGTTACCTGAACTTTATACAGGTAAGCAGTACTGGCAAGAAAGCAAGAATATCTCTGGACTGACTCCATTGTAAACACTTCTGTGAGAAATGTGAAGACCTGTACTAATTTCTCGCTATTAACAGCAGAACTTCAGTTATTGTTATTTTTTTATTTGTCAGGATTTTGAAGTATTTTCAGGCTGGAAACCAGAGGACACTGAAAATCTGTGCACATTTCACAGTTACTTAACCATTCCAAGAGTAGTTTATAGTAATGGTAATACCGTAAAATGTAATATCCATGTCTATTGTTTGGTATGTTCTTGCAAGCAAATTCTGATTTTGATGGTATATCAATGTACAGGAAAAATATGTGGTAAATAAGCTTAAACAATAAGTGATGAGAGGTGACAATACGGTTTAAATAGTGTTGCTTTCTGAATAGATCGAAACCTGGTGTATGTTTTATTATGTCTGCTTTAACTGTAGCCACAGAAGTACATTGGTTATTGTAAACCCTTCAAAGAACTTCATGCCACCCATATGTAATTCTGGAACAGGAACATTTGCATCTTTTTCTGTTGCTGTTTTGCTTCTAATGCAATGTTTGTTTAATTCAGCGATTAAATCAGTGAGGCAAGGGCATCAGTCTTATTTATTTTATTTTTTTTTACTCGTTCGTTCTTACCTCCTTGCTTCTGTTTAGCACTGATACAACAGAAGGAGATAAGATGGTGATTAAAGAAAGCAAATGACAATTCTGTATATTTTTGATTCATTGTAAAATGTAAAGACTTAAACCACCTCATAGACAGATAATCTCTCAAATAAAACAAATTATGAAAAACAAGTGTGATTGTCTTAAGATTTTTAAAACCATAGCTGCATTGGGGGGGGGGGGTTCCCTATAGGTATTATAAGGCTGATATATGTTTTCCCCGGTGTGACTGCAGAATAGTTCATTTTTCTTCTCCATTGTTTTATTTATTTGACAGACATTTCATTTTTTCGAGAATAATGCACGGTTGAGAACAGCCTGGAAATCTGGGCTGGCCGGCATTCATGGAGTAATTGGCTTAAGGACCTAGTTCATGGGCCCAAAAGTGATGTGATATCTCTGCAAGCTGCAGGATTTAAACCCATAACATCCCAGACATGTGCACAGAGCTACATTCCCCCTCCCTACTGATTAGGTAGGGCGGTGCTGCGGTTAGGAATTTTGCCTCATACTTATGGTACTGGAATTTGAGTCTCTGCCCTGTTTGCATGTGTGTGGAATTTGTATGTTCTCCCTATGTTGTCATGGAGTTTCCTCTGGGGTCTCTGCCCCCCCCCCCCAACACAGTCAAAAAAATGCTATGGTGAAGTTACCAAATTGTCTGCTTATGTGAATGGCGTGTGAGCCCTACAATGGTTTGGTGCCCTGTCTGGGTTATTCCCTGCCTTGCACCTGTACCTTCTGGGATAGGTTCCCTACGACAAGAGAGTCCAGAAAATGGGTTGGTTTATTTCACGGTGACTTAGTGTATTACCTCACTCGCTGTTACCTCACACCTGCAGGGCAGAGGGTCTGAACCCAAGCCCACCTTGTGCAGAGTTTGCATGTTCTTCCCGTTGCCAGTGGTGGAAGGTTAGGGTCCAGAAAGTAAAAATCCAAACCAAGGGTGTTTTCACTAATCAGTTGAACATAAAGAGTCTCAGTCCCAGAGTATTCAGCTGGTCCGGATTTGTACTTTCTGCACTCTGTGCCTCTTTATGCTCAACTGATTGGTTGAAACAAAATCTAGCCCTGGATTTTTACTTTCTGGACCTGAATTTTCCTGGGGTTTTCACATGCAGCTTAGCACATTGGTAAATCTAAACTGCCCATTCCATGTGTGTAGCCAGTGATGGACTGATGCCTCCCGCTTTCTGATATAAGCTGCAAACAGGTGGATGATGGGTGATTTTCAAAATCCATTATTATGTCAATATAGCATTTGAATTAGTTTCTTAATATATTTGGAATTGTTAACGCAGTGGTAGCCTTTCCAAGTCTGTTCAGAACCACTGTTTTGCTGTAATGCGAAACGAAACACAAGAGGTCCCATGGCCTTTGTTCTAATGGAGGACCCAGAAAAAAGTAGTCAGCTAGTTTGATGCCGATTTTGTACCTAAAAACTAGCTTTTTTTTGTTGTTGGAACAAAAACAGCAGTTAGAGTAATGCTGACTGGTTCATGCCAGCTGAGAGAAAATCTGAGATTTCCCTCGGGGATTCTTCAGCACAGGGAACCTTACTATAAAATGTTTCCGTCTCCATTTGTAATTTTAATATGATTTAAAGTCCTGTAATAAACTCGTTCAAGATGGGTGATTATGAATACTGTAACAGACAAATATAGAAGTAAAATTGCCCATAACTTGCCCCCCAGATAGTAATTCTAATTTATATTAATCTTGCATTAATCAATGTTTGGTTCTGGATAGCTGAATACTGTGCTTTTCTTTCACTTATCATTTGCGAACATCTGAAGTATAGCGCCATTATCAGTTAATTCACGATTTACGTTTACCTTATGAAACCTTTATGTAAATTACATGACCGTTTACACAACCTCAAAATTAAGAAAGACCATGCAGAAGAAGAAGCAGGATATGATTTGATATGCCGCCGCGTTAGGATATACGCAAATTAAAGCGCTCATATTCAAATATCTGATTTTGCAAGTCCTGGATCAGCTGCTCTAGCTGGAACGGCAATAACGTCGCTATTTTAATTTTGATGAAAAATCTGCATCCGCCAAACGTCCATGAAGACCATACTAATACACCGAACCAATGTATCTGTGGATACTCTCGGCATACAACGGTGATGGTAATACATTTATAACCATAATAAATTTGCCATCACCAACATGGCGCACGCTACCATTACCCTCTTCTATGATGCACGTATATACACGGTGGAACAGGCAACGGTAGAAACATTTTCATTCTAATACATTAAGCACTGCTCTGTTTGGGAAAAAACTTAGTTTCAATAAACATATATAAGTTATGTACACTTAATATTAAACGTTGTCTTTTTATCATTATCATTTTTTATTATTGAAAAATACGTCAGCATTGACCTCACCAAGATGGCCGCAAACCAAGACTATCCACCATTAGAGAACCGCCCATGCATAGAGGCAGCTTCGCGAGTTTGCGCCAACTCCGTAGAAAGGATGTAGCCAGCAGTGTCGGGATTGATGCACGGGTTTTCCCCCCCACACAACAATAATAATCATTATTCTGAGGGTTCTGATCGTCCACGGGGGCCGAAATAACGTTGAGGAGATTCCTAGTTGTAGCAGAACATTCTCAGTCTGGCTGCTGCGCTAGTGATTTTTGTTTTATTGTGTATAATTTGTTAGCCAGCATGGAGAGAAATCGGCTTGCGGATCTCAGCAGCATCTCTGCGAGCAGCTAGGTGGCTAACGGGACCCGAAACGAGAAACATGTAGGTTAGGCCTAAGCGAAGGCCTGCAAGCAACACTCTCCGGATTCCTGCGATATTTATTCCGCGATCTGGGCCGTTCTCGGCTGAAGTATTTTCACGCCTAGGAGCTGTAATCCAGGCGCCTCGGTTGTCCTGTTACTCGGCTAGCTAGCTAGTCGGCTATGTAGCTAGCAGGCTACCTCTGCCAGTGAAAGCTCCCGAGCTGGAAATCGGCTAGCTAGTCGACGTTGCTAACTTTCTTCCCGACGCTCGGATTAAGCGCCACAGACCGGCTCTGTGGTGAGCGGCCGGCCGCCTTGTGGATTCCCTCCCCCCCTCCTCTCCAGCCCTGCCACGGCCGTCGGCGGTTGCCCTCAACAAGGATTCGCTTTTCCGAGCGGAGGACCCGACTGCCGTATGAATGTGGGACAAAATGGAGACCCCGACGATCGTGTACGACCTGGACACCTCTGGGGGCTTGATGGAGGTGAGACACCGAAGCAGTCCGTCGCGGTCCGGGTCCGAACGACTCGTCAGCGGTGAAACCGAAGTAGCTGGGGTCCGAAGCGGTGTTTGGTTACCCGGCTGTGGAGTGTAGAGACGGACCGCGCTGTTCGGGCTGATCCTGTGTAGCACTAAGCTTTCAGTTAATGTTTGTTCGGTCCCGGGGGGGGGGGGATATTTTCCTCAGGTCCTGCCGGGAGCAGCATGGAAAGCATGGGTGAAGGCTGACCCGGGCCGCTGGCTTTAGCATTGGCGCATGGGGCCGGTGGATAGTTATCAGTTTATCTGGCAGTTATAGTTGCCCCTGTTCGGCTGTTTAGCTGCTGGGGTTTGGTAAATGTACTTTGGGTGGAAGGGAGGTTGAATTTCTTTGGGCCTTTTGTGGTTTGGTGAGCGAATAATGGGTAACGGTGTCGGCTCTCTCTCGAGGGGGGTGTGAGGGTAAGTTGGCTCGCCGTGTTTCCAGCTCTGAACGCCCGGCTCCTCCTCCTCCGTTGTCCGGTCTGCAGCAAATCCAAACCCTGCTGGCGCCCCCGAAGTCCGAGGACGGCGAGAGGAGAAGCCGAAAGCCGGAGAAGGAGGCCCGGAGGAGCGGCAGGGCCACCAACCACGACACCTGCGACAGCTGCCGGGAGGGAGGGGACTTGCTCTGCTGCGATCACTGTCCCGCCGCTTTTCACCTACAGTGCTGGTATGCTGCCGTTTGCATGTCCCGGGCTCTTCGCCTGGACCGCCAGTCATGTGCATCTGTAATATTAACCAGCTCCGATCTGCACGTATGCCCCTGTTATAAGTCCGCTGCCTGGTTCGTGCTGTGTGGCGGAGATGCCTGTAGTGTTTGAGCATCGGTGAAAGGCGGATGTTCTGCATATTCCTCCATTAGACGCGCTGTGCTTATTCGTTATTTGTTTATGCGGATCGCTGTTATTTCCAGCTGTTTTGTTAACAACAGCGCGCACCTGTACAGTTACCAGCACTTGGCTGTTTAAAGCGACTCGCCCGTTCTAGTGAAAAACATCATTTAAAATAAACGGGATGTGTTGGGGGTGTTTTGTCTGGTCCGGGTGGCACCTGCGGCGGGGGGCTTTTCTTTCACCGCTTCTGAAGCGGATGTTAAAAATGGAGTCCTCTGTGCACCGCTGTGTTTACAATATGGCGACCTCCGTTTAAATAGTTTTATTTCCAGCGCCATTTTGCCGAAACGCCTCGGAATCGTCGGCACATGTGCGGGAATGACACCGGGTGCACCCAAATACGGCGGCGCTTTCCTTACAAAGCTTCCAAATCTCAAATAATCTTACAAAAAACATGTACATGTTTTATGGTCGCTTTCAAGTAATTGCGAATCAGCTTATCAGGAAAGCCGCTCATCTTCATAGGGGTAATTTGTGGACACTTGGGTTGTTGTCGGAGATCTGCAGTCTGTTTTCCGGCTTCGGTTGACGAAAGTGAGCGGTTTTAGTACGATCGGCGCTTATGAAAACCAAATAGAAGTTAATTTCCCGTTATTCTACAATGACATACGTGGCTTACGTGGATCTTTGGTACTATAATAAGGAATGGAAGTGGGCCAGTGACGTGTCAACGAAAGCTGGGCGAATGTTAACTTTTGAATTAGCAGATTTGAAATTCAGAAAATGGCTCGGATGTTAGTGGTGTCGGACTGTCAATAATATAAGTTTGGCTCCGTGGTGGAGGCCTTAGGGCTCATAAATCATCTTCTTTGTGGGTGTTATTCAGGGATTATCGATCGGCACAGAAAAGCCGAACCGGCAGCTGTTGACGTCACCATTCTGTTTGAATTTCGCCAGTGGGCAAGTGACTAACAATTTACAGTCCCGTACAGCCAGTGCTGTGTTGAAGGGCTTGTTCCTTTTGTTGCCAGCAGTGTTGCAGATGGCTGCCATTTCTCCTTGTCGAAGCTGCCGGTTTGGGTTTGATAAGCTTGATGGCTCAGGCTGAGGTGGGTGGAACAGCAGGAGAACGGGCTGACCACATGCATACAGAAATGGCAAGAATGCAGTGAACATGCAGTCGTTCTGTGCGTTGGGGATGGGTGGGGAAGGTCCCAGCAAATCAGCACATTATGTGAAGTAATGTCTTCCTCTCTGGGTAACTTTGAGCTGCTACCTTTGTTTTGCATTCCGATGCATTTTCCCTGACCGTGTTTTGTACATTTTTTTTCTGCGTTCCGAGGAAATCCAGTCAGCATTTTGTCATTCCTCCATTCACCGTTTCCCTTGCGTGGCACTGCCGCCCTGCATTGGCACCAAGGCCGGCGTAGGAGCGTGCATGCCGCAGAGTGCCCCTCGCCCTGCGTACGTTGGCTTTGTTCTGTAGTACTGCCGTGAACTGAGAGAGTGAGATCTTGCCCAGAGGCTATCAGTGCCATACCTGGTGGGGTACTTTTGTGATGGACTTATTTGTTTTAACTCCTCCTTTGTCAGCTTTTGGCACGCTAAATCTCCACATTAACTCTGCGCCGTTTGAAAAGAGCTCCCAGCCAGACACGTTATACCGAGCCTCTCGTCTGGCAGAAGACGTGCAGTCGGTCTGATGACTGCTGTGCACTTGCCCTCACCAGCTCATTGAGTTTAATGACTGTTACATTCCATTTGCTCATTTCTCTCGAGTTGCTACATTTTTTTGGAACAGTGTTATGTTCACAAACTGCAAAACCTGGCATTGGTTTTCTCTGTAATTTTAGTTTGCTGTCGGCGTTTTCGTGATGTAATTGCGAATAGGATTTCAGGGCTTTCCTGCAAGACCTTGAGAGTATTTTAGATATGCGCACTTTTCACTGGCTTGCGTGTAGCCTCTGAGGGCGTGTGGGCTCCCGTGAAACCGCTACTGCTGGTCTGCATGTCTTTGCTCAAAAGTGGTTTTTGGCTTCAGATCAAGGAATTCTGGGGTTACGTTTCAACCTGTCCTGGAGGCACATGGAATATGCTTTGAAGACCATAAAGATTCCTTTGTTTTGTGACCCAACTCCTGTGCTCGGCCATGAAGCAAAGCCTTAACTTACCTGGTTTCATATAGGGATTATGCATCAGGCTGATGACTTGTCAAACCTCCTATGTCTTACGGCTATTAATTTCGGGTCTAATTCTCTGCCAGATTTCATTGCTCTGCTACTTAGATTTTGCATTGGGGTTCCCTTTCGTTTATAAAGAACACCGTTCATCTATATGCTGAGGAATCAGCCAGCCAGATACATGCAAGATTTCTTTGAAGTACATGCAATTACAATTCATTTCTGCTAAATTAATTTTTCAAGATTTGACCAGTGGTAGAAATCAGCTCCAGCCTTACAGGAGAACAAACTGTCTCCTGTAAAAGTTGAGATGTGATTCCTGTCCTTTACAGTATGTACGTGCATTTTTTTGGGGCATATTTTGTTCATTTTTACATGGGTAAATTGACTTGTTTATTGGGTAGTTCAACAAGGCAATATTGCCCTTTAATTTGAATGATCTAAATATTGTAGAACAGTTGAAATTTGTTATTTGTAATTAATTTATAGTTATGTGAAGCCTGGTTGTATCGTTACGGTGGTGACCTGTTGATGTTGACTGCACCTGCAGTAACCCACCATTGAGTGAAGAAATGCTGCCCCCTGGAGACTGGATGTGCCATCGCTGCAGTGTCCGCAGGAAGGTGAGACGTACAGCGAAGGGACTTCTCTCCATTGATAGTTATAGTTTCTGGACATCTCTAATAGCGTCTGGTATTTTTCTGCCAAAGCAAAGGATAGTGAGACTCGTGACATCTATTTGAAATCAGCTGCTGCTCTCCTTGTGCGCTAAATATATGCTAAGCGGGAACTTCTTCTCCAATCAACAGAAGCGTGAGCAGAAAATGGAGCATATTAACGGTCTGCTGGACCGCCAGGCATCCAAGCGGTCGTCATCACCGGCGACGGAGATGGATCAGGTCCCGGTGCGGCTGGATGGGGTCCCCGGCACAGCGGGGGTAATGGGGGGCCCAAGAGTAGCCGTGGCACAGGTTCGACTGCTAGAGCGCCGGGCGAGCAGCCGTCCCGGTACCCCCACCTCAAACGCCTCCACGGACACGCCCACGCCCTCGGAGCAGAACGAGGATGAAGACCTGCTGGACGTGGAGGATGAGGGGCCCAGCTCTGAGCCCGAAAGCGCAACGCCACACCTCAAGAGGCCTTTCGAGCTGCTAATCGCCGCTGCCATGGAGAGGAACCCCACGCAATTCCAGCTTCCTAACGAGCTCACTTGCACGACGGCACTTCCAGGTGAGGACACGGAATCCTGCGGGGGTGTTCGACGATGTTCTGGTTACCCCCGAGAAGTGTCAGGTGGAGCCTACAACTGAACCCCTTTTTTCAGTGATCCGCCACCGGTCTTGTCTGTGTCTCCAGGAACAAGTAAACGGAAGAGGAAAGAGGAGATGACGGGGAAGAACGTGAAGAAGCCCCAGCATGAGCTTGACCACTACGGGCTGGTCCCACTGCCCGTGAAAGTCTGCTTCACCTGTGGCAGGTAGGATTCGTGGGGCATGGGCCGCGGTGGGGCGGCTCCTGGAGCTCGTCTCCATCTCTCGCATCCGTCGCTGCTCATGAGTAGTTTCTCTCATGCGATTTTTCTCCAGCCGTTGTCCTGTTCTTATTCATTTTTTACTTGCATTCATTGCCTGAAATTGGACACGGAGCCCTTTCTGAAAATTGCACATCTGTTTGAAATTTAAATGTAATCATGGAAACTTTAGTGAAATTAACCACAGTGTTTATGTCCCACGATTCCTGGGGGTTCTGTTTTTTCCATTGTGGGGGGATCGTATTTTGGTCCACCATTGATTTGTGGCTGTCATGGATGTACGTTCTTTGCTGTACTTATGAAAACCTTTGTCAGACTACTTCAGTGTTCAGAGGTAGTAATTTGCGAAACAAAGAATGGTTGATGGTAATGAAGTTTACCCAGGGCTGTTACAACTTAATACTTATTAAAATAAGCGCATGGCTTAACAGCTATAAGTCTATATTCTGTTCTGATTTGTCAGTCTTTGTCCCTGGCGATTTAGCAATTTAGATGAGCAATCAGGGGAAACAGTGATTTGCCGGACTTGATGTATTGTGTCTCACTTGTACATCACTCTGGACAAAAGTGTCTGCTAAATAGACGTTCGATGTTAAAATAGTGAACATAATTATAAGCGACGGTATGACAGTAATTACCAGAACATCTTGGATGAAAGGGCCAGACTTTCATCTTGAGGAGAAGACTGTCTTGACTTCGAAGTATTACCAGAACATGTTAGCTGCGGAAGCTGCAAACCTCAAGAGTGTGGCTAAGAGAGATTGCTTTAGATGTCTTCTGTTCACTTCAAGAGGTCTGCTTTGGATGCCCAGCATGCTTGGCCGATTGGCTCTATGACCTGGTGCCCCTGCTGTCTTCAGGGCAGTTGACCAGGTGTGCAACAGCCTACTCAGAAATATGGCAAGAAGTGAAACGTGTGTGTCTGTTTGCTCACCCTGGGTTAACCTACACTAGTGGTTCTCAAACTCGGTCCTCGGGCCCCACTGCCCTGCTTGTTTTCCAGCTGTCCCTGCCCCACACACTGCTGATTACCAGGATCAGGTGTGTTCGTCATGGGTATCAGGGATAGCAGGAAAACAAACAGGGCAGTGGGTTCCGAGAACCAAGTTTGAGAACCACTGCTCTAAACCCTCTAGTTCACCACTAGGTACCTTACTCTACAGAGTAGAGTAAGAGTAAGGGTCCCCTCGAGCCGTACTCTACAGAGCTTCCCCCATTCACTCTGAGTCACTCCTAATACCTGTTTCTTCTTCATTTCCCTCAAAAGGAAAAGCGGCTCCCGCAGCAGAGAGGGGAGAGTGAATCCAGGGCTGCCAGCTGATGATCGAGGGGCTGCAGGAGAGGGCATGCAACCCCAGACTGAGGGTAAGTCTGCTCTCCATGCCCAGCAGGACTGTGATATAACTGCCATTGTTCTCATTCAAGTCTGTACATACTGCCTTTTGCACATTGGCTACCATGCACACTGCATATACTGCCTTTTGCACACTGGCTACCATGCACACTGCATATACTGCCTTTTGCACACTGGCTACCATGCACACTGCATATACTGCCTTTTGCACA
>JAODJX010000103.1:1048205-1058452 GCA_026776945.1 Isichthys henryi | reverse complement strand
CTGGCTACCATGCACACTGTATACACTGCCTTTTGCACACTGTATATACTGTCATTTGGACACTGGCTACCATACACACTGTATATATTTCCATTTGCACACAGTATATACTGCCATTTCTCCACTACCTACCATTCACACTGTATACTGCCATTTTGCACACTGTATATACTGCCATTTTGCATGTGCATGTGACAAATGAAATCCTGAATCTTGAGCTGAGTCTCGGTGGGCTTACAGTTTTCAGGAAGCTTTGTCTCTCAGATTATAGACTGAAGTGAGCTTTATTCTCTCTGTGGGTCTGCGCCGCCTTTCAGAATCAAGCTCAGGGGGAGGAGCAAAGAGACTCCCTGAGGGAGCTAGAAGTGAGCCTGGGGGGGAGCAGGCCAGTGGACGAGTGGAGAAAATGGACCAAGATGGATCTCCTGGTGCTGAGCAGGGAGAAAATGCTGCAGTGTCGCCGCAGCTGAAGGGTGTGGACCAAAAGCCATGTCTCACTGACAATGAGGGACTGAAGGCTGTCATTCCAGATCAGAAAACCTTCAAAGGTGTGGAGGAAGTGAGTTCTGGAAATGAGGTCGATCCTGAGCAGACCACAGCACCCAGAGATGTCCTCCCCAGCCAGACTGGGGGGCGAAAAAAAGGCTTAGAGCAGGTGGACCCAGGCAGCACCCTGAGCAGCAGGTATGAAGATCCTCCTCCATGATCGCCAACCAAAACAGGCCAAGGGTGGTTCTTGTAGTTCAGGTCATTGGGCAGAGGCATCCTACACACCCAGGGTTAGAGTCTGCCAGCTCCTGAAAGTGGAGTATGGCCATGATAATCCAGGTGTGCATAACTTCCAGTGTCCTGTAGACTGTGTGTGTGTGTTTGTCTGTCTGTCTGTCTGTCTGTCTACGCATTAGTATTGCAGTGATTGATGACCTATGAGGTCCTGGTGGAGGGCTGGATGTGGCCTTACAGGAACTCAAATAAAAAGCCGTCTGAAGTCTCTCTACTCTCCAGTTGCACTTTCATTTTTAGCCGTGGTTCCAGTTCATACGGTCATTCTGGTTTCGCTGGGAGGGATGAGGCCTGTGAGAGTGTCCACTGCCCCCCCTCCTGCATGCCTTCTGACCTATGACATCGCAGGTTCCCGGTAGGTGCGTTTAGGCCCCATTGTGACAGTCGCTCTGCAGTGTTGCTGTAACAGTGATGCTTTTGGCAGTGTGTCCCCCCCCACCCTGAATGCAGATAATCACATGAGGATCTGTCTTTCATCCTTTCTGCCCGCCCACTGCTGGCCCTTCTAGTCCACATCTCCCTACACCAGCGAGGGGTGGGGAGGGGGAGAGGTCATGTTGACAGTGATGTCTGTGTTTTTGGCGGTGGGGGGGGGCAGCGTGTCCCTGTATTGCATCAAGAGCTCCCAGCATGGAGGGCATTCCTGGAAATAGGTCAGGGGTTTCCATTTGGCCTTGTCCGACAGCTGGTTGCCTCTTCTTTCCTACCCTAACCCCGCCCACCACGCTCCATCCGCTTACAGCCATCATGTGACCTGAGCTAAAATAGCCCTCCTGCTCCAGTTTTTCTAGAAAATGTTTTATTTTTTGGAACCGTTCTTGCATGGCCGTCTCTCCCTCTCAGCGGACAGGGCCGGAGCAGGAAGAGACCGGGGGGGGGTGGGTATTCGGGTATTCCCGTCTGGGGTACTCCGAAGAGGCTGATTACTCTCACCACTCTCTGACCACATTCCTTGGGTTCTTTGAGCCCCCCGCCTCACTTCCGGGCCACGTGCACAGCGGTAACTATGCCGAGTATGGTGACAAAAATAGGTGTGAGACTCACGGAAAGAAAAATAAATAGTGTTTAGCATCTAACTGTTTCAGGAAAGGATTCTGTGAAGTTCCATAGCTGACGGTATGTGGCGTGTTTCGTATCTTCTGACCCCTGGTCCAGGTCAGCGTTTGGGTGGGGGGGTCCGTACAGCATCACACATGAGGCTGGGGAACACCTTGGATGGGATTCTGCCCTATAGCAGGGTACATACACATGCACACATACAGTCATGCACTACCGGCAATGGATGCCAGCCTATATGTGTGTCTTTTGGACCATTACAGAAAGTGGAAGTGTGAGACCACAGTGCCACCTCGTGTATTTCAAGTTAATTGGAAATGAAAGCATGAAATAAACCTCCAAGCCTGACTGATACTATTAAAGTATGCCGTACTGTCATCCTCGCAAACGTATTCTTTTAATGCAATTGTGTGGCAAAGTGTAGTATGCTAATTCGGTTAGCAATAAGCATCCGCCTACCCCAAATGACCTCCTTCCTCAGACTGTCAGTGCCCCCCCCATCCCTCAGTACCCGATGGCGCGGTTCTTCTATCACCGTCAGTCCCCAGTGGTACAGTCCATAAATCAGTCACTGCCAAGGGGAAAGTTCCTCTGTCATTGTCAGTCCCCAGCAGTACTTCCATCTATTTCTCCATCCATCTTTCAGTATCTGTTGCAAAACTGTCTCTCTCATTCATTCATTGCCTAAAGGCTACAATTACAACAGAGGAGGTTTTCTGAAAAGATTGAACGAACTTTATCAATTAATAAAGTGCTTTAAGTGTCTGCAAAATGCCTATTAAACATTTACTAGTGCATTTTCCATTGTTATAAATAATAAAAAGTGATTGAATGTGGTGCTTTCGGTACCACTGTACCCCAGAGCAGTGAATGTAGGAGTTGTAGTTAGGTTAATAGGTGGGTCAGATCTTAGACTGTGTGCCCTGAGATGGTCTGGTGACCTTGCTGGAGTGTCCCCCAGCCTTTCTGGGAGAGTGTGCAGGATCTCCATGCCCTCTAACGGAAGCCTGGGTCTGGAAAATAGGTGTCTGTCCATTTCTACCAGGAGCATCCCAGAGGGCTGCCATTAGCAGACCCTATAAGCCAGATCTGTCTAGTCGCTGTAAGAGAGGTGTGTCTGAAAAAGGGGCGGGGCCAAGACTTGAGTCCTTTTTTTTTATTTGTCCACAATACAAATTCATATCAGACACATATGGAGAAGAACAGACTGCCGTCAATTACATAATGTTGAGCTCAACATGCATACAATGAGTAAACATTGTTTCCATGAATTGTAAATAGTAACTTTTAAGTCTTTTTGTCATTTCTCTCGTAGTTTGGCTCGCCAGCACAGAATTATGTCTGACTGTATTTACATATGTATGTGTGTGAGTGTCTGCGTGTTTAGTTTCACATGACCAGCCCTCGTCGGTCTCATATTTACAACATACAGGCATGCAGTTGTACCACAGCACTAGAAAAAGGCATAAATGACAAACGTTAAATTTGACTCAACATGACAGTCAAGAAAACCTTTCTTATGCAACCCTACAGCAACTGGGGAACAACGCTCCTTAAATGCATCTCCATTAGCCTGCCTTTACTGGGAGCGTGAAAGCAAGACGGAAAGCAAGATTTATATACTTGCATGTACTTGTATACATAAATACGCTTATATATATATATGCATTAGAGTTATAAACAACAGACAGGATTTGCCTGTTCATTTTAATTACTGGAGTTTGCAGGAAGTTCTGCCTGACAGCATACCTGCATTTCGTTAAAAAAAACATGTGAAAGATAGCAGTGAATGGAGGCAGCTTCTTGACCGGCCAGCCTAGATGGACCACAGACTGTTGCCTGGAGCAGTCCACAGCAAAGACTGATCTAGTCTCCTAGCTGTCTATAAACATTAACAATAACAGCATTAATCACACAATGTAAGTCGAATTTTTCATTTCTGTCCCTGGAAAAAAAAACCCAAATTGCCTGAATGAGCTTCTAGAGGTTGATGGTCTTTGCACTCCTTTCTAATGGATCTCAGAATGAATCCTGTGAGATTACCAATGAAAACTAAGAACCGTTCTACTTGGTCGTATCATGAGTAGGAAATATTGATGCTGAGGCCGGACCACAGCAAGAGCGTGTCCACTCGATTCTCCGCTTTCTGCACCAGGGTAACCCGACTTGCTCTCCTTATCACACAACTATACAATTGTTTCTACTCTTTTCCTATCTGAACCATTTAGCTTTCCTTTCATTCCCGGAGAGAGATTCCCTGGCCAACCAGCAGTTTGGTTGGAAAAGTTCCCCCAAACCAATGATTCTGATTCAAACAATCCTCTTTCGGATTATAGCATCATTATCATTATGTATCATTAGTTTAACTTAGATACAAACACGGAAAAACTGCTGAACCTTTATAAACACCTAGCTTATGTTCTGTTTTGCTGTGATTAAGTGGTCTTGAAATGCTACAACACCTCTTTCATATTGTAGTGGAAACAAACGGTGCCCTGATTTTCGGTCATCGGTCTCCTGGAAAACCTGAATGTCCTCATTAACAGTGCTAAAGTTGAGGTAATGTAACTCCGCCCACACCAGTCCTCAGCAGCAATCAGGTCCCGCCTTCCTTGGACACGCCCCTTTGAGCTCCCACCCTCCCTCCAGGGCCGGTCCTTGATTGGTAGACAAGATCCAAACAGCTGGTGGGACAGAGCAGTGATGTCCTGGCTTATTCGTTAAGACTGACTGTAGTGGTCCTGTGTGTTTCCTGTGATTGGGTAAAAATAAATAAATAAAGCGCCTCCACTGGTGGAGGCCATTTGTACAACAGCTCAGAGGAGGCATGGTATTCTGTTTATTAATCAAGGGTCTCATTAGCTTGTTTCTCGTTTGCCGTGATTTCCCTTAGCATCCGTTACCGGGGCCAGTCCACTGGGTGTACTACCCTGCTGTCTTTGCTCGGTGTCTCAGGTGAAGTATTTGCAGTTTGTTGAGTCGATCGAACAGTGCGCCGTGCACTTCAGCTGCCCGAAGGACCTAAGACACAACACAGAATAAAAAAATGATAGGTCCAGAGAAATAACCAATGAGATTGCAGAGGAGGTGGGGCCAAGCAACCAGAGGAGGTGATGCCTTGGTCCCGCCTCCTCTACAACCTGATTGGTTATTTCTCTCTGAACCAATCATTTGTCATATTGCCCTCAGAACACTGGTGTAAGTAAAACTCCCATGAGCAACCAGAAATGCTGTCACTGCAGTAGAAGAGAAAGGGGAAAAACAAACCCTGGAAGGTATGACTGGCATGTCTGGTAGCCAAAGTCCTTCCCGTCACACTCCTCAACCCCCTCATGGCGATAGCCATCGCCGCAATAGGCCTTTTTGCACCCTGTCGGGGTGAGGAGGTATAGAGAGGGGAGGGGGGAGAGGAAAAGTGAGAAGATGGATGGGAGACAGCTGTGGAAGGTCTCAAGCCTTCAAGCCATGATTGATTGTGTGTCAACTCCTCCGTCAAGCCCCCTGTGCAGAGGTCCCCGCAGGCCCCGTGATATCATATTGAATCGTGTGACTCACGGACGCAGCTGTCGGTGACGACCTTGTTGCCGTCGTCACAGTCCTCTCCGTTCCTGGGCTGCACCATGCCGTCACCACACGCGCCGACCGGCTCGGGCTCCTTCTCAGTGGACTGGAATGGTGTCAGCTGGAATGATAGAGGCTTTTGCAGGGGTTAAACACCTTTTTAAGAGACCCAAGAAGACGTTAAGTCCGGCAGCCTTTGCTGCTGTAAGAAGTACCATCTGCAATAAACTGATAGAATAATGAAAAACAAAACATGCAAAAGGAACAAACTGCTGGTAGTACTTGTACTGGCTGCCATCCATTGACATCTTTGAAATAAAGAGATCTCTGATCTTTCCGGAATGCGAGAGCGTTGTCGGTCTGCAGACGGTCCAGTTCATCCTTGCTGTTAACGACAAATATCTAGGGGAAAAAATAATGCCAGGCACCCAATTACAAAAACATGACATGCTAAATTTCCCCGAACCGTTCTCTGAAATCTGGTTGCGAAGCATCGTCTCAGACGACAGGCGGACTCTTACCGCTGGCACCTGGACGTAATTGTGTTGTGGTGCATAATCCTCATATGGGGGACTGTTGATATTCAGAGGTGTTTTGCAGTCACACTGACCAGGTACCCCAGGGTTTCCCTTCTCTCCTTTCTCACCCGCCAGGAAGTGTCCTTGGAGAGCACAGAAACAGCTTTTGAATGAGCAGGAGGTGAATGACAGTGTCCTATACCGTTCTAAGAATGAGAAACCATTCAAGATTCATGTATCTACTGTGTCTTCTTGGATTTGCTAAAATCAGTCATGAATTCCATTCCTTTCAAAGGGATCAACACCCCAAGACAAAGTCTCCTCTTGATGGCAGGAAGTGTTGACATTATCATTGAAAACTCAAGGAGCTCGACTGTATTGTTGTTGACTTAAGATTGTTGTTGACCAGACCTCAGCTATCATTTACGACATGAAAGAAACGGTATAAACCTAACAGTGTACGACTCTTAATCTTTTGCCCGAATACCTTTGTGTACATTTCTGTAACCGTGATTGGTATAACACACTTAGTAACAGAGTAACATCTCTATGTAATCCACCTGAGCTCCTGGTTCTCAGATATCCCCGACGAAAACCCATCCAGCGGGAACTTGCAACCCCATGACCTCTTAATTACTTTAATTTGCTGTCAGCTCCTCTCTCCTGAACACATACCTCAGCCTGATATTCCAGGACACAAATGGATGAGAAGCCAAGAGATATTTCCCTTAATAGACTGGGCTTCCAGACTTTCCCAGCCATGCTAGTCTGTCAAGTTGGTCTAGCAATTGAGGATAAGTTGCCAGGAAATGTCAGGAAGACACCAGCTGAATTAGGCAGTGACATAATGTTTGCTTGTCCCCGGCATCAGACTTAGAACATGATGTAATGACTTCAGTATCTTCCAGCTTCCATTTTGTCTTGGGTGGACCACGCTGATAAGACCTTCTTGGGTACGTGTTACTTCCGAATGGCCTCACTGCCGCACCTTGTGTCAAAGTGCTCAAGAGAGCAACCTGAATGGGCCCTATAAGCCCACCTAGTGTTTAGCCAAAGATGTGACACAAATAGTGATTAAAATCCACTCCGTCATGCTAATTGTGCGCGATGAACCGGCACTATCCACAATACCCACTATGCACCAAACAGAATCCCTGTATGTGCTGAAGATGACAGGAAGCAACGTGCTCTTACCTGATGCAGGCAGCCCGGGGGGGCCGGGGTGGCCAAAGGGACCAGGGGGACCCATGGCGCCCATGACACCTTTGGCTCCGGTGTCTCCTTTCTCGCCCTGTATCAGGTGTACAGTGACATAGACCTCAGTCACCACTTACACACAGCAATACAGCCTGCCAACCCTATTTTATCCCTATGGTATATATCACTATCAGTTGGCTCCTTTTCCAACCACCTGCCCACTTCAGTTGTAGCATTGCAACATTAATCATTGCTCCCACTAACTATAGTTGATGGTATCTCTCAAGACACTCTTCCCCTCACAAGGATAATAACCCCTCCATTTTCTGTAGCTGATGGTATCTC
Source organism: Isichthys henryi (assembly GCA_026776945.1). NCBI lineage: Eukaryota > Metazoa > Chordata > Actinopteri > Osteoglossiformes > Mormyridae > Isichthys > Isichthys henryi. The sequence goes on along the minus strand of JAODJX010000103.1, from coordinate 1,050,992 downwards.
CCTCTCTTCATCCTCCCCTTGCTCTCTCCAGCAGATGGTATCTCCCGTCCCCCTCTACCCCATCCTGTCCCTCCCACGTAGCCCTCTGGCTAAATGTGAAAGAAAAGCCACCTGTGGAAAAGCAGTTTTCCCATGTAATACAATAACATGTGAGTCACATGTCACCTGACCCCAAAGTAACTAGCAGGCACCACGGCTTGGCAAATTGTTGGATGACAGGTGACATGGAAAAGGAAGCAGGGGTCCTGACTGAGATAGATCTCACAGGGTCATATGGCCAGTAAATCAATGGTGTTAGGACCAGCAAAGACACTCTGATGCATGCAAGGCTAACTGGCCTGTCCTCAGCACACAGAGGGCACTTCAACATGAACCTGTACACTGCTGAATGGCATGCGGAGAACCTGCACGGTGGGATGGTACACTGAGAACCTGTACACTGCTGAATGGTACATGGAGAACCTGCACGCTGTTTAATGATACACTTGGAACCTGTAGACTGCAGAGTTGTTAGCTGTACACTGTGGAATGGTACACTGAACCTGTACACTGCGAAATGGTAAACAGTACACTGTGGAATGGTAACCTGTACAGTGCGAATGGTAACCTGTACACTGTGGAATGGTACTCTGAACCTGCACACTGCTGAATGGTACCCTGAACCTGTACACTGCTGAATGGTCCCCTGAACCTGTACACTGCGGAATGGTAACCTGATACTCCCAAGTGATGATGAGTAGACAATTCTCAATATTTTTATAAAGGCAGAATGTGTGCAGTTAGTTTCTTCACTGAACATGCCCACAATCCTTTATACCTGTCTATTCGTTTGCCTGGTTCTGAAAAGCCTTCCTGTATGCATCAGACCAGCAGTGAGTCTCACCTTATGCAGAATGGTGTACACCTTCCCCCCTCACCTGTTTACCCCTCTTTCCTGGGCGTCCCGTGGGTCCCCTGTTCCCACCAATGCCAGGCTCTCCCTTTGGGCCCATCTCTCCCTGAGAAAGCGGGGGAGGGGGGCATCAAAAATTCCATATAAGCCAACGCTGATGTACAGATGCACAATAAAAACACTTTTAATGTGTTTGTTGCTTAAAAAGTTATTACATTATTTTCTACCTGCTTCTACATTTACACCCAAAAGAAAGATAATGATGTAAGTTCATCATAATTAATTATTACATTTACAATACATTTATTAGCAGAGGCTTCTATCCAAAGCAACGTATCAATACTCATGATTTATATCACGGAATTGGCTCACCTTCTGGCCCAGCATTCCAGGAAAACCGACGGAACCCTGAGGAAAAGAGAACATCAGTAAGGCTGGGTGTGTAATGGTGGACAGGGACGTCGCCTTTAGTTCATGCTTAGCAGGTTAGCAGTTAAAGATGCTAACCGAGTCATGCTAACTGTGCAAAGAGGAGCTGCCCAGCTCTGAGAAATGCACCCGGGCTCTACGTGTTCAGCTACCTGTGAAGGTGCCATCTCACCTTGTCACCCTTGCTCCCAGCCTCGCCTCGTTCACCTTGAGAGCCCTGGCAGCAGTGCATGAATAAACAGTTAATTAGAAGAATGAGAACAGAATCAATGTCAGGTCCAAGAGCAGGGATTAATTATCAGCATCTCCTCCACCCTGCTATCGATTTCCAAATCAATGTGTTTATCCCACTGGACATTTATTAAGTGCTGGTGGTGAGTCTATGCAAGCGAGGGACTCACCTTTTCTCCTTTGTATCCGGGCAAACCCTGCCGAAATGTGAAGATTAAAACGTTCGATAATGAACCGTGAAAGATACAGAGAATAAGGATCAGTGGCAGCTTTTTCAGAGCGGAAATCCTTTCCTGTTGCTTCCTGACTTCACTTTTTCAATTATTGCCAATTTGTAGTCCTCAGCATTATAAAAAGCATTTCACTGATCTTGTGATGGCTGGATATAGACGTAATCTGGGTATTACTTGGGAAATATTTACCAGTAAAGTACTTAATTGCTTGATAAATCGCTTGATTGACTAACAGCTTGATTGGTTAATTGTTCACTGATGGATAGCCTGCCTGACTACTTGCTTGACCGATTGATTTATTGATTTGATAGACAGATGGATGATTGGGTGAGCGAATGGATGTACATCATCGGATAGCGTGCAGGCAGACTCACGGACCTTGGGGCCGATCGGTCCTCGTGCTCCCGGCAGTCCCACTATTCCAGAATCTCCCTTCTCACCCTAGAAGATGCCGAGAAAGCCGAGAGTCTCAGAGAGGAGTGAGGCAGGACACTGTCAGAGAGAGTACACAGACACCCCAAACGCAGCTGAGGGCTCAGACAGCAGGATGCAGGCAGAGCTTCTTAAACCCCGGAATCATGACCTTCTCAACATGACCACAGGCATTGTTTGTTCCAGCTATTTATTTTTTTTTGCAGATATGTCAAAGGGGCAGATATTTTACTGGCTGACCTCCTGTGTCTCTCATCTACTGCACCAGTGGGGCAAAACAACACGCACGTATTTATACTAACATAAGATGCTGTGACAGTGAGTCCATTAAACCGCAGAGGCCATGCATGCCTACCTACCACCAGTGATCAGCCTCAGCGCACAACCTTCCTTCATAAATGAGATGTTACAGGACTCACCAGAGCGGTAACGTGCATCATAACATAGCGTGCTAAGTCAAGAAATGCCCAATTCACACAATATATTTCACCATGTAACATCCATCCATCCATCCATTTTCCAAACCGCTTATCCTACTGGGTCGCGGGGGGTCCGGAGCCTATCCCGGAA
>JAODJX010000103.1:1024221-1048105 GCA_026776945.1 Isichthys henryi | reverse complement strand
CAGTCAATCAGAAGCTGAAAGACAGCTGGGACTTGTGTGTGGGGCAGGGATAGCTGGAAAACAAGCAGGACAGTGGGGCCCGAGAACCGAGTTTGAGAACCGCTGACCTACACCCTTTCACTGGCAAGGCCTATACTAAGAGGCAGTGAAGATTGTGGTGCAAGGTCATAGTACACATGTTGCTTCATGTCGGTGTGGTCTGGCACTATCTGCTCGACTGAACACTATGTCAATATTCCATTATCTCAAGGACACTAGCTTTGTTCTGTTCATTCTGACGTCATGGCATTGGTGCCTGGCTTCAGCGCCTGGTGCTACTGCTAATACTGAGGCTGAGCTTGAACTTGGGGAAGGTTTGACTTACCAGGTTTAATGTTTTATATGTGCCCCCCCACACCCCCATCTGCTGTCCCAGGAGCTGCCGGGTGGCCCCCCTTATCCAGTGTGATTACTGCCCCCTTCTCTTCCATATGGACTGTCTTGACCCTCCCCTCACCGCCATGCCAACTGGGAAGTGGATGTGTCCCAACCACATCGAGCACCTTGTGGTGAGCTCTGCCACCCCCACCCCCCCCAGTACACACGCACAGAATATCATTATTTTTGTCAGGTGACTTCCTGAGGCTTTTGATCTCTTCAGAACCAGTGCCACTCTTTCAGTTTGTCATTTAGCCATTCAACCGTTTCACATTCAGCGGAATTTCTCAAACCAGTCCTCATGAATCCCCAGAGAGTCCACATTTTTCCCAAACCCAAAGGCAGGATTCTCAGGCAGGACTCCGACCCAGAAACTGACCCCAGGTTCTGTTGTTGCAGCTCAACCAGAAGAACATGACCCTAAGCACACGCTGCCAGCTGTTCGACCAGTTCCAGGACCGCATGTCCCAGCATGCCGTGAAGGTGGACTTCCTGCGCCGGATCCATCGGCAAAACCCACCCATTCGACGAGGGGCCCACCTGCATAAGAAAAAGACCCTCAAGGTATGGCCGCCCACCTTGAGATGACGCAAGACGGACGGTTTATGTACTCAGGATGGACTGAGCGGTGGCCAACTCCCACGCGGTCAGCGTTTCTTTAATGCCGAGCTCTTGTGCCGGAAAATTCCAGCATCGGGATGAACTATCAGCTGCCTGCTAACAGAAAGATGCAGTCACAAGCCCCCTGCCCCCGACAGTGCGCTCAATCCCTCGCTCTTCGCTCTTGACTAGGTCCCCGACGCTATCAAGTCCCAGTACCAGTGCCCCCCTCCCCTTATGGCCCCTGCCGGAATCCGCGACGGGGAGCTCATCTGCAACGGGGTCCCCGAGTCTGACCAGCAGCACATCTCGTCCCAGCACTTCGCCAGTGAGCCTGAGCAACAGGAGGTGGGCGATGTTATTTGTTTTATTTATTCACTGATCCTGGTGGGGGGCAGGGTGTCTGTAGTTTTATGGGGGGTGAAAAAGCTGTCACGGTGTCTTCTAAGCCCCTTCTTCCCCCTTTCTTTTTCGGGAGCTGAGTGGCGCGGCTCTTTTTGGGCAGTTGCGGTCACCTCTCACTCGTGATCTTGGCCTCTGTCTTCCCGTGTCCTTTCCACAGTGGCTTCGGGACGTTATTTCGCTTCAGTGCAGCATCGTGAGACATTTATCTGCCAAGCAGATGCCTTCCTCACACTGGGACTCTGAGCAGACGGAAAAGGCCGACCTGAAGCCCTGTGTGCCGGTGGAGGGGAGCGAGTGTCCGTGTTCCACAGAGAGGATGCGTCCCTCCGCCTCCTGCTCCAAGCCCTGCAGCAGCCCAGCTGGCCCCCAGGGGGCCCCGCTGCTGAATTCCTTGGGCGAGGAGAGTGAGGAGAAGCCTTGCAAGAACTGCCAGACCGCCAACGGGTTGCTGGATCAGCCGGCCAAAGCAAACGGGCCCACGTTGTGTGGGGGGGCCTCCGAAGCTCAGCGACAAACAGAGCTCCAGAACCGACTGAGCGGGCCCCCGGGTTCGACGCGGCCCTGGCCCCAAGCACTTCCCGATTCGGCCCCCACGTTGACCAACCATGTTGGGGAGGTCACGATCAAGACTGAAAGTGGGGATGCACCAGACCCCTGTAGCCGGAAAGTCCCGTCCCTGTCGACCTGCGGCAGTCTGGACCCCCTACCCCCGGCGCAGGCATACGGGGCCACCCCTGGGACGGGTGGGGGGCAGGCAGCCGCGCTGACGAGCCGCAGTGTGTCCTCGCCCACTGCCGGGACCCGTGCGCTTACACCTCCACGAGCATCACATGACACAGGAGCTGCTCGGCTGGCCTCCCCCTCGGGTAAGGAGTCACTCACACTGGCCAAGCACAGATGCTGCTATTCTAATTAATGCTTCAGTAATGCATGCCCCTCCCCCCCCATCCAAACAGAAGGGAAAGCCAGCCCCTGTCCGCTGTCGCTTGAGGGGGGCTCCCAGATCCGAGGGTCCATGCCCCCCACAGAGGACCTATCCAGCTATGTGAAGGCCGCAGTCGATGAAGATGGAGGCAAGTTTTACATCTAAAACTGAAGTCTGCAAATGTTTATTTTAACGTTGGGGGGGGGAGGTTTGAGAGGAGATGACAGGCGCCTCCGATAGAGGAAACTCTGCTCTGCTTGTCTAGAAATCGAACTGGGCAAGTTGGACAAGCGACTGATCAAGCTACTGGCATGGCAGAGGATCCAGCAGCTGTTTGACCCCAAAGCACTTTCCCCACCCAGCGTGAGCCTGCCGCCCCCGGCCCGCCCCACAGCACGGTCCCCGCATCGTGATGGTACGGCGCCCCGGCCATCTCTGCTCAGGAACATCGCTGCTCTGTAGCTGCAGAGTCTGAATTGGTCTCTTTTTTAATTATTATTATTATTATTATTCAGGCTTGTTGGCTCCCTCCCCGCCGCCGAAGAATGAGGTGCAGGCCAGAGCCGTGTTTTATCCGCTGACGGGAAAGGGGGGGCCAGTCAACATGTGCTACAGGAGTCTGCACATTGGGACAGGTAAACAAACGGCCGGCTGGTGCCGCCAGGACTGCGCCTGTCCAGTTTTCAATTCTAGGGACTTTGTATTTTCAAAGATATATCTGCTCAGTGCTGCGCGACTGTTGGGGCTCTGTTCACTCATGCAGTATTCCCTATATAGAAAAATCATTGCGGGCCCCTATATATAGGGAATTAGTCACTGAAAGAAGAGCACTGCTCCAAAGAGTATTCCAGGATGCTCTAGGCTGGTATCCTAGCAACATTTGACAGCTGCCATTTGCCATTGGCAAAATACATCTTATTTTATTAAATTATTTAGAATTGAAGTATTGACTTGGGTCTTTGCACAGATCGCTAGCATAATATTAAATGTGCTCATATTTGTACACAAAGAAGCCCTCTTTGTATTATGAGTGGTCAGTTGAAAGATTCACCTTTTGCATCGCATTATGAAATACAGAGACCATCATACATTGTACAGTATAATTTGCAATGCATTGTGGGTGTCATGTTGTGCACTGTATAATGAGTCAGCTTTGCTGGTCATGTTTCAAACACTGTGAAATTGCAGCGATGCTTTTCTGTAATTTGGGAGCCATTGTAAACACAACCCATAATCGGGATGGGAAATGCTCATGCTGTGTTTTATTGGCACACTCCTCCACAATGCACCGTGATACCAAAGGCTTTTTCCATATTATGAAAACTGTGCTTTTAATCACTTTGCGCAGGTGCTGACATGGACGTGTGCCTTACAAACTACGGTTTTTGTAATTACGTTTCTGGAAAGCACGCCTGCATTTTCTACGACGAGGTAGGTCCTGCGCCCCGGGACGTAGCTTATCCCCTTAGCGCGCAGCCAGACTGATATTTTCTGTTTTGAACGTAATTGTACATCGATTCCTCCCTAGATAGTGTGATTTAATTTCCAGAGCAACTCTCTACAGATGCTGTGTTCAGCTAATCATTTAAGCTGTTTTAGTACCTTGACTAAGGTTGAATGGTTTGCCTTGATTATCTGACCATACACAATGCCTGAGATGCTAGCCTCTAGAAACGGTGTTTTCTTTTTGCCCTCAGAACACAAAGCACTATGAGCTGCTGAACTATAGTGAGCACGGCACGACAGTGGACAACGTGCTGTACTCGTGTGACTTCTCCGAGAAGAGCTCGCCGGGGCCCTCTAGCAGCGTGGTCTCCAAAGTGCAGAGCATTATCCGTAAGCACTCCCCGACATGCACCGTCGGTGTGTTTCTCAGCCTGTTGTAGGCGGACTTTCATGGTGTTTAAAGCGGTTATGTTACTACATCTACACAAGGCCTGTTTGACAGCCTAGGTCTTCTGGGATTGGCTCCAGATCCCTGTGAACTTTTGATGTAGGAGCACCTGTTGTCAGAGGGTGGAATGGAGGACAACAGTATGACTGCTTATCATTCTGTGTGCGCGTGTGTGACCTGTGCTCCTACGCAGGGAGGTGTAAAAAGAGGACACAGCAAGAGGAGGATGGTGTCGAGGCGTCGTCAGTTCCACCAGCAGGGGGCGTGATGAGTTGCCAGCCTCACGGCCCTCCTCGTACCTCTTGCAGCTGTAAGGCCAGCAGCTCCCGTTTGATAGGGGGCAGCGGGGCTGGCTGGGAGGGCACGGCGCTGCTACACCACGGCAGCTACATCAAGCTGGGCTGCCTGCAGTTCGTCTTCAGCGTCACGGAGTTTGCCAGCAAGCCAGTGGAGCGGCAGGGGCTCGGCCGTCACGGGAAGGTCCTCCCGGACCAGCAAGCCCTCAGGGGCCACCAAGTGCCCGTTCTGCGCTCCACTTCGGTCCCGTAGCACCCTGGGACCGGCAGCTCCGGCTGCGGCACGGTCCCGGTGACTCTGGCTCCTGAAGCTGTCTTGTACAGAAGAGTAAAGGATTTTTATTTAATTGTTAATATTTGCATGAAATGAAGTATTTTGTTTGGCTCACATTTTATGAGCCATAAAATATTGCACATAAATTTCTATCTTTTTTTTTTATTACAGAACTTAACATTTATTTAGATTTGCATACAAAAGGATACTTTGTCCTTATCATTCAACTAATGTAAAAATGTCAGTTTCCATCACTTTTTAAACGATCAGACCCCATTCTATTTTGTGCCAGTGTGAATAGTTTTTATATAACAATGTTCCTTTCTCTATAATGTTTTTTTTTTTTTTATTTCATGTTTGTAAAACGGTAGTATGGTTCTTCGCCACTTTTTGCACTGCAGGTAGCTGCATATTCATATGTACGCGCATGCACGCACAGATGTGAGCGTGTGTATCTGCGCGCACACGGATGTTTTCCGGATTTCAGCCTTCAATGAAAAGCGGTGGATTCTGTGTACATGCCCTTCCTTGGTTTTTAAATGTGTACAGTAATTCATGCTTCAGTCGTGATGTTCTGTGGCATTGCCGATCGTTTTGTTGTAAGACTTCCGAAAACCCCTTCAGACACTCTAGTTCATGTGTAAATAGTAACTGTATCGTTTTAGCTTTGATTTGAACGTTCATGTATACTGTATATAAATCGACTGACTTTCTGTTTGTCTGTTATAACAGTGTAAATACAAGATTTTTTTAAAAAAAAACTTAACAGGAATTTAACAGCTTTGGTTATTTGGCTGTGTGACGCGTGTTCGCCTTCTGTTAGTCATGGTGGTGATGCATGCTGTGAATATTTTAAGTCTTTGTTTGCTAAGAATATTGTGGATCTAGCATTGCAGTCTAATTTTTTTTTTAAGTAGTTGCGGGGTAGCCGGGAATCAGGCGTTTTTTTTTTTTTTTGTGAAACTAGTTATGCAGTATGCGAAATCCCATTTCACGTGACCTCTTGCTTATCAGTATCCGGCAGAACGTTATTCCGTTTGGCCGCAAGGTGTCAGTCATGCAGAAGGACCGGCACTAACCGTAATAATGGTGGCAAGATTAGCAGACGTGTCATCAATTGGCGGGACGATTTACGTGTGAAGGTCTATTTATTGGGAGGTGAATGAAGCCAAATTAAATGTTGGGGGGTTACACACCCCTCACCGTCGGTTTCTACGCCCCTGCACACAAAGAAATATGCCAAACGGAGCTCTATCCTAGCTATACTCTCAGAACTAAGCAAACATTTTGTATGACCGGGCAACGCGGGATGGGATCGTGGTGACCGATCCATCTGCCTTCCATAACATGTAACCATCACTGCGAGCCCATGATTTACGCAGACACTCTACACTTTGCTGTAAATGTTTTATTCAAACGGAGCAGGATAGAGAGGCGTTGATGGCAAATATGCACCCTGTTTACACGTCGGTTAAAATAGAGTATCAAAACCAGACCAAAGAATGTGGGATAAGTGATATGCACATATTAAAGCGAACCTTTATTGGTTCATGTATATGTGATTGATCTGCTTAATGTTTACAGCTGGAACTAAGTGACATCACTCCACAGTAGAAACAAAGGTCTACAATGACTCAACTTCCCGGAAATATTGTCGAGCTGCGGTGGCTCCTCCTTAACATCTAACCATTTTTAGCTGGTAATTTAGGGCAATGGCAGTAAACTGATAGCCGCACATGATAGGAGGTTCCTTCTCGACACAATGTCTGCGTTTATCCTCATTGTTGGAGTGGCTATAGGGGTGTATTTTTTCGTGTATAATACTTTCGTCCGGGGAGCACGGTGCCAAAGCAAAGTTAAGCTGCATGGGAAGACTGTTATAATCACGGGTGAGTCTTTTATTGTTGTTAATGTTTAAAAATGGCCGCGAGTGGATGCATGGATATTTATAGGGAGTGCAGTTTTAAAATATATACGCAACTTACCTTTAATTGCACTCAAACATTTGTAATTGTATAAGCCTAATAATAAGAAGTTATATTTTCAGGTAGCAACACCGGCATCGGGAAAACTACAGCGGTGGATCTGGCGAAGAGGGGGGCCCGGGTGATACTAGCATGCCGTGATCAACAGAGGGCAGAATCTGCTCTCCGTGACATTACTGCGGTAGGAAAATAACTGAGAAGTATTTATGATGTCTGGTTGTAATTCGGCCTTGTGGCGAAGTTAACCTGATGTGCTGCCCTGATCGCCAGGAGAGCGGGAGTAGCGAGGTGGTGTACATGCAGCTGGATCTGGGCAGCTTGGAGTCGGTGCGCAGCTTCGCGGAGAACTTCCTGAAGAGCGAGCGCAGGCTGGACCTGCTCATCAACAACGCAGGTGAAGCCGGCTTTCACCGGTGTGCTTATAACCAGCCAGTAGTGCCGGCCACGCCGTCGACTGGAATGTCAAGAAAGCCAGGCTGAAAGGCGTGGGAACTTCATGCAATATACATTTCATGTATTAAATGCTATAAGTTGAATATTCTTCATTGTTCTTGAATATCATTTTTAGTTTTTCGCAAAAAAAATAATAATAAAATCACAATTAACGATTTTCGTCTATACCGTGGTAGTATGTAGTATTATTTGCCGTAATTTTTTTCTTCTTCAATCTTTCAGGAATTATCAAGCAAGGGAGGACAAAGGATGGTCTCGGAATGATGCTGGGTGTCAATCACATTGGCCACTTCCTGCTGACGAACTTGCTACTGGATCGACTGATGCAGTGTCAACCCAGCCGTGTGATAAACGTGTCGTCCACAGCCCATAATTTTGGGAGCATTGATTTTGACGTCCTGAATGCGCACAAGGCTCTGGGTGTTGGCACATCTCAAATGGACGTGTTTAGGGTGTACTCTGACAGCAAGCTGTGCAATGTGCTCTTTACCCATGAGCTAGCTAAAAGGCTAGAGGGCACCAACGTCACGTGCTACAGCTTGCACCCGGGTGAGTCCCCATGAAGTTGCCACGCTCTCAGGAAAAAAGGGGACCAATTTATGCCTTTGCTTGTCACTGGGCCTGTACCCTCAAGGGTCTGCCAATTGTACCCTTGGCTGTAGGTAATTGTACCTTTTAAGGTAGAGAAATGGACTCTGCTGTTTGTACCTTTGAGATGTTCCTCAGAGTCCGTTTCTGTACCTTAAAAATTAAAAGGGTTTTTCTATCCACTCCTTTTTTCTTTCCCTTTTTCCTTCTTTTTTTTCCCGCTCCCAATATGTCCCTCCTCTACGGCCAGCTCACCCACTGCAATGTTTTTACATGTGTGAAAAATGAAATAAATAAAAAGAAATCTATCAAAATGAGGGGTCTATACAGAGCTTATAGAGCCCCTCATGACAAAGCAAACATGTTTGGCACAGCAGGGCATTCAGACCATGATTCTGCTAAAGCTGCCGGACAGGACAAAGGGGGAAAAAAAAATTAAAAGGGTACAGTCCCAGGGACAAGCAAAGGTACAAATTTTTACCCTTTTTTTGAGAGTGCATGGATAGAGCCTACTAATCTGGACACATCACATGACATATAGTCTTTTTGTATATTGATGAAAATGCATACGTTTTAAAATCTACTGAGCACATGTTATTTTATTTGCATGTAAGAATAGTTTATTTGTAAAAAGGTATGTTACCAGGGAAGGTTCATTACTACTGTTCTAGAGGCTGTGGAATTGGTGTCTTTTTTTTTTTGTCTTAGTGAATCTAACAGCCTTGACTTTTTATTCCGTTCCTCAGGTGCGATCAACTCGGAGCTGTCACGTTATAGCAATCCCTTCTTAAAGGTCCTGTTCATGCCCATAACCCTCCTCTTCTTCAAAGACACAAAGGCGGGGGCCCAGACCACCCTGCACTGCGCCCTGCAGGAGGGCATCGAGCCCCTGAGCGGTCGCTACTTCTCAAACTGCGCCGTGAAGAAAGTGAGCGCCAAGGCGCGGGACGACGCCGTGGCCAGGAAGCTGTGGGAAGTGAGCGAGAGGCTTTGTGGTCTGTCCTAAGGGCCCACTCCACAGCGGGTCCTTCAGCATGGAGAGATGAGCCGACAGATGGAGATGCAGGCAGAAAGAACACCGGGACCTGTTTCAGGAAGTGGGATTTCTTGCTTAGCCAGATAACTTGTCAGATTTAAGGTAGTCTGGGCTAAATGGACTTTCTTTCTTCACTTACATTTACCCCAGACTACCTTAAATTCAACAAGTTATCTGGTTAAGCAAGAAATCCTGCTTCAGGACATGTGCTTCAACGTTCCTTTAACCCTCAATGTAAATTTAGAGTTAACATGTTTTAATGAGCTTTAAATAAGTGTTTACTTGGAAGCACAATTACTGTTCATTTTAATTAATGAAATTTTGCTTAATTGAAAATATCCCTCATAAATCTATGCCTTACTAAAGTGTTGGCACAAGCCTTCTTAAAACATAACAAATTAAAAGATTATCGTCTTACTATCGCCAACTACACCCTTATCATAAATCGAAGATGGCGTTGTTGTAAATGTCAAGTCTTTTATGTTTGAGCAAACATAACGTCGGTACAATACTCATTGTAATCAGAATTCCTTATCGTTATTGCACAACTGTCCATAAAAAGATCCTTTGGCTCATCCCTAACAGCAGTATTAGTAAGACACACGTCAAAGGACAGTTAGAGAAATAGTACATGAACAATAACAGAAAACTGGCATTTATAGTAAAAGAAAAAAAGTTGATAGTATATTGATGGAAAGTCATGAGTGTTTAAAATAAGTGTGAAAGTGTCAGGTATAGTAGAACAGTTCAAGGCAGCAGCGGTAACAGTCTTGGCGTGTGGCCACAGCTCTTGGGGAGAAGCTGTTTTCCAGCCTAGAGGCTCAGCACTTCCTCCATGTACTCTGTGTCTCTGCTGTGGGAGGTCAGCCCTGCAATGGTTACGTCGTCTGCAAGCTTGAGGATCTTGCTTGTATGTAGAGAGTATGTTAGTGGACTGAGCAGACGACCCCATGGAGCATCGGTGCTTAAATGTCGAGCCTAAAATCAACAAACAGCAGCCTGATGTATGAGTCGGGATGTTCCGGGTAGGTTAAGGTTGTGTGTGGTGCAGTAGAGATTACCTGTATATCCTGTTGGGGGTGGGCGGTTGCTGGCTTTAATATGAGTCAGTACAAAAAGTGTCTGACTAGTTTTAAAGATATTCTAACCACATTATGGGTTTGTACTACAGTTTTGTTTGTCTGCATTTTATGTACTTTGCTGCTGTATCCACTAGAATTTCCCGCCACGATCAATGGAATTCATCTTATTTTAGGGTGAGCAGATAATCCATGGCAGGGGGGACACTTTGAGCTACTTCAGGTTTTATAAACTACTTTACTTTAAACTGAAAGGCTCTTGCGCTCGGCTAAATATTTCAGTTCGCCTTGTGCTTTGACTGGTTTCCTTGACTGATAGACTCATCCAGCGGATGGACATTAGCATTAAAGGCACATGCATGATTAATGGAGAATGACCAATAAGCACACAGCAAGAACTCGGTACTTACGTGAAATCCAGGTCCTTTTGATTAAAATGGTAGTGGTAAATCTTGCCCTAGCTCAAAGTGGCCTACCTGATGTGGATCGTCTGGTCACCTGATGGTACACTAGTCCACACGACATTGTTGAATAAAGTAAACCGTGAATCTCAAGAAAGCAACAGCGGCATCTAGTGGCTATGCTGTTATACCGCAAGTATGAGGTAACCGGAAGTACATTCCTGTGAATCAAGCTAGAAGAAAGTGGTGTTTATGTTTTTCCTGTATTTAATGCGGGCCTTGCAAAGAGCTTACATTAACATCGGGATACTGGACTGTGCAGTACGGGTCAGTGCGAGGAATGTCACTTTTCCTGGTATATCTGGCTGGAGTGATTGGTCTTTATATAATCATTTATTATAATGTGATTAAATGCTCTACATGCAAGAGCACCGCTGTGCTGAAGGGAAAAACTGCTATCGTAACAGGTATTTATTTTTCTATTATACGCCGAGTCATAAACAAGATTCTAGTATAAAAGAAAGGGCAGAAAATTGTAAATGTATTTTATTGACAGATACGGGATTGCAAAGTGTTATCGGAATTGTGTAGTTTTTGGGTCGTTTTAAGCATATTTCGTGAAAATAGACCTACCTCAGTACCTGCAAAAAAACTCTGGTCAGTCGCTGTTACTTGTGTGTTAATCATTTTTAATGCATTCCTGGTATTTCATCTGTTTCTTAGGCATAATTCGGCGCGCATTCACGTAACCGCCCCTTGATCTGTGACACTCGGTGTTCCATGGCCGTCAATTCATTTTCTTCAGGTGGCAACACGGGCATAGGGAAGACTACGGCTCTCGATCTGGCAAAGCGAGGGGCGCGGGTTATCCTGGCCTGTCGCAATAAACGGAGAGCCGAGGCTGCAGTCTTCGACATTAGGAAGGTGTGGGGCATTTTCGTCTTTCTACCATTCTTAGAGTACATTATTGAGCCATCGGACCCTACCCACTTTTGAGACACCCTTTCGGTCGACAGTAACTTACCTTTAACTTCACTGGCACTTTCAGGAGAGTGGGAACAATGAGGTGGTGTTCATGCAGCTGGATCTGGGCAGCCTGAAGTCGGTGCGCAGCTTCGCAGAGACGTTCCTGAAAACCGAGCCCAGACTGGACCTGCTCATCAACAATGCAGGTGAGACAACTGGAGGTATGCGGGGGCAGGTCAGGTGTCGGAATCCTTTCTTATCCTCTTCCGTACCTCATACCCAGTACTGTGCAGAGATGTTTTGAAGGGCAGCATGCTCAAAGCCTTCAACACATACATTAGATATCCACCCTTTATTTTTAAATAAATATAAATATCCTTGGGATGGTCATGGTTGCTCAACGCCACCTTCAGAACCATAACTAAGAATCCATTTTGAGGTATGATTGGACCTGGAAGGACAGAGGACGGCTTTGGCATGGCATTCGGGGTCAACCATCTTGGCCACTTCCTGTTGACCTGCCTGCTCCTGGACCTCATGAAGAAGGCTGGACGGGGTCGCATCGTAAATGTGGCGGCCCTTCTGCACTGCCTGGGCACCGTCAGCTTCACCAGCCTGGCGGCCCACAAAGACCTGGTCACCGGGCAGAGGACCTGGGACAACTTTCAAGCTTACTGCAACAGCAAGCTGTGTAACGTGCTGTTCACCCGGGAACTGGCCAATCGGCTGGAGGGCTCGGGAATCAGCTGCTTTAGCCTACACCCAGGTGTGTGTCCGCTGACCACCTGCACAGTTTAACACACCCACCTCGACCCTTGTGTTATTCTACCATTTGTGACTGATTTCAATTTGCTTAATTATTGGATATTGGTGGAAGAAATGAATCTTGTAAACTTAAATTGGGCGGGATTATTGTGTCATTTATGTAACCCGCTTGGATTAAACCAGGCAGTTAGTTACTGACAGTGCCCAATAATTCCCCTGTGTGGCTTTCCAAATGTCATTTTCCCCATCACTGTTTTTAACAGAAAATTTGGCACATTTTTTGGCAGGTGTATGTTACACCAGGGACATTAAAGTGGAGTACCTTGCCCAGTGATGCAGAATGGTCCATCTTATGATTTGCTGACCAAATGATTACATGCCTTTGATGCGCCAGTCTGGGTTTTTTCTTCTTTAAAATTCTCTCTGTATAATCATTTGTATGGAGCATGTGTCCCTGAGAACTTTCTTTTAAATTGGTTAGAGCGGCAGGATTTGTATATTGACATGAGCTGGCTATGCACCATCCTGCCTGTAGGTGTCATCAGCACTGAACTCGGGCGCAACCTGAGCTGGTGGCTGAGACTCCCCCTCGTTCCCATCGCCAAGCTGTTCTTCCTGGACGCGGAAGCCGGCGCGCAGACCACGCTGCACTGCGCCCTGCAGGAGGGCATCGAGCCCCTGAGCGGTCGCTACTTTTCCAACTGCGCCGTGCAGGAAGTGAGCGCCAAGGCGCGGGACGACGCCGCGGCCAGGAAGCTGTGGGAAGTGAGCGAGAGGCTTTGCGGTCTGTCCTGATGCAGCGGCACAACAGCTGTCCCGGGTGTGTACCTGTAATGATGGCAAACTTCAAGGGCTTCTGATCCAGCAAATCTTTCAGAAGAATGCCTTAAATGACTCCTTACCAGTGTCTTAATACTTTTGCTTATTCAAGTTTTTTGGGGAAAAAAACGGAATTATTTCTATTTTCTTGACTAATGCATAGTAATTTATCTTTTTTAACAATTCAAACGAACAAGTGTCATGCTTGCAAAGTTGTACTTATTACTGGGGCTGAGCGTAAAAAGGCCTGTCATCTGTAGGCCTGTCGGAGAAGTTGTGAGGTCAGAAAATGTCATTGTAATCACGTGTCAATAAATCGGAAATTCAGACATGCCTTCGTATTGACCCATATTTGACAACACTCAGGAAAAAAGGGTACCGATTTATACCTTTGCTTGTCACTGGGGCTGTACTCTCAAGGGTCTGCCAATTGTACCCTTAGCTGTAGGTAATTGTACCTTTTAAGGTACAGAAATGGACTCTGATTAACATTTCTGCACCACTGATGGTACGTTAATACTCTATGTTTGGGATGTTCCTCAGAGTCATATACCTTAAAGGTACGATTACATGGGTACAGCCCAAGTGACAAGCAAAGGTGCATATTTTTACCCTTTTTCCCGAGAGTGTAGGTAAGACTACATCGCGTACTAAACAATTTTTTAATAGAATTTGAATCTGTTTGTTGTTGTTAAAGGGATCCAGGATCCCATAGCAAGCAAAGCGGTGCCCGAAGGGGTGTCGATTACACCTGATCAGACGCCATCCATGCCCAGGCAAGGCGAAGGGAGGCGCTGGCAGCGAAATTTCGCCGTTTTAAATTTCGCGGTGCACTGGGGATTATTTTCAATATGCTTTTATTTATTACTGCCGCCCCAAACAGGCAGCGAAATTACAAATTGCTCTTGTATGTGATAATGCTAAGTAGATTATACTTGTACCTGGGAAAAAAAAACGAATTTTCTTCTTAAAGGTTAAGGATAAAATGCGTGAGCGCCGAGCAAGTGCAAAATATTGCTGGATTTCATTTACATGCATATTTAGCCATTAAAAATATTCGGGGAAGATTGTATGCGTATATTAATAGGCCTACGTATGACGGCATTCTTCAGCTGTTTCATGCATGCTCGGTAATATGATTTTCTAACCGTGAGTCAGGTACATTATGAATTAAATAAGGCTTTGACTTGGAACAATACCAACCTTTCTCCGAGTTTGCTGCGGTGATTTGTATTTTGCGCCTTGAAATGTCTGCCTGCTGACAGTAGCTAAGAGCCACGTCTTAAGTTGTTGTTGATGGGACAATAATTCTGGTCGCATTTTATGTTAATATACTGAACGGCCTTGGATCCACGCAGAACGACGATATATCAGTGTGTAAATAAGACACTGAGTCTTGTCTGAACATCTCGGAGTCTATCTGATTTATGACTTCCTTTATATGCATGCAGTCACTGTGACATTGAATAGCTCTTCACAGCCAACCGTAAAGTAAGAAGTTTATACGCGAAACACCGCGAATACAGCCTAGTATTTAGTACTGTCTTGATTTTGTGCTACACTTTTGATTTTTACAGTGCTGGATATATTCAACAGCACTGGTGTCAACTGTGTTTGATGTAGGGACTAACGGATGATTTAACATTCGTACTAGTTTGTGAATTAGTGTATTAGTATAATCTGCGCTATTGTGAAGTAACCAAACGTGACAACCAGTATTATAATTTATAAATTATAACTCACTGGAAAAGTGAGTGACACAAATCCATTGACCCTGATATGCAGTCGTAGGACGGATGGATAGAGGGATGGATGATGAAAGAAATTGGTCTATACATCAGAAAAATACAGTGCTAAGAGGAAAACCGCCCCAAAGAATGGGGGGTGGGACTGGCCAGGATGGTAGCCGGGGGGGGGGGTGGGTGTCCTATCTGCTAGTATCTGGAAGAACTGGTTAGTAAGGCTGAGTTGCATCAGGGGACATCGAGTCCGCATCTGCTGATTTTCATCTCGAGGTGAACTGCACAGCACACTCACTGCGTCTTTTAAACCTGGATTAATTTATGCATTTTCGATATGTAGATTTTTTTCCTTCTAAAATTAATCCCTATTGCCCCCAATCATGACCATATAGTGGATATGCCGTCATAGTTCCATTTTTTATTCGCATGTAAATATTTTTAAAATAGAATCTTTAAATGACTCTGCCCTTTGGTCACACGCCTATAAACTATCAGCCCTGTAGTAATAATTTAAACATGTGTTTGGATTGTGATAAATCATTTTTAGTTTACAATTCTGCGCTTCCGGTATTGTGTTGTATTCTTATTGTACACTAGGGGGCAATAATTGTCCACCATAGTAATTTTTGCAGACAAACTTAGGCTCGTTGCTGGTCTAAGCAGTGAAAACTCAAAAGAAATTTTTTTTTTTTTTTTTTTTTTTTCAAGTTTGTGAAACATATGCATCATTTTCCCACAGTAGCTGCAGCAATAAAATCAAGACATATGAAATATTGTTTTGTTTTTAAATATTTTGGAACTGGACATAGGTAATACTCTTGGCAAATTCTGACTCCAAGATGCCAACTGTGAGGGAACAATGAGCTGTAGGTGATTATCTACCTCCTCAGCAGTCCTCACTCTAGGCAGAGTTAGGCGAAGATGACTGGTGTTTGGCACATGGGATACTGGGAATGGGAAGGTTATTCAATCTTCTACGTCTCAGATTTGCAGATGACCAGATCCAGACAGGTAAGCTCAGAACAAAATTGGCGGCCTGTCAAACATAACTACTGTATTTCCTCCCCATACAATCCAGCTGCAAGTCTTTGTTATGGGGTGGAGAGCGTTGTGGATAGCTGTGCCATGCTGCCTTCTGTGCGGCTTCAAGCTACGTCTGTGTGTCTGTGCATATACATGCATGATTTAATATCAAAGGATCAGGCGTCATGCCTGGGTTTTCATGTTTATGACTCAGCATCTCTATGATTCTTTACATTCCCAGCGTCAGTACCCTGTAGTCTGCCCCCCACTGGCCTCAGAGAAGAATAGTACCTCATCATCACCACCCTTCCTGTTCACAGCTAAGGCTTTCATTTTGTACCGAAATTTATTATTGTTTCGGTCCCATCTGTTTCCCATTGAATTTATCAAAACGTCGATTTTTATTGTGTCAACATCTGCCAGTTGACCTATACTGTTGGATTAATATGGATACATGAAATTAGTCTCCTGTTATTGTTCCAAAATAATACATCAGGCACACGGATAAACCTGCTAGATACGATACTTTTTAATGACCATTGTGCCTGACTGATTTTTATTTACTTTCAGTAAATGTACTTTCTCCCTAAAGAAAATACAAGTTCCATCCATTTATATAGCCAGATATTTGTCTAGAGCAATTCTGTTAGTTTTCGGGCTACATCTGTTCCACTTGGATGAACTTAAACCAGCAAGCTCTGGGCCATAAGTACATGTCTTCAATCAGTGCGCCCCCTGCTGGTGCTCTGTTGTATTTCTTTGTGGAGAGCTGTGTACCTGGGGTGTTTGCCTTGGCCCTGCTCCCAGTTCCAGTGTACAGTACTTAATGATTGGATTACAACATCAATTAGCAATTGGTGCGTTAGAGCATCCTGATTGACTGATAGTGCTGGTCTTGGGCTGCTTGTGAGGCAGGAGTTGGGGTGGGGGGGCGTGGGGGGGGTGTAAGGAGAAAGCTGCCCTCAGATCAGTCAGCCATGTCAACCCCATCACTCGGGACATGCGCCACAGCAACACAGAAAGGTGGTTTCCCCGGCAACTGTACAGGGAGTGTTGATGTCATAAGAGTCCTTGACTTGTGTGCGTGCAAATTTTCCACACACGCATGACTGGCATTATGGGGGGTGCTGGGGAGGGGGGGTGGTGGATAGACAGTAGATTTAAGAATGGCTATTTGTGTGACATAATATGAGACTAAGAAGGCTTTTGTTAAGTGTGCAACAAATGACATTTCAATGTACATTTCAGTATCTGCTATTTACATGAAAAACCATTAACAACAGGAAGCCTTAACTTGTGTCTGCATTTGCATTTCTGTACTGCTTGTCTGAAAATTGTGTTTGCCGTTTTTGGGGCAATAGGCAGGTGGTGTGGAACCAGTTCTCCCAGCCCACCGTCAGCTGGGAGGATGCACACCGACTCTGAACCTCAGTTGGTGGATCAGGCAAATGCAGAAGGTGTGATATGAGGGGGGGGGGGATGTGCACCCTCCCCACTTTTCCCTGGCCCTCCACGTTGATGGTAGTAGTCAGTAAACAGAACCGTCCTCTGGGTCTTGTTACTTCCACAGGTGCAATTAGACTCCCCATCTGCTAATCTGTGATTAACGATGTTTACAAATTCACTACGGTGTGCCAAAGAACTCCAAAATAGTGTCTCACACCTCCCAGTTAGTCCTTTTATGCTTTATTTCTCTGCCAGAAACTGCCCCACACCCAGACACCTACAGTATAGTGGGGATGCGCCATTTCCCATATCTTAATTAGCAGAAATTCTTCAGTCATTTGACTCTTAACTGTAATGAAATTGGAGTGATTGGTGCAGCGCTGAATAACTGAGTTCACTTCAAACCCCAGGGTGACCGGTGATAGTTCTATGAACCAGACGTCAGATGTTTCAAATGGTCTACTACTGGCTCAGTGGTGAAGTCGACTCCAGCATTGTCCAGGCTGTCGCATGCCACACAGATTGTGCGTCCGCATGAACACTGAGCCTCATCAGTTTTCTGTGATTTGTTGTTTCTGCTTAGCTGGCCAGACGCAATTGGACGTTTCATGATTATTGCTTCGGCCTCTCATCCTCACTGCAAATCTCCCAAGTTGTCTTAATAACTTGCTCTGCGGTCCCTGTGCTTCCTGCCCCATCGTGGTAAAAATTACGGCATTCGGTCAAAAACTGATTTGACTTTAAAAAAATAATACATTTGGATAAAATCTTAACCAAAATAGTTTCCTTTTTAGGGAGTCTATGTGGGTAGACGTTTTGCCAAACACCTTCAGGGTTAAAGGTTCAAATCTCACATCTGCTCTCTGTGTGTGGAGTTTGCACCTTCTACTCAAGTTTAACATTTTAACATTTAATATTCTGTCAGTATTAGCACAAAAACATATTGTCTGAACACTTTTAATGCAATTAATGTTGAAAAAAATTATTTTATAATAAACATTATTTTATAAAAAGTACCTTACATTCTCAGAGAAAAAGGGTAAAAATTTGTACCTGGGGCTGTGCTGTTGTAATTTTACTGTTCAAGGTACAGAAATCGACTCTGAGGAACATCCCAAAGGTACAAACAGCATTAATGTAGCCTCAATGGTACAGAAATATTCTTCAGAGTCCATTTCTGTACCTTAAAAGGTACAATTACCTACGGCTAAGGGTACAATTGGCAGACCCTTGAGGGTACAGCCCCAGTGACAAGCAAAGGTAATAAGTAATAAGTCGGTCCCCTTTTTTTCTGGGAGTGTAGGTGTAACACACCACCCAGCCTCGAACCCATGACCTTTGGGGAGTAAAACAATGGTGTTGGTTGCTGCCCTACTTTGCCCTTCATTTGCTTTTGGGTTATTATTATGCTCAGTTGTAGTAGCTGTAGTAGTGGAATAACATTCTGGGAGCATCAGGAAAACTGGATACTTTTAATCTTTCTTTGCTTTAATCATAACATTCAGTAAACATACCCAGAGTTGAAAGTTGTTAATGGGGTATACTGGCAGGTTTGAATATCCATGTGCGTACTGTATGTGTGTCCTGTGACAGCCTGGCATGTAATCCAGGGTGTGCCCCCTGTTGTGCCCTGTGCTACCCGGGATAAGCAGAGCCCACCCCCACCCCCCCCACTTTCCCGTGACCCTGGCCAGGGAAAGTGGTTTGGTGAAATTTGGCGTGGATAGCGATAAGGAGAGTTGGAGGCAGTGACTGGAAAATCCTAGTTCACCAGTCAGCTGAGGCTGTTTAAAACCCCCTTTTCCTGCTAGGAGAGAGAATGACAGTTAGCTTCTATTACCACTGAATGCCTGGCCCCAAATGTTGTGTGGCAACATATAAGTTAGCAAACTCAGGGCTGCAAGACTCTCGGGATCAGTATTCCCCTTTTTTAAAGTTGTTAGAAAAAAAATGTTTGCTCTGGAAGTCACTGTAAGAAAAGTTCATGTGCTGTAAGTTTCACTTCTACACGTGTTCCTCCATGCCTTCTATAAATCAATGTATTTTACTGAAAAAAAAATCATACGAAACTGCCAAAAATCTGTTGTGATTTAGACATCCTGTTGCTGCCTATAAAAACCAAAACATTTTTGCTTAGATTTAAACTGTAGTAGACGTGTCAAACGATAAACAAATGAGTTGAATTTTAGTGTAATTCCCCTTTAAATTAAACTACAGTAATTGTTTACACCAATTTGAATGTTTTAAACACATTTGTATGCAAATTATCCTAATTACATGTCCACATGTTAAATTGTACACAGTGACCCATACCTGTACATCTGACAGAACATATAATTCAGTTGCATTTGAAATTGCATTTGGTATGTCGGTCCTCCTCCAGTATTTTGTGGAGGCTGGGGAGCATGGAGGTTCTCCAGGTTCCTGCCTGTCATGTCAGTTTAATATCTCTCCTTGAGATGTGTTGTCCTTAATTGCCCGTGTGATTCTTGACAGTGTCTGGAGAGAGTGATCCGGTGAGCGCCCAACTAGCTAAGAGGAAACACTAGTTTCATAAAAGCTTCATAAAAATACATTCAATCACATCACTTAGGTAAATGAAGCTATTTCCCTGTTTTTTTTTTGTTTTGCAATCCGCTATAATCTAATGAGAGATAGAGTGCCTTGCTGTGCCTGTCTGTGCAGGCAAATTTCTTGTGGAGGATATTACAGTAAAAGCTATCAATTAGGGGAAAAGTACTGCATTCCACAGTTGCATTACTAATTGCCAATTAGTTGCTTTAGAAAAAAAAATGCATTGTCTTTTTTTATTTGTGTGATTTACTAAGCAATCAAGCGCGTTCACAAAAGCAAATGGCTATTACAAAGTAATATTCCTCTGCTTTTTAATATGGACTCGTGTTGTGCACCTTGAGAACGGAGAAAGGAGTTTTCTTACAGTAAAATGAAAATTGTTTATGAAGATGAAAGATCGAGAGACCATCGGATTCTTGGGCGTTTCGTGGACTCCTGTCTCCTTCTGAATATTGAAAAGGCTCTGCCTTATCACAATGGTATCCGCTGCTTCAGTCAAATGAACATATGAATGCAATATATGACATTTATACGCCTACTATTCCCAGCCTTGAATTTATTTGCATAAAAGTTTATTTCCTGACATTACACTAGTAGCACTGCCATACCTGACACAACATTTTAAAGGCCTTCTGAGTCATTTATGAAGAAGTTTACAACTGTGCTTCTACTGTTAGACAGCATTGGAGCACAAGGCAGTTTTTGTGCATGTAATCTATTAAAAATCTGAATTTTGTGGAAGGGCTGGAATTGTGTGTGTGTTTATTAACAATTTTGTGTATAATAATATATATTAAAATTTGGCTTTCTCCATAACTTGCATACTACTCAGTGTGAATTGGTTTTCTCCCAGCAGAATATTTGTGCTCTTGCTTGTGTGCGTGAAGTATTGTTCAGAAAAAAAAAAATTAAGATACAGGAGTGTGATGTTACAATGATCTGATCTGTTAAAGCTGTGCATGGCTCTCGTCTTTTTCCCCAAATTATACCTGGAAATTGACACAGAAGCACAAGAAAAGCATTGCTATTGATTAGGCACTTGAGCCAATGCTTATGTGCTTAAGAAGCGCTGCCTTTCTGACAAGCCATCCCAAACTGGAGCTGGCCAGTATCTTCAACAATTAACACTGTACAGTGTTCAAAATGGCCGAAATAAGCCCCTTTATGTTATACTTTCACCACTGCATCCTTGTGGAATTGTGTCATTTTATTACATGCTTTAGACTATTAAACTCCTTAGACCAGTGCTTCCCAATCCGGTCCTCGGAGACCCACAGACAGTCCAGGTTTTTGTTCCCTACCAGGAGCTGGGAGAGAACAAAAATGCGAACCGACTGTGGGTCCCTGCAGATCGGATTGGGAATCACTGCCTTCAGGTGGCTGTGGTGAGGTGGGTGGTGGATAAATACCGGCAAGATGCCGTGGTACTACTGCCTTAAAAGTATGTCTCTCCACTACATTCTCGGGAGACTAAGCCTGTTAATTAACAAGGATGTGTAACAATCATATCAATGGTGTGATTGAGGAAAAAAAGAGAAGCTTAATGTTGCTACAAGGCAAGCCATGCCATTAAAATCCATCTCTCCAATGTCTTTGCCCATTCATTCTTAATAAATTATATTGACAAAACTTTTGCAACCACGCATCCTGGGTATTGTACCCAGTGCTGCTTAGGATAATCTCCAGTTCCTCCCACAACCCTGTACTGAATAAGTGGTTAGAAGATTGATGGATGTATTATTACGCCCTTTAAGATCTCCTATAATTCCATATTAACTGTCTCCTTTAAGTTAAACAGCTGGCATGTTCTCACCACTTGCAATGACTGCTTGCTTTTGTGCTTCTGCCACTGTCCCATGTCTTGGCAACCATCCTGAATGGAACCCTGAAATATCTAAAAATGTTTTCAGTTCTCGAGGTCTTGTTTGGCATTGCTTATTAGCCAGTGCATGCTCGACCATATGGGACAAGGGAGATGACAAGGACCTAAGCTCAAGAGACGCGGCCGCGAATACAGAACCACAGCTGAGTCTCCCTGCGGCCCTCGGTAGTGGCTCGCCATCGGGTATGCAGATTGGGCAGCGTATTATCTGGGAGAGCACTGTGACCAGCTCACTTCAGACAGAAGCACACCTGGGTTCAAGGATTTTGGGCCAGAATGCAACTGGATTTCAGGAAGAGATTG
Organism: Isichthys henryi; assembly: GCA_026776945.1. NCBI lineage: Eukaryota > Metazoa > Chordata > Actinopteri > Osteoglossiformes > Mormyridae > Isichthys > Isichthys henryi. The sequence goes on along the minus strand of JAODJX010000103.1, from coordinate 1,026,232 downwards.
GTCTGCTGTTCGACTTGGGACAAGTTGAGGACTTGGATACGTTGGTAATAATGGAGGATCCAACTTGCACAGATGCATGTTCTTACTTCCTGTATTTCCAACATAGGTCTAGATGTTTTTTGTTTTCCACAATTATGGAGTGTCAGTGCTTAGTGTGTATCCCTAACTTAGAGGAAATCAACAAGTGAGGGATCACACGTCATCCCTACTGCTGGGAGATGGAGACTGGGCCACTGTCAGGATGGAGTCATCAATATTGGTTGCAGGCCATCGATCGCTTGCATTGATCAGGATGGGCTGGGGACCAGTAGGAAGAGGAGGGCATCTGCTTTGCATCCTGGCAATTGTTTAGGGTCACCGACAGATTCAATTGCCTATCACAGCCTGATCATGGGAACAAACGGCTGCTGTCGATATGCGGGGCCTGGCCTTGCGGAAGCTGTCGCTCTGAATTACTCCTGCTCCAAGATCATGGGTTTGGGCTGGGTTAGTAGGACAGCGGAGGACAGGTCCTCACCTTAACTGGCCTCCACAACACCAAACTGCCAATAATGCCGATTCAACTGCATCTTCCGGATCCTTCTTTAGTTGTCTGAAGAACTGAATCTCTGCTTGTAATCTCTAGCATGTAACTTACTTGTGGACATTTGTGAGGCTCTCACATGGATTTAGCTTGTTACATGTCACGGTGTGCATCTTCTAGGCAACTGTGTCACAACAACTGCCCACTGCATCTTCGGAGGAGATGTTGGACTCGTTTTTGGTACATTTAATTACAACTCTTGCGAGTCCTGGGGTGTGCATCCCATTTACCCACCAATGGTGAAGACCAGGATATGTTAATGCATGTGTTAGCACCTGCCTTTTTTGGGCCAGCATATTTTGTCGGTGCTTGTAGACAACCTTGTGCTCTAGGTTGGTTTTTAGTTTCATCATTAGCATTAGAGAGATCTAATTGACCTGACTTAATTTGGCATCAATTAATTCACCTGAAAATGTCCCGAAGAGCATTTATAATATTACATAACTGAGTATTCAGTGTCAGCAATGAGCATCAGTCCTTCTGTTTCTGCAGAGAGGAAGAGCTTTAGTATACAGTTGCATGCACTAGTGTGCTGCAGTTTTTTTTAACAATGGTGTAGGTTATCCGGCACTTCCCTGAAACAGGCCATTGCATGAACAGCATAATTTTTCATACCTGATATTTTTGACATAGTAATGGATTCAGTTGTAGAGCTGTGGGACAAGGGCAAGCTAGACTAGCTCATTCATGTGGCTTCTGCATTGTCTGAATATATTAGTGCTGAGCAAAGTGGCCCCATGTTGTCCAGCTTCTACCCGGCATGTGACTGGATGGGCGGTCCGGCGTCTCCTGTCGTTTCTGAACAGCATAGCAGCTTCTGTGCGGGAGTTTGGCCTGGGGCACTTCGTTAACTAATTACTGAAAACAGGAACCTTCGTCTCACACCCCCCCCCCCCCCCCCCCCCCCCCATATCGGTACATAAAGAATTTGCGTCTCTCGTAAAATATGTCACGTTTCAATCATAGGTGCATTTGCTAAATTTGGTTCTAACACCAAAACAACCAATTACAAGAATACAATTAGTTAATTGCTATTTAAAAGTAACAGCAAACAAAATGAACATGGCCAACCAAAATCAAGCCATTTAAAACTGTGACGATAACAAGCATTTCTATAAACTCTGGGCAGAGACACACATTGCTTTAGCTTAGCTTAGTGATATCAGACTGTGCTCCCCAACATCAGGAAAAATCTACTAAGGATAGGACGGCAGTCATGCTATTGTTTTGAGAAGTACAAGATACAGAAGTATTGACTTACCTGAGCTACACAGGTTTGATCGGCGATGAGACATGCACAGCTTAGCAATTTATACCTACAGCCTCACAATCTTATGAGAGCTACGTACGACAGGTCGGAGATGAGGGAGAAGGGGTTTATCTCAGAAAGGTATCACACCCACACTGTCCCACCTGAGCTATGTTGGA
>JAODJX010000103.1:965816-991302 GCA_026776945.1 Isichthys henryi | reverse complement strand
CCCCCCCCCCCCCCCCCCCCCCCCCCCCCCCCCCCCCCCCCCCCCCCCCCCCCCCCCCCCCCCCCCCCCCCGTTGCACGGCATGTAACTCAGAGGAGGCCTCGCACCTCCATGACAACCCCCCTAGTAATTACACACTTGAGTGGACGGCCCGCGCAGGAAATTGAAGGTCCAAACGGGAGCCCAGCTGGCCGGCTCCATCTCCATCACCGGGCCTCTGATTACTGCCGAGTGCAGCCCGACCGAACGGCCGCCCCACTCTGCTCCGTTCCTCCCCAATCCTCCCAGGGAAAGCCGCTCCATGGCCCAGTAATGAGATTCTCACACACCCAACCTTATTTACAATCCCAGACATTGTGGGGGTGGGGGGGCAGGGGGGAGTGGAAAGTAGGAGTGAGAGAATGAGTACACAACAAATATCACTTCCCAATAATGACCTCTCAAAATATCAGGGGCAGAGCCAGGCGGGAGGCAACTTTTGTTGTGGCCATTTTGATTTGTTTTTATGTTTCCATGGTTTGTTTTTTTTATCTTCCCATAAGCTGTAGCATATTTACTGTAAATTTTTACATTTGTATATTTTGTATGTCATACTGACAAAACAATGTTTGGCAGCACCTTGTTGGGTATGAAGCCAGCTGGGGCAGCGCGTCTGGCTCTGGCGATGATCCGCAGAGCGCCCAGCGGGGTGTTCCCTTCCCGGGGTACCCGGGGCCGCTGGGAGCACATGACGGAGCAGGCTAACCACGCCTCCCACCACCCGCCGCCCACACCCTGCTCCCCTCGCAGTGTCCTGGAGATGCACACAATTAAACACGTCGGCATGGGGTAACCTGGCCGGCCCAGTGGGGGGAGCAGGTCACGCAGCTGGTGAGACATGGAGGCTGTGAAAGCGAAAAAGAAAAAAGATCCTCACACACAGTCAGTGCGGCCCACTGGGGAAGGGGGGGGGGGCGCCGGATGATTAAGAAGTTAGCCCAGACTGGGCTTAAAACAAAGCACTGGGCGTGGTGTCGCCGTGAGCCAGTGGCCGTGTCCACGGCAACCGTCAATGGTTTCCCTTACACTCCTGCAAAATTTTAACAGCCTTCTAGAACAGTTACGCATTTACCTGGCTGCTCGATATGGTCTCTGATTAATCGAGCTGGTCTTTGGCTAAGTTCCTACAAAAAAAATAACATCAATCTATGGTCTTACAAAAAAAAAAGGTTATGGACATTTGAAGTTACAGAAAGGGTTGATGAAAACAGGTGTTTCTGTAAGTGGATTAAACAGCACCCCTGTCTGTGCGAGTGAACTGAAGCTTGCCTGCGTCTGTATGGCTACCAGTCACAGGAGCGATGTTATTCTTGTTTGTAACAGAAACGGAGACGGAATTACCTCTGAGTAGATTATGTGCGAAAAAAAAACTCAATTAAATTAACTGTGAAAGGCTATTTATTTTAACCCGAGGATACGTTTTTTTTTTCCCCAAGACATTATGGAGAAAACAGCGTAACACACATTGGCAAGAGAACAAAGGAAAGAGTGAAGACAAAACAGGCTTGACTGTGTCATACTGCCATCAAGTGGCCAAATAAATGCACGGCGACTGATGTTAACCCTGGAAAGACAGACACTGGACTGCAAAAATACAAGCAGCGCAGTTATGAGAAAATGTATAAAGATAGAAGAAAGAGAAAATAAGGGGCTCTGTCAATAAGTATGGATACTGAAATGTGTGACACAGACATATCCTTTGTGTTGTGTCATGTGACTTAGATGACCAACCATAAGTTAAGATGAACCGTCGTCACTGAGCTCAAACACAAATGGTGAGGCTTCCGAAAGACCCGCAGTTCTCTGATCAGGGCCGTTACATAGATTTCCTCCCTAACAGCTGAACCATGTTAACAAGGAATTCATGTAGAAGAAGCCAGTAGGTCACTGGTTACTGTCAGCTTGGCCACCTGCCTCCCCAGGATGCGACCAGAGCTGGGACTATGTCTACATCTTTTGCCTGGGGGTAATGACGCTTTTAAAGTGACTGTAAGCTTTAGCTAAGCAGTAGGGTGATTCTTCAATGCTACAAGAGTAGTCCACCCATGCCTTCCACACCTCCTTGTATTTTCCAAGTTACACCATTGAACTGGTGGAGGCCAACGCCCTACCAATTAAAAACTGGGGACCTTGACCGCCTTTTTCCCTACTAGGGTTGTGTTGACTGTAGACTGTATTGATTGGTGTTCCTCCACCATTGCTGATCACCAGGGGAGCTTGTATATTGTACAGGACATACAGCCGGCCAACAACACCTCTACCCCCAGCAAGCTATACAGTTAGCGATGTCATTTCCTCTCAGATTTATGTTCCGAGGAGAGTAAATGCCACGTGGCATAAAGTTTCAAGTGTCATTTTACCTGCAGGAGGTGCTCATTGTAGAGCCAGGTATGTAGAGCCTTGTAAGTGGTACAGGAGTTGACTACCTTCCATTCCAATATCCATCCATCCATCCGTCCGTCCATCTTCCAACCACTTATTGCTAAAATCTATCCCAAGCAGTACAAGGAAAGAGTGCACGCAGTATACCAGTTTCATACTAACATGGTATATACTGAGCTACTTTAAGGCTGGTATGTTGTATGCTATATAACAGCATACAGAATCACAGTGAGCAATTGCATAGCAGTACTAGTTTGTAAGATCTACTGTCGGCATGTTATGCAGGATGTGAATTAGCATCACCTGAGTCCTGAAGACTGTCCTGAAGTCCTACTGCAGGTAGCCTTTGTTGATATATTGACCTAGTTTTGACACATCTGCCTAGGTTGTCCCTATTACTTTTAGGCTAAGTGTATAAAAATCAATTCTAAGAGAGTTCAGGCAGGAGTCAGAGTTTGACTTTAAATACTGTCACCTCTTAGGTTGAGTGTATAAGGGCTGTCGTTCTAATCTGCTCTGAAATTCCATGTTCTGCATATCTACCCTGCTTTCGGGTCGGACATAGGCTCTGAATCAACACTGTTGAGTTGAAGACCAGCAGCTGCTGAAAAAAGATGGGCGTGAACGTAGACTTTCACGTTAACAATCCGCCAAGTGAAATGTTTTTGCAAAATAGCTCACCGCTTCTATTCAGTACAATCACAACCACAAATATGTCATTTGTGAAACAGTATTAAGTGATTTACAAATGAGGTTTCCTCCACCTAAAAGCGTGTTAATGTTTCTAATCCTGGGATTATGGGAGTATTTTCAAGGTGCAATTATATCATGGATGTTGGGGGATCACCGTAATAATGGATTCTCCCCAGCATCTCCAGACAATCCGGCAGAATTTACATTTCAGACTGGGTGGTACATCCTCAAAGCTTTTCCACATGGGACACAGTGGCAGAAATGTCTTCTCTTGTGCACTGGGTAGCTGTCTCCATCCTTCCAGAGATCAGAGTGTCTGCTTATTTTGTCTCGGAGCTGTCTGGCAAGTGACCTACATTGCGTGATCACATGACCATAGGCTGGGATGCTACTCTTTCTGTTTGGAGCAGGAGGAAAAACGCTAAAAAGCATCGCGGAGCTCCGCCGCTCGACCCCGAGGCTCGTTGCCATAACAACCGGACTACCGGCACAAACACCTGCCGGTGACAGCGGGGGAGGTCACAAGAGAGAGAACTCCACATCTCCAGAGACGGCCACTGACAGACATCTGGTAAATTTCACAGCGCCTGTCTGACAGCAGGGCCTGGAATCATACCGATCCTGTAATCCGTCACCTGACCTCCCCTTCGCTCAGCGGCCCTGACACACCTGCAAACGGCCGGCCCAGTTTGACGGGGCTGTCGTCACTAATGCAGCCCCGCCACCTACGCTGGCGTCATCGCATGCTAGCTAAAAGGATAGCAGTGGTTCTGTTTCTGCAGCTGAAACTATTGCAGGACCAAGGGCGCCTCCTGGTGTAGTGTCGAGTTATATCCCAGTGGGGTGGCATCTAATTACATACCTGTACTGCTCAAAACTAAAAACTATCCTTGCTCCTTTTGCCAGAACAACTGAAAGTGGCACCTTTTCAATAATCAAAGACACTGATCAGAGAAATGCTAAATTTACCTTTGACCCACGTCCCTACCCTGTTTGAGTATCTGCCCCCTAAAAGCCTGTACATGCCCCTACCCTGTTTGAGTATCTGCCCCCTAAAAGTCTGTACATGCCCCTACCCTGTTTGAGTATCTGCCCCCTAAAAGCCTGTACATGCCCCTACCCTGTTTGAGTATCTGCCCGCTAAAAGCCTGTACATGCCCCCTACCCTGTTTGAGTATCTGCCCCCTAAAAGCCTGTACATGCCCCTACCCTGTTTGAGTGTCTGCCCCCTAAAAGCCTGTACATGCCCCTACCCTGTTTGAGTATCTGCCCCCTAAAAGCCTGCTGTCATGTGACAAAACATCTTCTAGATCGGGGTGATTACATTACAGCTTTTCCCCTCTTTGGGCAAGTCCTTGATCATGACTGGTTGGCCCACTGTTTCTGCACCCTATGGGGGGGGGAGGTGGGGGTGGGGGGCTGCGCAGTCAGCGAGAATCTGACTTACAAGATAACAGTGCCTGGGCAGCAGCTCTGCCTGGCCGGAGCCAGTTTTACGGTCACGCTGGCTGACGAAGGTGACGGCAGGTCAGGGGGCCCCGTGGTGAGCAAAGCTCTTGGAAGCCTTTCTGCCTGTTAGGTCAATGTCACCTCTTCCCATGTTGCCAGGGTTACCTCCAACACCGTGTCTACATTGCGGATGCAGCATTGCTCACCGGCATTGGGGGGTGGGCTGCTGATCAATCACTTCACTAAGTTCTTTTCTGGCTTCCCCACATGCACAGACATTCTTGAGTTTTACTAGCCATACAAACAGCTTTGTATATTTACAATGTCTGTTTATCAGGAACGGTGAGGACATTTTTTCAAGCTGTCCTCTCTCACATTCACACACAAACATATAACAACAAAATTTTGCTTTAAATTCCGACCTACCCTTTCAGTCAGTGGTCTAACCCTTAGATTTATTGGTCCAAACCACCATGAGTAATGCTACAATGCAATCACACCAATTGGTCCCGCTTGACAGACTGTACACATTCACAGGATCTTAAGAAGTACCATCACTGACATCAGTTTCGCACCAGATCTGTTGAGCTTGAAGGTTACCTGGTATTGGTAATATCAGACAATCTGGTACTGACCGGAATGCAATCATCTGTCCACCAGTAGTGGTACTCGGTACCAGGAAAGATGAGCATGCGAGTCACACACTAACGCATGTGTCTTAAAGGGGCAACACAACTGATATATCTGCTTTTAATGAGGACATTCTACCTGTTAGTGGCCTTAATGTACTATGTAGGCAGATATAAGCTACAACTTCTTCCCCCCACACACACACACACACACAATCCTATCGTACATGTGTAGACAGACTCATGCTGGGTGCCCCTGTGAGTTGACCCCCACCAGCCTTAACAATGTGCAGTCACTTAACGTGATGCTGTCAGCCTGAGCACAGTGCTTTCAGTCAGGCGATGCCGGTTGGAACACTGCTGATCTGAGTAAAGCTGAACCCCAGAACGTGATCCCCAAGCGTTCAGGCCGCCGTGTTCAAACCAGGAGCCCTTGTCTTCCGCAGGCTCACGCTCTGTCATGTTGGTGTGTCAACTCAGCCGGGACTGCTGTACCAGTACTGAGCCCCCACTCCCCCCTCCCATCACCGCGTTCACCTGAGCCCATTTCAGGTTCTTGAGGTTACCATGACAACCAAACAGATGGAGAAGCTGTCACCACTGTGAATAAATGGCCTGCGGTTTGCCGAAGGGGTGCGTTTGTTGGCTTGGGGGACCCGCGAATGCCCAGCGTAAGAGCAGCATAGAAACACGTCGTCTTCCTCACTCAGATGATGTCAGATCTGCAGACTGCAGAATGAACTCAGCCAGTGCACATCAACTCTTTGGAGAACCATTAAAAATATCATGCAGGCGACTGCCCTAATGTCCATAAGCATGTGCTCCACTGTCCTTAGCTTGAATGATCACTTTGTTACCTCAGATGTGTATGACAAATACTGTAAGTGTAGGGACAGAGGTAACAGAAGGACATTTAATTGACTGTACAATAGACCAATTAACACGTGCAATAATTATTTATTAGTACCATCACCCCACCGCCATTTATTACTTCTCCCTATACTTTTATCTTTGATTTCATAATTGTACGATGTGTAACTGTATGGTCTGCGATGGGCTGGCCCCCCATCCAGGGTTGTTTCCTGCCTCGTGCCCATTGCTTCCGGGATAGGCTCCGGACCCCCCGCGACCCAGTAGGATAAGCAGTTTGGAAAATGGATGGATGGATGGGTAACTGTATGGTGTTTGTATGCTGTATGGCGCTATGCTGCTTTTCCTGGAATTTCCTGGAGGAACCTTCCTGAGGGATTAATAAAGTTCTTTCTTTCTTTCTTTCTTTCTTTCTTTCTTTCTTTCTTTCTTTCTTTCTTTCTTTCTTTCTTTCTTTCTTTCTATCTTTCTATCTATCTATCTATCTATCTATCTATCTATCTATCTAACCACTTTCTAAGAATGCCACGTCTATAAGAATCAATGGTCACATTCGTAACACATTACAATGCATTCATTATAAATTATACTTATAAAGCATTATAAATATGGCTATAAATATTTATAAAAAGGCATAACACATTAAAGCCATGTTTATTATGCATTATGAATGCTTTATGAAGCTCTCATCTATATGTAATGCACTACAGTTACCTTCATAAAGCAGTGTAAAGCATCCCTAATTCTTATACCAACCATTGAAACGCATTAAGGTATTTAGAGTGCATTATAGATTAAAGCTTCATTGGAGATTGTGAAGTATTATGATTAACACTGTAATGCTTTATAACTGTCAATATAAGATGCAGTCATGCTTAGTACTGAAACTGACCATTATAATGCATTACGAAGGTATCTATAGTGTATTACAGATGAAAGCTTTTCATAAAGTATTACTGGGACAGTCCCTCTGTTCAATGAAATGCCATGTTAGAATATTATAAATATAATTTTCTATGCCTACTTGTCCTATGCAGGGTCACAGGGGGTCCAGAGCCTAACCCAGACGCTATGGGTGTAAGGCAAGGAATAACCCAGGATGGGGCACCAACACATCATTCGCACCCCTGGATAATTTGGCAACTCCAGTTCACCTTAGCATGTTCTTGAATAGTGAGTACCCAGGGGAAACCCCACGCTTACACAGGGAGAACATGCAAACTCCGCCCACGTAGAGCTGGGTGGACATTCGATCCCTGGTTTGTAGAGGGAGACGTGACCGTGCTCAGCACAGTGCCACTGTTCCACCCTAATAATTCATTAAACATAAAACTTATTTCCCTTTTTTTATCAGTGATTTTTTTTATTGCAACACCAACAAATTATTGGTATAACAAGTTGCCGATTCGCTTACATTTTGAATGTATAACCCTCAAATTTATTTCCCATTTTAATTATTATGATGAGGTGGTTGTAGCCGTTCCATGTGCCCTGTCCTGCTTGTGATTGGCTCCCAGAGAGATGGGTTTTCATTATGTATTCACTTTATCAGATAAACAATCCATAAATACTGTACTTTGAGGTCATTTCTGTGTCGATATTATATCTTCTTCTGCTAGAATGGGGAATGTACCAGTCCTAGCATAAGGGCTTTGAAAAATATCAGTCACTGTCCAATCTGCCTTGAACCATTACTGATTACTAGTAAAAAAAAAAAAGGTGTCGTCTTAACCTCTATGCCAAATGTCGAACAATTAAAGCTTTGGAAGAGACCTTTTCCCTAACCGTGCATCTGATGGCTCATGATAAACTCAGTCTCAGGTCTTTTAGCTCCCCTCCGCCCTTTCTCTGCCGTTTGCCGCCAATCCCGTAGACAAATTGAGTCCTAATGCCACCAGACAGTGTTAAGAGAGCAATCGGTGTAAGTAATGACAGATCAGGGCGCCCTGGTTGAGACAACATCCTTGCCGGACGCAAGACAGCTTTGATTCTGATTAAAACCCTATCCCCTCCCACTTGGTTGTCCTATACTGGGGAGAGGTTAGCAATCAGAGGCAATCAATGTAAAATAAGGAATAAGGAATGTCATAGTGCTCTCAGACTGGTGCAAATTCATTTCACCCTTGAGAGACAAAAAATACTCCAGCAGTAAACAAATCTCAGCTAAATAATACAGGCTTCAATGTTGTTGAATGGAATCCAAGTCCATTCAAAAGCTGTTATGTCTGTTGGTTTGTAGGTTCTCTTTAACACAGCAATTCTTTCATGTCTGTTACATTGTGTGAATTTTAGTTCTACCCAAATAATGAGTTTGCTAAATCGATTAAGCACAGATAGAGAAAACCGGCCTGCTCTTTGGTCTTCAATATACTTGCCTTCCCCAGCTATATTACTGGGTCAATATTAATGTTCCTCCTAAGTTTTATATCCTTGTTCATAAGCTATGTGAAACAGCTCTATATGTCATTGTCTTTTAGGACAAAATGCATTGTGGGTATTTTTACAGGCAGTTACATACACCTAGTGAGTTAATACCTTTCCCACCGCGAATCCCCCTTTTTTCTTCATATATGACACTGTGATGCAAAGAATAACAGGACAGGCTAAATGGGGTTCATATCTCTCTGTTCTGCTGGTCAATATGTGTTCTAGGCGAAGAGCTGAATCACAGTCTCCTCACTGCATAGAACCTGCTCTCACCAGAACCAGTTTTCTAAGGAATTGTGCGTATTTCTTGTGTTTCCGGCTAAATCTCACTTCAATGAAATACTACTTTCCTATGTAATTTTCCCTTAGCCGTAAATATGGAATGAGCTGGGCCCTAATGAGGAACACTGCGTTTGCAATTTTTTCAGGTAAAAGGCAAAGAACAGTGAAGTAGTCAATGATCTGCAACTAAAATATTGCAGCTAAAATATTGCCTACATTTTTGTTTATTTATTAAGCAATTGCATATACAAACATCGTGACATGCATATTCCCCATACAGATCAGCGGGAACAGGTGCATTAGGAAAATAAATAAAATTAAAGAACAAAAAAACAAAACTATTGAAAAGGGCTAGGGCCCTTCAATTCTTCAATTACGGACAGAAGTTTGACGGCATTTTTAGTTTTCATGAGGTTAAGGGCCTTAAGGAATAAAGAAACTCATTATGAAAATCAAAAACCTGGACTTCACCTTCAAGTTCTTACATTTATGAATATAGAATTTAGAAAGAATAACAATGGTGTTCTCCAAAAAGTCTTTGGTATTGTCCATAAGAAGACCATAAACGATGTCCTTTTGAGTAAAACTTCCCTAGCAAATACATTTTGTGTAAAGTTTTGTGTAAACTCATGAAAGTCAAGCCGTAAGGCTTCAGAATACATTCATTAGAAAAACAAACGATCAGATGTTTCAGTATTGCCACAAAAGACACAGTTACTGGACTCAATTCCAAACCGCCGTCGAAGGAACTCACTTAGATGGATACACTCCATTTAAAGTTTTAAAATGTACCTCTTTGGCTGTAGGGCTTTTGGGGAACTTTAAATATCTAGTGCGTAAGATAACAACAGTTTCCTTTGAGAAGAATAGTAGGATGGAGTTCCTATGTGACATTATAGCGTGACATTATAAGATGCTGTGAAATTAGTTTCAAATTGTGTTATTTAGGAACTTAACTTCATGAAACACAATTAAGAGTTGTGGCAGACAGGGTAATAGGGGCAGAACATGCCAACCCACCTCCAATTAAACATAAAATAGAGTTAGAAATGGCTTTGGTTATAGATGCTAAAGTATCACTTTTGCAGATTGAGCCATATTGGAGACAAAAGTTTTCATATTCCATGATATGGCCACTGATATCAACTAAATCTAGAATACCCTTCTCCATCCAGACCTTGTTATGCAGTGATTTCTTGTTCACAGTAACGTATGTATCTATTATTTCATAAGAGCACGTGTTTTGCGAGGGGTAAAATTGTAATTACAGAAAAGTTTCCATTACAACAAGACCTGCTGGTGAAAAGCTGATGAGATAACCGGTAGATTCGGAATATAAAAGTCACATCTAAGGAGAAACTCTACCCAATTTCAAAATAAAATCCCTAGGGATATGATACGAAAAGTCATTGTTGTTCAGAAACGATTTTAACCAATTGATTTTTAGGGTTCCATTTATACGGCAGTGTCAGTGTCTTGTAAGCCCAGATCCTTCACATCATTTATCAATTCTGCTCTTTTAATATAGTGAACTTTCTCTTTCCAAATATAATCAAAGTTAATTGAATTCAAGACCCTAGATACAAGCAGTATAAAAATGTCCAAAATGTACGCAGATTCCTGACTTTACAAAAGAAACTGACCCCAATAAGCAAAACCCCGCGATTCAATATTAATAGCATTTAATTTCCCTACAAATATGATATAGCGATATACGGCACAGAACAATGACCGAAAAATTAGTGAAAACAGAAGGCGCATGCTAAGTGTATACTATAACACTGAAGCTGTTTAGGAGATTATGTAACTGTAAAACATTAGATGATTAAAGAGGTGGATTATCAGAATAATTTTATTTTAAGTACAGATATTGCTACAGATATTAGAGATCATGGTACCCTCTACTTCTATTGACAGTTATGAAAGGTTGAGGGTGCTTTAAAAAATCAAATACCTTCAATTGGCTCGATCCATCCATCACTCAAACGGCGAATACGTACGTAAAGTTGCGTCTCCACCTAAGACTTCCGCGTTTCCTACATCCGTGCATGTGATTGGTTACAGCTTCGTGATGCCTACGACGTGGGCGTATTCTCAATTCTGATTGGCTCTTATTCAGAAACAGTGATGGCGGGAATATAATTTTCGGTAGTCGGGTTCATGTATTTTGTTTCATGCATTATTTTTTTTACTGCACACACAAAGGTAATAGAAACGTTTTTTTGTTTTTCTTACTGGTACAATGATTGTGATCTAACAAAAGAAAGCGGATATAATAAATGATATAAATTTCACAATATCGTGTAAGGACTGTAATGTTTAGTTGTCTTTTTAGAGAAACTCCGTGTACATGTATATGGATCCGCGAAACAAAATGGTTCACCTGGTATTTAGGTGATTAATATGTCTCTGTGTATTTTGTATTACACATAGAGACGTTTTCTGTTATGTCTGCGTGATATGCAAGGGAAATATAGCTATATTGTCACAGCTTTATGATCTCGTTCAGAAAAAAATCGAGATCGCGGGAGCTACAAAATAATTCCGTTGGACAAACGTATATCGTTGAAAAAACAGATGCGAGTTATTAAGCCACAGCAGAGATGGCCTTTGTAGGACGGAAGGACGTTTTCTACCTTGGAATCTTAACCATGTATCAAATCCATTTCTAAACTATCAACGAGACCCATAGACCCAGACGTACTCTATGCGTTCTTGTTAGTATTATCAGTACCATACTGATTTACGATAGTTTATTGATTACTTCTATTAAAGTTTGGAAGTATGGGCAGGAGGATAATACACATAGAATAAAAATCAGTTAATTGGAATAAACTAGAATGTATTTATGTTATACTGATATGTAATTTATTAATATTATTTCATGTATGAAAACCTGCAGCTTTCCTTCCATATCTCCCAGGTCACACGTGCTGCCGTCATGGATCCGGCTGCTGTGGAATACACCGTGGGAGGTGTGAGGATCCAGTTCCCGTGCAAGGCCTATCCCTCCCAGCTGGCCATGATGAACTCAGTGAGTGCTCAGGCTGCTGGTGTTTCATGTCTGTCCAACACCTGCACTTTTCCAGTTTTGTGGTAAGTTACTCATAAAAGTAATTCATTTAAAAACAGGTCCAGTTCAGGTCCACAAAGGCCAAATCCAGGCCAAGGTTTTGTTCAACCAACCAGCTGAGTCCTCTGTGACTGTGACTCTTTATACTCAGCTGGTTGGTTGAACAAAACCATTGACCTGGATTTATACTTTCTAGACCTGAACTTTCCACCTCGGTCTTTAATGGATTACTTTTGTGACTAACTTCCTCAATACTGCCCTCTTCCCAGTGAGACTGCCCTTATTTAGTCGTGGTTTAATGGAAAAGTAGAGCATCCTACCGTTAGCTTCTGCCAGAATCGTATGTAGCATGTTGACTGTGTTAGAGGCGGCTCAGTTTGGACAGGAATGCCCTTTGACAGCATTTCTAACAAGGGCAGTGTTTGGCTTATTGGGTTTGGACTCTGTGCCTGTGATCCGAAGGTCACCGATTCAAATCCCAGGGTCGACTGAACTATTGATCCCTAAATCAAGGCCCTTAACTACTCCAGAGACCGCCTTCTCAATTGTACTTCACTTTTGACAAAAGCATTCGGTAAAAGAAAGTAGTGTTTTGACTGCTGTTTTTTTCCACAGATTGTGCGGGGTTTGAACCACGGACAGCACTGTCTGCTGGAGAGCCCCACAGGCAGTGGGAAGAGTTTGGCTTTGCTGTGCTCGGTGCTGGCCTGGCAGCAGGCACAGTACGGTATGCTGAATCCCTCCAGTATCCTCTCAGAAGTAACACCTTCTATATTTAAGGGCAAAGAGCTGCCCGTTAGTTACAGAAGACTGGCAACTCTTGTCCTCCACATTACTTGCTCATAAATCATATTGTGCATTTTGCTCTTTCAGCTGTATCTGAAAGCCAGTGAAAGTCTAACTGGATTGTGAATATGACATTTCATTATGGCACCAGTCTCATGCTGTTTATTTGTCAGTCTGCGTCCTGTTGGATTCTCCCCATCAAAAGGTTGCTTGGGTCAAATATTCATATTGTTTTTCCGATAAATATTGTATATAAATTGTGTTGTAGGGCAAAATAAATGTATATAAAGTGACTACAGTGTGTGTATATGTCAAATTGAAAATGCTTACAAAGCAGGTTGGTTAGACATTTAGACACATGGTGCTCCAAGTATGTAGTTTGCCACCCTTATAAATCCATCTAGTCAGTTTCTCCCCGCTCACATTTAGTTTGTGGTGAAAATATGTTCTGTAGTGATGGGTGATCCTGAGGAATTAATCCCACCCATAGTGATTTTGATAACTCCCTAATCTAATCTTCTACCCAACTTGTCAAGGTTTCCATGAGCTCGCACATTCTGCCTGTTGCTTGACATCTCTAGCGTTGTCTTGGTAGGAAAAGCAGAGCTGGAGTGGACCCCATCTGACGAGTGCAAGAAACAAAACCTCACCACACCCTGCCAGTGCATCTGCCACGCCCCCGCAAGGGGTGACCTCCACGGGCCTTCCGCAAGTAGTGGGTCAGCTCCGCCTGTCGTGGACCTCACCAGTGAAGGTGCAGAGGTCACAACCCAGTGCGTCCCCCCTCCTCCCGCTAAAGGTGATTTTCCTTGTCTTCTGAGGCCACTGTGCTGTATAGAGCAAGCCGAAAACAATGGATGGGTGATGCAGCCTAAGCGCAAACTCTTCATGTTGGCTGTAGGTACTTATTTCTGGGTCAGGATTGTGTGTTGTATTAAACATTGTAATGGTTTATTCACCCCCTCCCCCTACTATTGATCTTAAGCTGTGGTACATAAATTCTCTCTGTAGTTGGGGTTGCAAAATTCAGAAACTTTTCAAAGTTGGAAACTTTCCATGGAAATTAATGGGAATAAACTAGGAATTTGCAAAATTACTGGTTGGCCTATAACAGGGGATTTAAATGAAGTTGGGGGAAAAAAATGTCTTGACGACTAAGAGTGATATCATTGTGTTACCAAGTGCTTGTGAGTAATTATGTATGTGTAAAAACACCCCAAAAGAAGCATCTGTATCAAATCGCACTGCTTATAAGTCATATTCTAAGTTGTATTATTCATGCAGTTTGATTTCTTTGTCGTATCTGACAGCCAGCTTGGCGTTCCACAAAGTTCAATGTTTCCAAATTTCCCCAGCTTAACTTCCCATTTAAAGTTTCAGGAAAATTTCTGGACATTTTGTACCCTATTGCATTTATTCTTGCATAAACATTCTTGATGAAATCTCCATTGTACCGCTAGGTAAATGTGCATTGCTTGGCTAGCTGTGCTGAGGAGATGTACCAGTATATCCCCGTATTGCGGGTGACGCAAGTTGAGCTGTTTACTGTTATAATATACGGATTGTGTCTGACCTCTTCCAGAGGAGTACACGCCCAGACGCAGCACTCTGGCCTCCCGGCTGTCAGAGAAGTTACAGGCTTCCCTCAGCGTGGACACGGACGATGACTTTCAGACCGACAGGAAGCGAATCCGCACCCCAGCCACAGATCAGAAGGTGCCTCCCTGACTCTGACTTTTCTTACTGAAACTGGTCTCCCCCAGCGGCGAGGCCAAATCCCGCCTTGTATTCACAGTGTGCCCCCGAACACCTGAGCAGAACAAGCCACATCCTGTGGTCACCGGGTAGCACTATCACCCCCCTGCCCTGACGTTCACTTTCACGCCAGAGTATGCAGAGCTAAGCCCCCCAGACGTGAAAACACACAACCCTAAATGTAACTCTGTTCTAACTAGAATGGAGGCCATCACTGTAAAATGTCATCAGCGTTATTTTCAGTTCTGTACCTGAATAGATCATTTTTTGAAATTGCCCTTAATATGCCTGTAGGGGAGGAAACGGAGGTGTTTGGAGCAGGGCGTAATCTTCACTGATGATGATTCGGAGCGCGAGAGTCGGCTTGGTGCAGCCCACTCTGGTTGTAATAAGGTAAGCAGGCGATATGAGTTTCATGGGGCCCTCTCTAGCGCCCCCCCCCCCCCCCATCGTGCATTTACTTCCCCAGGCTCCGCTGCCTCCTTTTCACCGTAAATATGTATGATTTCTAAAAATCTCTTTTTTAAATCTTACATTTTGACACGTGTTTTTCACATTTTTTCTAAGAAAGTTTGCGAGTTCTTAATTGTATGTTAGCTATTACGAAAATCCATTTGAATGTATACATTTATATTTTTGATATTTTTAGGTGCTTGTAGTACTGATCTTTGTCCCACTGGGGGCGCTAAAGGCCACAGAATGGCTTGCTGGTTGCTTTGTTCTACAGCATGTGCGGAGACTCCTTGCTGCCATGTCTGGTTTCTGGAAAGGTCTTTACCTTTTCAGTATTATGGTAAAAATGTAGTTATGTGCTTTGTCAGATTTTTTTTAACCTTTTTATGCTGGGTGTCGGTTATCTAAACCTGAAGATGACCCCACTAGGCTGTAGGTGGCGTTATGTATCGTGGGGTTGCTTTGATGCATGGATATTGTTTATAGCCTGTGCCAAAAATCAGGTAATAACTCCACCCAAGTGGTTTCATTATGTTGAAGTGTGGTCACTCCTAGCTATAGGGTTGGAAATGCAGTAAGTTATTTATATATGTGGGTGATTGACTTTTGTGCTACAATCCATTTTTATTTTGTGATGTTTGATCTCGGGGGAGATTGATAGCAGGGTGGGATGTTGCCCCGGTTAGCAGTGAGGCGGCACCGTGTTTGGCCCTTGAGGGACCTGATGACTTGCTGATGAGTAATGCCTAAAATCAGTGTTTTATGGCAGATGGCTCTGTGCTGCTCTTGCTGGTTCTCACTCTGACCCTGTGGAGGTTCCGGTGCAGGACTCCAGCCTGGTAACGCCTGGATAGCCTTTTGGATCTCAGGCCTTACGAAAATGCTGATTCTTCAGTATGCCCTGATCCACCACCCCCCCCCCCCACATACACACACACCACCCTCTCTGCCACCCCAGGGTCTCTCAAATGCGATCCCCACCAAAATCAAACGCATTGTAACAAACACCCCAGGTATGAAGGGCCCCACAGTGAAAGGAATCTGTGTTAATGTGCTCACCCATCACACAGGGAAACATATTGCTTACAACGCGTACAATGGGCTGGGGGTGACTTCTGTTACACGTTCCTGGGGACTGGCAGACAGTTACAATGGGGCCTGGGTCGGCTGGCCGGGCCAGCTCCTTTTCAGCCACGGCCGGGGGGGGGGGGGGGTGGTGGAGAGTCGGGGAATCAGGTTTCGCACCCCCACCTGACACCGCTTTCCATCCTGCGCTTGCTGACGGACGTCTTGAATGGGCCCTTTGAAGCGAGCTCCAGTTTAATTAAGAGGTTTGCCTCGCCTCGCAGTGATCTGTGAAGCCTGGGATAAATATTGAATGGGGTTCACCCGCTGGTTACTGCACGCGGTGGGGGTTGGGGGTGACAAACAGGTGCTTTGTGAGCAGTGGGGGTGCTGGGGATTGGGGATGGTGGAGGGTACTTGAGGAGACCCCTCTCTGGGCCCATCCTCACAGCCTGGTGAGTGCCTACGGGACCCCTTCCTCCTGTTGAGCCCGACGGCTCCCATCGTCGACAACAGAGATGGGTCTGACTCGACCCGGCCCAGCCGTGTGAGATTTCACTCTCTCAGGTGTCCGCGTTACAGTGCAGAGAGGCTGACCTCTCCCCTCTTGCTGACATGGCGAGCCAGAGTATCGGGCTACCAGCGCCGCCAGGGACAGCGAGCCTGGTCTTTCCGCACCTCAGCTGTGAAAAAGCTTCCCGGTGAACAGAACCGCACCCGACTACTGTGTCCAGTAGCCGTCCGTACCCCCCTCACAAGGCCATGATGGCGGTCTGCACCCTGGTCCTCTCATGATAGCATAGCAATAGACACTTTGCTAAGAGGTGCTAATGCCGGGTCATCAGAGCTAGAGCTAAAGGCTAATTTCAGCCTAACTCTTTGTTTGGGGTCAACTTGTGATTTGGTTGAAGTGTTTGGTTGTTTGTGTTTATTGGCGATATTGTTGGATGAGTGGTTGAACTCGGGAGGGGGCAGATTGTGAAAGTATTTATGCGTATGTGTGTGCTGCCATGCAGGGGGGCATCAGTTATCGGTAGTCCAGGGTTTGTCTCCCCCCGCCATCACGAAACTGCAGCCCGCCATCTCTGCACGTGTAACGGATACCGTTGTGTCAGCTGTTTCCTGCAAGGCCCCTGACAAGGGCCCACATTCACAACCCCCCACCCCCAGCACCTCCTCGATGAATAAGTAATTATCCCATACACAAGGCAGGATATTCGGAGCTCCGCCATTTACCGTGGCAGCAGTGGGTAAAGCGATCCGGACCCCCTGACCCAAGTGCAACCCGAGCCGGCCTGCGTAACAATCCCACCAGGACCGTCACCCAACCTCGGCTTGAGGCAGGGCCCTGTTTACCTGGCGCATCAGTGGAGCCTTTGTCCCGCTGAGTGACGGCCCGGGAAGAGCTCCTGGCCAGGTCCGCTCTGCCGTGTATTGTAATATTCGATGGCAACAAGGCTGAGAAGGAACCTGCGAGAAACCCGAACTGTCCCCACCCCCCACCTCGCAGAAAGGGGAGGATAAGAGGCAGCTTGATCCCTGGTATTGTGGCGTAACACGCGCCTTGACTTAGCAATTGTTTATATGGGATAATCTTACTGATCGCGGTTTGTTGGCGAAAGTACAGGAACGGAGAAAGTGTCGGTCCGTCAGGGGTTTGTTATGCGGGGTCTGCAGGGCCCCCGTCGCACCCCCAGCCTTGGCTGCAGTGCAGCTTTTAAAGCCGCAGTAAGAATCGAGCCTGAGGTGCTGTGGTTTCCCCATGGTGTCCCGGTCCCTTAGAGAGGTGGGGGGGGTTGGTCGGGAAACGTGGGTGCGTGTTGGGTGCTGTGAGCGGCTGGGAAGTGGGGCAACGGAAGGGCTCTCACCTGCGTGGGATCGGTTTCAGGGGTCTCGGCATTGTGCCACCTGTTAGTGCTACCATGAAAAGACCCATTATTAAAAAAAAAAGGACACTGGGAGACCCTCAGTGTCACGTTTTAGTGATTGGCTCCCAAACACCTCCCATCCATCTTTCATCAAACCTCTAATCTTGGTCAGGGTCATGGGGGCACACATACCACTCACTTTGGGCAATGTTGATCTTCACTTTTTAAATGTTTTCTAGCCATTGCTTTTATCAGGGAGCAGTGTAGGGAGCAGGTTTCTCTGGTCGCTGGTTCGAATCCCATTCTCGGCAGAATGGCAGCATGTCTGTTAGGTCCCGGGGTGATTATGAATTAGGACCTCAGGCTTCACTCTTACCTATAAGTATGTGTGTGTCTCAAATTTAGTAGGTAGCTAACTGCCATTTTGAAAAGGCTCCATCGTTGATATTTTGACTGTCTTGCAGCTCCAGTTTCCAGCCTGGTGCGTGATCTTCCCAGCAGTCTTTGGCAGTTCATGTGACACACGTCACCACGAATCTTTCTCGTTCTCTCAGTGTCCACCACAGGTCCCTCCCCCCTGCTCACTGTGCCCCTGTGGCAGTGCTAAGGATGCCAAGGAGAAGGAGGGTGCCTCTGCTGGTGAGGGGAGGAAGGCCGTGCCCAAGATCTACTTCGGCACGCGCACGCACAAGCAGATCACGCAGATCGCGCGTGAGCTCAAGCGCACCTTCTACTCGGGCACACCCATGTCCATTCTGTCCAGCCGTGACCACACCTGCGTGCACCCAGAGGTCGTGCTTCATTCCAACCGCAACGAGCGCTGTAAGGAGCTGCTGGAGGGCAAGAACGTGAGTCCCAATGCCCCACCCCGTTCACGGTCCTCTCCCTGTCGCTCCTGACGTGTTGCCTTTACCATGGCGTGTGACTAAACAGCTGATCATCAATCCCCTGATTAACCAGACCAGGTGTGTTAGTGTGAGAATGGAGGCGGGAGACCACAGAATAGTGTTCTTAGGCCAGGATTGAAAAAGTGTTCTATCTGTGACAAGTAACACGTTTCTTTTTAATGTGTTGTGTTTTGTTGTTGATGGAGTTTTATGGTGAAATGTGAGAGGCATTCTGGGAAATATGCGATGTGAAAGGCATTCTGGGAAATGGAGTAAGCTTGACCTCTGAACAGATTTGATGCGATTTATTCATGAATGATTAGAGCTGAATGTCAGCATCATGATTTTTATTCTCTTATAAATCACCCCCCACCCCCCTGCACTTGGGGATATCTTGTCATTTTTCCATGCCGTGTTCTTAAACCTTTCCCTCGTTGGGGTCACTAATGAAGTCCGACTGGGCCTGGGGTCGTGACCTCTGTTCACAGCCAAGGGTCAGGTCGCTAAATGTGGCTCTTTAGTGCTTTAATGATTCCTTTGGAATCTGATGACCTAAAAAAGCACNNNATCCTCCCATCCCTGGCAGGTGACATTGCTTCAACGTGAAGAACGCCCGCTTTGACGTCCCTGTACGCCGCTGAGAGTGGCTGGGGTCGCAACACAATCCCTCCTTTTAAGTGTTTCTGAACAAAGTGCTGTCACAGTAGCTGCGGGCAGCAATTATCTGTGACAATACCTGCAATCAGTCATAACGTGCCCCTCTCCAAGCCCTCAGACGGGCTTTGTTGTGGTTGGGAGGCTGTTCTGTTTGCCGGGCTGGTGCCGGCGGGTCAGGATTGTCCTGTCATGGGCCCAGTTGCACCATCAGAGGTGTCCGTTCTGACACTGTTGTCCGTTACACCCCACCACCCCCCGATGACCCTGCTGGAGGTTGGCGTCCCCCTGTCAGTTTATCCCAAGGCCCTTTCTTCGGTGGGTCCTCACCCTGCCCTTGTGGCCCGGTTCCCTTTCCCACGATCCTATTTTACGCCCCATGTTGAAGCCAAGGCTGGGTGAGAGTCTGAGTTGAGATTTATGGCAGCGGAGTGTCCCCCTTTCAGAGCCCCAAGGTGAGCGTGGAAGGGGTTCAGTATAGGTTCCAGGACCTGTCATCGCCTTCGTAAGACAGGCTGCATGCAGCTTCCCATTACAAGTGCTGCCAATCCCAGCGCTCGGCTGCTATCCGTGTCTCTCCCCTCGGTGTCCCGAGGAAGCCGCCATTAACCTTGGGGCTGACCCGAAACGTGCCAGCTGACAAAATGCTTGCCGAATATGGCCTGCTGCTCCCCCTAGGAAAAGGTGCCATCATGCTTCAGACCCACAGAATGGTGGCTGATTTGGTGTTTTAGTATTTAATCGGTAACATCTCTAAGGCCCTTTAAAAACATCAGGGGTCCTGTCGGAATTATTGTCAGGCATCCGCTAGATGGCCACTCGGCGTGTCGATGGTTTAGTCGCTGTTCTGCTTTCTGTGCAGGACCGGTCGTGCCGCTATTACCACCGTGTGAACCGGATGCGGGACCAGAGCACGCTGCAGCAGGTACACGGCCTGTACCGGGCCTGGGACATCGAGGAGCTGGTGGTGCTGGGTGGCCGGCTGCACTCCTGCCCCTACTTCGCGGCCCGGGAACTTGCGCAGGACGCCCACATCGTCTTCTGCCCCTACAACTACTTGCTGGACCCGCTCATCCGTGAGAGTGTGAGTGGGGAGCTTTTTACAACAAAGGGAGGGTATTTAGGGTCACGTCACTGTGTGCTACTCGTTAATTATTCATGAGTGACATCAGCACGGCTGGGCTGCTGCACCTGTACGCTTCCTGGATAAATTTAGGATCAACTGCTTAACTCTAATAAATTTCTGTTTATGTTGAATTTATTCGGGAATTGAATTTATTAAGGCATTATATAGCTTTTTCTCATTTGCTATAAACTCTGAATCCCCCCAGCCTGAGATGAGATCTCTCAATTTATGTTGTTAATGTGTAATACATTTTTTGCTAATATGCGCAATAATTATCTGTGTTGCTGTATACTGGTGCAATAATTTGCTCTGGTGGTTTGAACACTTAACATGTCATCTTTGCAAATATTTTAAACATATTTTGGTTATTTTATTTCAAGCTTTCATTTTGTATTTATTACTTGTATTGTTAATTATTCCTATTTTTGTGAAGGCACCTTTGGGGTCATCACAGAATTACTTTTGTTGTGTTACATTGTGTTACTTGTGCTTGAACTTGTGGCATTAACAGATATATATATATATATATATATATATATTACCATTAATTTGTCTGCAGCGTTAACAATGGAGGCTCTCTGCGCTGTAGAGTGATGCTTCTCTTGGACCTGTCGCCTTCGTTTGTCTCCTTCTTCCACGCAGATGGAGATCAACTTGAAGGGCCATGTGGTAGTGTTGGATGAGGCGCATAACATCGAGGACTGCGCACGGGAGAGCACCAGCTATACCCTGAATCAGGCCGCCTTGCTGTTGGCGCGTGAGGAGATCGATGGCATGGTGAACCACAACATCCGCCGGAGCCAGCATGAGCCCCTCAGGGCCTTCTGCTGCAGCCTGCTTAAGTAAAAGCCCCGCCCCTCTGCTTTGCTCCCCACCCAATCAGCACACAGCCATAGGGACAGCTGGTCACAGTGGTCAGCGGCTCTTGGTTCACAAGGCCCAATGGCACTAGCCTTACATTAAATCCCTAATTATGCATCACTGGGGTATTTGAGATGCCTCAAGATTGCTAGGTGCTTTTGTACATTAAGCCAGTTGATCAATGTCTTGATCAGATTCAGCCGTGGGAGAAAGTTAGGCAGAATCGCTTATTTGCTTGTTTTAGCAATTCAGTAATGTGACTTACTCTAAGCTGCACTAAAATGAATTGTTATTGGAAGAGGAGCTGAGGTTGATGCCCTCCGTCATGCAGATTTAATTCTGCAGGTCCCCCGAGCTTTAAACTTCTGGAGGCTTTTGAGTCATCTGCTGTCGACCTGTAAACATGAATAGTCCACGTCCACAGCAGGCCGTCTGAGTGAGAGCGGCAGATGGCAAAGGCGTGAAACGAATGCTGTCTCTCACATGCGCTACTGACGGCTTACTGACGAGACCATTTTTTTTTTTTGATGCAGCTGGATGCAGGAAAGCTGCGGCTGTCTGTCAGAGCGGGAGTTCGAGGTTTCCTGCCGGGTGTGGACGGGCACGGAGATGTTGGCCGTGTTCCGGGGTCTAGGCATCACTGCCGACACCTTCTCCTTGCTGCAGGTGAGATGCCACAGCATTATCTGGCGTGACCCTGGGTCGTGAGCACGCCACTGACCTCTCTCTCTCTCCGAAAAACTGCAGAAAAACCTGGTGGCAGTGCTAGAGAAGGAGGAGCGTGTGGGCCTGGTCCATGGGCGGGAGGAGGTGGTGGAGGTGCCCACCATCAGCTCAGCCACGCAGATCGTGCTCAAGGGCCTCTTCATGGTTCTGGAGTTCCTGTTCCGACAGAATTGCAGGTGTGGGAATTCTGGGAAAGACCTTGGTCTTAATATATTTATCGCTCAGAAATGCTCTCGCGCCACTTTGCAGATGTTTCTGAGCTTGTGTGGAAAATTTATGCTGCAGATTTTAATGCCGTGAAGGCTGCTCCCCCCCCCCCAGATGGTAACCTGTCTGGTCACGTGATCCATTTCTGCCTGGTGCTCTGACTGCGTTCCCTGCACCGCAGGTTTGCAGAGGATTATCGCGTGGCCTTGCAGCAGACCTACGCCTGGGCTTCACAAGCTCACGTTCCCGACGAGCCTGACGAACACGGCTTCTTTGCACGGCCACGCCGTCGCTGCCAGGCCCTGGTGCGTCGCACCAAGACCCCGGTGCTCACGCTCAACTTCTGGTGCCTGAACCCAGCCGTTGTGAGTCTTCTGGGGTCACCTGTCCTCCCAGACACATAGTTTCTCACCTAGCCTTTAAAGTACACAGTTACTTCACTGTTTTTACTTCACCATTCCTATCGACTTACTCATACAGTTAACTTATTTACCACATGCTTTTATCCCTCGAGCGGTATGGGGGTTAAAGGCCTTGTTCAGCGGGTGTACAGTGAAATCACTCTGCCAACCCTGGGATTTGAACTGGCGTCTCTCTGATCCCACATGTTGCACCCTAACCCACTGAGCCACACACCAGTAGCAGTTCATTGTGTTGCACTCATGTGTGCATGTGTGTGCCTCTCTCACAGCTGTGTTCTCTGTCCACCCCGGCAGGCCTTCTCTGACCTCAGCGACTCGGTGCACACCATCGTCCTGACCTCAGGCACACTCTCACCCATGGGATCCTTCTCCTCGGAACTGGGAGTCAGCTTTTCCATCCAGCTGGAGGCCAGCCATGTCATCAGCAAGTCCCAGGTCAGGCCTGGGAAGGAGAGGTGACGGGGAGAATCGCACAGTGCTGGAGCTCTCAGATCGGGGCCGTCCCTCTGCTGCCCTTGGGGCCCTTGGCGAAGCCCTTAGATCTTAGTCGCGTCATTGTGTGTTTTTCCGAATCGCGTGTTGGCTCGCCTGCTGTTTATGGCGTGAATCAGCCATTGAATAAGATGCTGGAGATTGTCATGCCTGGGGCTGTGTGAGGTGACAGCGCCCTTTACACATGTTTGCTTGCCGATACCATGGAGCTCACAATATCTGCCTGGAAATGATTCCGTCACTGCCAGGGGAAAAAAATCACGCTTCAAGGGTGTTTCTGGCTACTTATTGGCTTTAGATCGGATAAATAATAATTATGCCCCACCCAAAGCTTTATTTCTGCCGATCTTGAGTTGAGTTTTGGGATCTGCCTCTCTGCAGTCTCGTTTTGGGGGGGGGGGCAGTGTGAGTGTAATTTAAGCTGTCTTGCTTGGTTTGCAGGTCTGGGTGGGGACGCTGGGGACTGGCCCCCAGGGGCGCAAGCTGTGTGCCACGTTTCAGCACGCCGAGACCTTTGCCTTTCAGGACGAGGTGGGCATGCTGTTGCTGAGGGTGTGTCACACAGTCAGCCGGGGTGTGCTCTGCTTCCTGCCGTCCTACAAGGTACCCAGATGACTGAGTGCTGTCTGTGTGACTGTGATCTGTGATACTGGGGGATAGCACTGCCCAGTAGGGTCAGCTCTGAATGCCCGTTTTGTTGCTCTGATTCCAGACTCGGTTTGACTCGACTTCCTCTTGAGAGAACAGCTGACGTTTCTGTTCTCTTTCAGCGCTGACCTTGTTTTGCATATTTTATTTTTTTTTTTTGTGTTTCCCAAGTCTTTCTCCTTCAAGTTGTACAATCTTTTGTGTTGAGCCAAAAGGAGATAAATACCATGAGAACTTTTGACTGAAGACTATCACATCATCTGAACTGCTGGTTTACTGGGGAAGTGTAGGTGGATTAGCAACGGAAGGTTAAGGGTTAAAAATCCTCCACATGTTTTAGTCATTTTTTGGATTTTTTATTTTTTTTTTTGTACAGCTCTTGTCATCTTCACCGCCCCATTCCGTTCGACGTCCCGTTGGTTCGTACCGGCTGCACTTCCAAGCCTTGTCCACCAGGTGGCTTCAGAGACCAAACATTTCACCCGCCAGTTGCGGCAGTGTCTATTCAGCTCGCCCGTCATCATATTTGGAAGCAATGGATCGGGAAAGAATCCCTGACGCGGCGATAAGGCAGGATGCTGCGGTGCCTTAATGTGGAAAATGTTACCAGCATCCAAATGGTTTCGGGGACGCGCCGCAAACGCTCAGCTGGCCTTTCCCGGACGTGCCTGCGGCTGCACCCTTTCCCCGCGACCGGATCACCTTGCGCCTCGCAAGTGTGCTTATAGGATGCCATTGATAAATACTTACCTCGCTCTTTGTTTCTTATGCCTTGCCCATGAATAATTAATCTCCATTCAAGCGGTCTGTCAGGGAGGATGCTTCACGGGCCAGGTCACTTTCTCAGATATCGGAGAGAGATCGTGTGCGTGCGTGCGTGCGTGAGTGTGTGTGTGTGTGTGTGTGTGCGTGTGTGTGTGTGCGTGCACACCTGCATAGGTATGAACTAGTTACTTGAGGGGCCGTGAGGGAAAAAAAAATACCTTGAGAATCCCCCCACCCCGGCCTCTTGGTGTTTCGGTGGAGACGGCTCTCGGCGAGGACATAAGGGACAAAGTTAAATGGGGGTTTATATCACCCCGCCCCCCCACCTCCCCCTGGACTAGCCGCCACTTGGCGCCCACATTCCCGGCGAGCCCCGCACCCTTGTTGTGTAGGTTACTGGGGTGGTGGGGATGTTTTCTCCTTGTGTTGCAAGGGAATCACTCCATACTCTGACAGTTTTTCATTATTAATGGCCGTGTAAGAATTTTGCGGTTGCGTATTAATATTTAATCCGCAGCCGGCTACTCAGAGATGAGCGGATGGGGCATTTAATTGGAGCCTTTTGGAGGCCTGGAGCCTAGGAGTCCCGACTCAGGGCTAGTGGGAAGAAGTGTCCTGACTTCCCAGACACTCGCGATTCTTATCTGGCCGCAGGACCTCGGGCCTGAAAGGAAGGACAGAGCCGGGGGGTTTTATATATATATATGTGTGTGTGTGTGTGTGTGTGTGAGAGAGAGAGAGAGAGAGAGCACCCACTACCCTACTGTTGTGGTCTTGTAGCACTTCTGTCTGGAGTACCCTGGGGCCGTTTCCTTTAAAGCCACTGTTTGGGCACCTCACACAAGATGAGACCGAAAGTCAGTGCGGGGCAGTGTGGTATGGTGCAGGGTGGGGGGGGGGGGGGGCTTATTAAAATTTAATTTTCGAA
>JAODJX010000103.1:943519-956352 GCA_026776945.1 Isichthys henryi | reverse complement strand
CCCCCCCCCCCCCCCCCCCCCCCCCCCCCCCCCCCCCCCCCCGCCCCCCGCGCGCGGCGCCCCCAGCGGGTAGTGCAGGGAGGGGCTCCTCATTACCGACTCCCAGGTTTCCATGTCGTTGATTTGGGGAGGGATGAGCAGATGTTTGTTTTTATTTTGTATGCATTGACCTTTGTTTGGGCTAGACTGAGCCCAAGTGTGTTTGCTTTGCCCCCCCCCCCAGGTCATCTCCAGGGAAGCGCCGGTTTTGTCACGTTTTGCATATTTGCAATTCTGAAAATATTGGCTCCGTTCTCTTGTTCCCTTCAGTTTTTGTTGAGGATCGCAGTGGTGGCTAACGGAGGCTATAGTGACCAAGGTTTGCCTGAGGATCACGTCACCTCCCTGGTCATTCCGCAGGGTTCCTGATGCTGTTTGTGTGTCCGTACAGATGATCAGAGGCCAGTGGGAAGCCAGCCACTCCCCTCTTCAGACACCCAGCCACGTAGGTGTAGAGAACCCAGGCTTCCAGGTCACCCGCTGCCCATACACCCCTTCTTTGCCTCCACACCTGTGTCCAGCCGTCTCAGGAAGCCCATCTTTCAGGCCGGGACCTCTGGCCCTGGGGGCTGGCTAGGCGACGACTCGAGCACCCAGACCACGAGTGTCAGGAAGGAGCCCCTCCAGGGGTTGCGGAGTCCTTCCCATGCTAGTGATGACACTGGGGGACAGGATGTGGAGCTGGTAGACCACCACTCCCCTGTGGTCACATCCATCTCTGATGCTACATTAGAACCTAGTGCAGTGAACCCCCCACTGGATGGGGAGGCTGAACAGGAGGATGAGGAGGACCTGAAGGTCTTTTTCACCCCCGAGCTGTTTGATGCAGATGATGACAGTGGTGATGAAGAAGCAGCAGCATCCCCAGCCAGTACTGAAGATGAACCTCCTGCTGTATATGGGAAACCTATAAGCGTGTTGGAGACGCTGTCTGAGACTGACCAGGCTAACGGACAAACGGTCACTCCCTCTGACTGCCAGGAGGGCGGCGCTCACTCACTGTCCCAGACAGCAGTGCAGACTGACCACATGTATACCGACAGGGCAGAGCAGATGGCGAAGGGCCTGTGGCAGGGCAGTCAGACCAGGGACAGGACACACAGGCTTTCCAGGACTAGGCAGAAGGACAGGCTTTCAGCTACAGGTAACTGACATAATTTTTAGCCCCTCCCATCCGGCTTAAATCATACATCAAAACTCACATCATTTTGACGGACCATTCTCATTTATCTGTTAAATACTGTAATGATACTTTGATAAATAAAAGTTTAAACATAAAATGTGGACTACTAATTAAAGGCTTTGCCCCTCCCACTGTGCGGGATCGATGTGGACACCTGGGCCTGTAGGAAGGGGGTGGGTGAGATTGAAGTCATTCATCTGTGGGTTTTCACAGGGATCCTTCGGGGTTAGAGACCAGCAGATTGTGAGCAGATCTGCCTCCTGAATGATCTATGTGAGCCTATGTTGTACACTAGGGGCGCGAATTTCATTCTGGTCTGACATGGGTTCCCACCCCCCGTTTCCATATCCGTTTTATTTCAGTGTGCAAATTCTCTGCCTCTCCCATCTGGCACTTATAAGTCCTATGGCATCCAGAATAAGGCCACGCGTGTTACTGTTAATGGACCCCAATTTTTAGCTGAAGATCCCATTAATCATTGCGCATATGCACCACAGGGGCACGATATAACCGGGCCATTTGTGCATTCTGATTTTCGTTAAATTATTTCAAATGAGGACCAAGATGGATGACCGGGGTGATCAGTTCGATTACCTGCCGTTAGGGGGCCAGTTAGCCGCTAAGTGTGCTAGTGTTGCGTGGGAATTCAGACTAATTTGCATTATGTTCGTCTTCGTCAGATGAAGATGCCTCCTACATTAAGGTAATTGGATGGTAAGATGGTGTCACCGTGAATATAAATGTGAGAATACAAGCTTGACGTGGAGGGGGTTAAAGAGCCCCCTCTTAATGATGCTAGCAGACTGTATAAAGTACCGTCACACTGTCTGGGCTCTCCTCCTGTGCTGGTGCTTATTGTTCCATTAGCCTGCGTCTGTAAGGCTATTTCAGCCCAGGCTAAGAGTGTTGAGGTACTTCTTATCGGTTTTTAGATCTTTCCCAGCCGACAAGGCCGTCTAGGGCTCTTTGGCTCCATCCCGTTTAATGTTCTGAGAAGTGGTCTCGACGTGCTTTAACTGGCAGGTTGGGTTTCTCGGTCTAGGGAGGGAGGCAATGCCAGGTATGTCCCAAGACATGCTAAGGGGAGCCTGCCGTGGGACTGGCCGGTGCATGCATGTCTGTGATCCCTCTTCAGGCTGCTGGACCATCTGCGTGGCGACGCTCAACCCCGAAAATGCAACCGGGTCCGTCAGACCAAACGGGGCAGCCACAGGAGCTCACTGGGGGGCGTCTGAAGGTACGGAAGTGAGAGAGAGCGAGGAGACTGCTGGGCGGCATGGGGAGAGCAGGGCAGTCAGCTTGGGCACGTGGCTTGGGGTCGCAGAAGATGTAAAGCAAGTTATTGGCGCGTGTAGTCAGAACATCACCTTACACCTGATGCCGCCCTATAGGGCAGTACTGACATTACAGCTCTGCCTGTCACCAAAGCCTTGATGTCGCATAGGTAAGGAATGTCAGACCCTGTTGCCTAACAAAGCCAAGATGAACGCTGCCGTGTGTACACATGGTCCGCTCAGTCCACATTGGAATGGGCCAAAGTCGACTCACCTGGAAGCTTCAGCAAGTGCTGGCTCTCTTCCATCTGTCATGTTGGGCTATATGGTTGTCACCCTCCCTCTGAATCCCAATGTTGACTGACAGCGAGCCAGTGGCCCGTGGGTCAGGAACTGGTACTGATTCATACTGACGGACCAGCCCCTGCGGGGTAGAGCGGCTTCAAAAAATGAGCCCCTCACTTCAGCCTTCTTAACCGCAGCGGTGTGACTGGGCTTTGGTGTGCGTGACCCCGTGACCCTGTTCTTCAGGCATCAGAGTGCGGCGTTCGCACAGAAGGAGGAGTAGGCGCACGCCCGGAAAGGCCCGGAATCTCGTGGTGCCCCAGGCTTCCCAGCAAAAGCAGGTGATCTACGGGAGGTGGAGGGGCATGGGTTAAGTGGACTGTTGAATAATACCAG
This sequence comes from Isichthys henryi, assembly GCA_026776945.1. NCBI lineage: Eukaryota > Metazoa > Chordata > Actinopteri > Osteoglossiformes > Mormyridae > Isichthys > Isichthys henryi. Next base: position 953,175 of record JAODJX010000103.1, on the reverse strand, counting down.
GTAGGAATGCCATCGCTCTGTCTCTCTGCAGATAACCCAGAACTGAACCACACATCTGTCCTACATGAACTGAGTCCAATGTGTCTGTAAGCATCTCTTGTCCAACAAAGGTCAGGCCACATTAAATCTCACCGGCAACACAAATGTCTTAGAGTCTTTTGGCTTTGCTGGTGTTAAGAGCATAAAGAATCCAGAGAGGCTGTCAAAGGCCATAGCTCAGGACCTCTGTCCTCTGTAATGACTCTGTGTCGCTGTTGGGTCTTTTGATTCTCAGCACCTATGTCATCTAGACACAATGGCCTCTGGTGCTTCCAGGTGCACTGTTGAGGGCCATACGTGCTGTAAAGTTGCACGTCGAGATAAGCAGGAACCTCTGCGGGGCCTGCAGGCAGCCGCCAGTGCTCCTGCATGTCCGTGATGTTCATCTGCCCATCACGACAGTGCCACTGTGCTGGTCGGCCAATGTATTGTAGGGCTCCCAGATCTACTATGCTCCTCACAGGTGTACGAAAGTGGCAGCCAAGATAGGTTATGGCTCAAAGGCGCGCATGTGGCCCGCGGCAACAGGGAGGTTTGGTTAAGGGAAGTGAGTGTAGAGTTACTGCTGCTAAATCCGGCATTGTAATCCTTAAATGAGGCCATGAGCTCCTTTTGACTACAGTGTTACTGAGGAAAAATGCGTCTGTGAGAAGATTCCAGCATTTGACAGGCTCTGTGGGCGTAGACCGATTTGCCCCGAGAACAATGAAGGCCGTGGGTTTTAGTTAGGTCACTTTGTTAGTGTAACGTGCTTTTTGCGTCGTCCGTCCTGTTTGCCGTCTCCCATCTCTCTCTCTCTCTCTCTCTCTCTCTCTCTCTCTCTTATTTTGCGGCTGTACACTCTCTTCCCGCTCTCCCCCTAAGTCACGGCCAGGGAAAGTGATTTCGCTCAGCAGCATTGACATAAAAGCGCTAAACCAACACACTTTTTACAGGATTACGGTGTTTGTTGTCGTGCCGCCACCGCACTGCCGCCGGCGGCTGTTGAGAGGTGCAGTCAGCGGCCTGCCTGCTCTTTGAAGCACCCGGCCCAGTTTGGCGTTGCGTGTGAAACACGGCTCTTTGTGCTACGTAAACTCTCCGTTGGAGGTTTTTTTTTTTTTCTCCCTCCACTCCCTCTTTCATCCCAACCCCTCCGTTCTCCCTCCGCACCTCCACCAGAAGGCCCGCAGATAGGCCTGCACATCCACAGCGTCCCCCGGACCCTGAACCGGATGCCGCAGTGTCATGGGCGCCGAGGTTCTGCACCCTCAGGACCCGTCTGCCATCAAGGCTAAATACCCCACCTCCATCCTGCCCCGCCCCCCCACCACCACCTCCAGATAAGCACAGGCTGTATCCTGCCCCTGCATATGTGCCAAAACAGCTTAGGATTGAGAACCAGGGTGTGAACCCGCCAGTCTGGATTTGACGCAAACTCACGGACCAGTGAACTTCATGTAAATTGTATAAATGTAAATATAATACAAGTTCAGTTTCAGTAAAAAATTGACGGGATTACGTTACTACACAAGATGTGAGATGGTTTGTGGATAGTAATGTGCACTCATGACTTGACCAGGCTATGAGAGTGTAGCTGTGCAGCAGACCTTAAACTGCATGTAATGTCACAGAATACAAAAAAAAAATAACTGGCGTGATTTATGATGTGATAGCTATGAATGAAAGGATCGCAATACTTTTTCCTTTTACATGTTATAAAAAATGTCAAAAGGTGTAGGTTTAGCCCTCGGCATGTAAATTTTCATCTTTAATAATAAGGTATAATGCATTTAATAATCGTATAATAATGTAATGTAATAATTACTATATTTTGGCTTTGCACACTGCAATTATTGTAAACCTCAAACGGTTGGTAGAAGCAACCGGGAAATGAAATGCATCTAGTGAAATGTTGCCAGTCATTACTTGTATTGCAGTGTTTTGAGGTTTGATCAAGGTGATTAACTGCCTCTCCAGGAGCCAAACAAAAAAAACAGTGCGATGGAAAACCTGTAGTTTATTTTATTAAAAGAAACAGCGGATCGCTAAGGGACGGCTGGCAGCCACCCAAACCGCCTTCCTGCGTTCAAGCTGAAATTACTGCTGCCAGCAGGTGCATGCAGTGATTTCCCACCACATTCTAGAGCAGCAGTTTCTAGTATGACACAATCCTACTATCCGGAGAGTTAAAGTCCAGACTGGGATTTTGCTTCTACCAACCAGTTGAGCACTCTGTGACTGTGACTCTTTATGCTCAACTGGTCGGTTGGAACAAAATCTTGGTCTGGACTTATACTCTCTCGACCTAAATTACCCAACTCTGGACACACTCGAGGCATTCTCCTATTGTATGGTTATTGTATCCGTCAAAAAAAGATGCTTTAAGGTTCTGGCAAAACACAAAGAGTTAAAACTGAATTATTATTTTCATTTGCACCCATATCTTAGTTGTGAAGACAGTAATTGATCGCTGAGACCTTGCCTGCTCTGAAAGCCACCGTCTGATTAAGGCAACATCTTATTATTTATTTTTTTTGGCTCGCCTACAGCCAGACATCTCTTTCCCTGTCGTCTCACTCCGTTGGCCGTGGTGCTGGCTTCGCATGGGCCCGGGCCGCAGGATGGGAGTCAAAGGTGGAAATCACATCGGCGTTGACATTTAAGCCATGACATTTAAACCTGAGCCTTTGCAAGTCGAATGGGCGATTATTATCAAGACATTGATATGCGGCGAGAACACGGGTACAGGCGGTGACAGCCTGGCCCCCCATCCATACAGATACGCCATTGGCGACACATAGTGGTAGGAGCTGAGCCCGTCTTCTGTGGTCACAGCCATACCGCCGGCTTGATAAAAGGTTACCCAGAGTTCATTGCTCTGTGCTGCAAGCCATACTCGTCATAGTTCGACACCTCTCACCTCTAAGTGTCTTTCAGTCCTGTGCTCTTCCTGATGATCGCTCGCCCGCTTTGGTATTGGTCCAGGCTATGCTGGGCTTTCCTGGGGACTGGTGGTTTTCTCTGGGGATAAATAAATGTCTCAGGGTGGGGTGTACGGATCTGAGGTAGCGCAATCCCATTTAATTCCAGCCCCTTTAAGCCGTCTGTCGGTGGAAACTTGGGACTTTGCTAAGTCCTGCCTCTGCAGCCCAAAAGCTGTGTAAAAGCTCCAATCAATCCCCTTGGATCATTCCAGGAATTAGGCCTCTTATGTTTTAATTCATTTTTTTTTTTCCCTGTTCAGTCCTCGTTCAAACAGACTAGGGTATCTCTAAGGTGATAAAGGCAATGTTTGGTCTTCAGCTTGCAGACACTGCAGAATCACGATTACCTTGCAGAAGAAAAAAATCCATCTTAAGATTTTTTATTTTTTTTTATCTTTGAATATTTGTTTTGAAAGTTGTAAGCAGTTTAAGACATTTAGCTATTTATTTATCAGCTTTTTGCAGCGCTGTCAGCCAACAAAATGCTTAATTCTGCCTGTGTTTATAGTGCATTAAAACATGCATCAGTGTCTGCCATCTGTTCTCAGAACTATAGCTGAAACCTTCACTGCTGCCTTGAATGTTGTTCGTGATGTAAACACTTATCTCTTTTGAATGGGCCATGGTCAGATTCTCTGTACTCGATCTTTTAATATCATTAGTTTATTTTCCATTTCTAAAGGCATCTTAGTGCATCCATGGGTCTAACTTGGAGAGCAGTCGTGTGGGGGCGCTGACTGGGTGCAATCGCTGCTCCCATCACTTTAGTGGTCCTGGAAACAGCTGTGGGTCAAGGAATATCTGCAAATTTGGCACTTTCTTTTGGCACTGCCTGTGGGACACCGGGGGGGGCTCGATTCAATGCTTAGGCATCATCATCAAGAATTAGTAGTGCTGGAAAATTGGGTTAATTGTGGGCATTGGTGGCTTAATGGTTAGGGAAGCACACTTGTAATCAAAAGGTTTCAGGTTCGACTCCCCAACCAGCAATGCACTACTGAGGTTCCCTGAGTAAGGTACCGCTCCCCGGGTGCTGAATTAGCTGCCCCCTGCTATGAAACATTCTCACGTATGGGTTAATTGCAGAGGGGATGCTTCATTTTTGTACACTGTGTGCTGTGGTGTGTCAACAATGACAATGAAACAATGAAAGCGCTGCATTGAAACACCACCAGCTAATGTTGCTACTTTTTGTAATTAGCACATTAGTGTGACATGTAAACAATCAAGGGTAAATATAGCTGAACGGTCAGAGGGGATTATTTTTAATGATGTGGATGACTGGCATTCATTGTTCTCTATGCTCTAATGAAGCTAAAAATAACCACCGGTGTAAATATTGCCTTGAGAAGCCCTTATCTGATCTCCGTTAACCTCCTGCGTCCATCCATAACTTAGCTGTCCCATGGTGTCTGTATAATACTGCTTTTAAGGCACGGGGGACGCGATGTAGAATATAATTGTGTGTGAAATCTTGCAAATATACAGAAATGTTGACTTTTTAATAGAGCTGAAAATTATAGGCAAGAGCTAAACCTTGAAAGTCTGAAGACAAACATTTTGTTGGTATGACTATTGATATAAAATGAATACATTTTTTGTGAAAATGCTTGCGAGGGTGCTGTCCATGGACACGAAAGTACAAATGTAAAAACCGAAAAAATACAGGGTGAGTATTGTGAAAATGGGACACCTGGCAAAATGGGACAGTTAAACTTTGCAGTTAATATATATGTTTAGTAATATTTTATTTTTTCTTCTATATAGTGTTCAGGGGGCATTAATATATTTAGAATGGTGTCATGTTGGGATTCCAGACATTTGAAATTTTCAGAAAATGTCCCATTTTAACAATACTCACCCTAAAGTCTGTGTTCTTGAAGAGTGGGCTGGTCTTCGGTGGCCCGTTATACATCTGGCTGCCCTCTGGGGGACTGTATCCAGCTCGCTGTTGGAGGTCGCCCTCCCCAAGCCAGCGTCCCTGTGAGAAAGAAGCTTTGGCCGTAATCGGGTCTGATTTGATCATGCTAAGTTGCTGAGCGTCTTCTGCAGTCTGTCTGCATGCAGAGCTGCCAGATCTTGGCTCAAGTCAGAACTTTGGGGCCCGTCGGACATTAAACCCGGATTTCTTTAGGCGGTTTTCTGGGAATTAGACACATAATCGGCCTTTGTCATTCCTAAGAGGCCCGCTCTCTGGCATAGGCGCCCAGAGTTTCCTGTCATCTTTAATTGTTTCATTCTTTTGGTGATGTCTCGATAACTTAGCTGTGACCAAGGTGGGCATTTGCCGGCGAGGGATGATCCTCAGACTAAGTGTATTGCTGTAATTAGCCATAATTCCTCATCTGTCGGGTGTTTAAACAGGTGCGTGTCATTCGATGTTCTGCGTCGCTCTATTTTACCAGTAAATTTATGAGCCCAACTTTATGCATCATAGAGCTTTGATGTCGTATAGAATTAGGGTAATCCTGTTTAACATTTTCCATTGTCCATAACTAATAGCCCAGGTGATTTGGACTTCTCTTTCGGAGGACATTCTGGAAAGTGGCGCCTCTGTATGTAATGATTCGAGAGGAAGTGTGTACATGCTTTGTGTTACAGAGATGATGTAAATGGCAGCGGCCATAGCGGGTCTCATTTCTGATTGGTCCAAATTATTTGTAAAAGCCTTTGCCTAGTGTGAAACGCAAAAACCCTTTTGTAACTGGTGGAATTATAATTGCTTTCTGTGTAAACCAGACTCCAGCCTTCATGAGGGGTGAATCGTAATGGTTTCTTGCCGGTGTCTCCCATTTGCTTTCTTTCTTTTTCTAATTAATTTAGTCATTGCAACAAATGACGATTAGCCAGGTTTTTTTCCCCCATTATCAGTCGCTTCCTCTCTAATGACATTTTTACAAATTAGCTTTGGAAGGATGTCGGCTTGTGGTTTCATCTGGCTTGTTTACAGCATAAACGTTGGAACAGGCTTGTAGATTCCCACGTGCTTGTTTTAGGAATGACATGCACGGTGAGGGGAACGGCGTCACCATCGAAGGTCCAGAGTGTCCGATGGAGGCCGACGGACCTGTGTCCCGTGGGCCCACTCTGCGATCGCACCGTTGCCGGAAAAAGCCGTGCTGTACAAAATGACATGTGTTTCTCGTTTGGGTTTTGGCGGCTCCCATTCCCTGGCGGCTCTCCCAGGTAGTGAACGGCGCTGTCTTTACCGTGTTGTTTGCAGCTGGGCTTATAGAAACCAATCGCCTTCAAAGTATGGTCCTGTAAAGCTTGGGAAGTGGGTCGGCCTGTCTGCAGGAGTCCCGTGCATGTGCCCCGCCGAGCTCGTGCCTCTCTGGGTCGAGCCGGCTGAGTGAATCGGATCAGGCCCCACTTGCAACCGGATCTGTGCAACAGACCATTGTGGATCCGATGCTGGCAGCTCTGACTGAAGGCCCGTGCCCCCGAAAGACACACCGTCTCCTTATCTGCCTGCCGATTCCATAGAGATTTTGGTTTGTGTTAGCCACTTCCTGCCAGGCTCCCGGGACATCGCATATCAGTGTGGCATCAGACAGCTACCCGGACTATTTCTTACCCGGGACAGATATCTCCTTTTAGGCTGCGTAAGAATGTAGACGGCCATGTCTTAAGAGCTCAGAGTCATGGCCGAGGTCCGTGCTGCTTAAGCACTTAGCACACCGACCCCATCACTGGCTCCCTAACTTCGCAGTCTCGTCTGGCCTCGTTAAAGGGAGGCAACTAAAGGAGTCAAAATGTGAGATAAGGAGAACTGGAACCCCTTATCTCCTCGGAGCTGAGGGGAGCTTACGGGAGGAGGTGGAGATTCCATGAATGGCTGGCTTTGTGCTGCTCTTCTGGGGCGGCGGAATTCAAGAGTGGGGGCGAGTTACCGTGCCGGGCGCAGGGGCCACGGTGCTCCCCAGTGGCAGTGCTGCATGAAGAGGCAGCGAAGTTGGAGGTGTTGACAGCCCTCAGGGGTACTGTAAAAACACTCCAGGCAAGGTACTGCATTCATACCGACTCATTGATCTGTCACCAGTGCGTGCTCCCCCTGCTGTCCACAGCTTGAACTGCAGGCTTGCTTTGACAGCACGCCGACATTTGCGGTAAGTACCCCACTTAAGGGCTGAAACAAGCTTGCCCGCAACTTGACCGGACTTCATCCGGTCTGCTGTCCACCCCCCCACCCCCAGCTAGTTGTGAATTCCGTCCGGGCAGGCCTGCAACTTCTCGAATATCCACACTGTCCGTCGTGGCGCCAACACGGCTAGCTTGCTGCACGACTTGCGCTAAGGGTTTGCGCCAGGAATGAGGAGTTGGGGTGGGGTGAGCTGGGCTGCAGGACTCCTTTGCTAAGCCCAGGCACTGTGACAGCCTCGAGTGTGAATTCAGATGCACTGTAAACATATTTAGTGTGTGTTTGCGTGGGGCGGAGGTCGATCTGGGTGGTCCTCAGCCGTGTAAATACTGAGCGCGCCGGAGATGCGGTGTGTCAAAACACACTGCGCTGGAGGTGTCCCGCTAATGAATGCCATCGGCATGTTAAGTGCCACTACGGTTTGTTTAAGCAAATGAGAGCCGCTGACAGATGGCTGCCCCGACACACAGGCCGTGACAGCTCCATGTGAGCGTGCGTGCATGTGTGGGCTGGAGGTGTCGGTGCCCGCCCTCGCGGGGGTGCTGGGGAGGGGCGGGCTGGGGCGGCGCCCAAGGTGCTGATTGAAGAGCGGCGTTTGATGTCGGTGCCCGCTGAGCTCTGCCTTAACGCTCACACCCTACAGGGCCCACGCTGACTCAGGGGAGATTAAGCGGCACCCGGGCAGGTCCCATCACAGCCGGGACATCTAGGATCTGTGCGCCTGCACGGGTCCGATTCCAGCCGGGGGAACACGGCCTCAGGGAGCAAGAGGGGCTTGAAATTGGGAGGGTGGTCCTGGCGCTCCCCATATTCTCCTTTATGCTGTCATCTATACTACCATCTATACAGCTATTTATACTATCATTTATGCTGTCATCTGTACTCCCGTCTATATTCCCATTTATACTCTCATCTATGCTCCCAACTATACCCTCATTCATGCTTTCATTTATACTCTCAGTAATACACATTGACTTCGTAAGATTTGCACACCCCAAAGCTGTTTGTACCCTGTCTCCTTTTCTCACCACTGTTATTCGCGCATCTTTATTTAATTTTATTTTACTTTTATTATTTTAATGTTTTTTTGCGCTTTTGTCTTGATTGCATGTTCGGTTGTTTACATCATGCCACAGCCGGCACCAAATGAAATTCCCTGTACTTTTTGTACTTGGTGAGTAAAAGGATTCTGGTTCTGATTCATACAAGACGGAAATAACCTCCTTAGGCCGTGATCATCCCGAGTAACAACAATGACAATGATTGATGTTAATCACCATTTTTTTTGTGAGCATTGAAAGTGCTTATTGCCGTCGCTGGATTGCAGGCATATGACCACTGTTTTTTTATCTTTGGGTTGAGACAGTCTCAGCTTCTAAATTAGTGCCATGCCCAGCGCTGTGAAATAAACTGTACCTTTATTCCTGTGTCTGTGTATCTGTGGGTGTTCATGGGTTTCTATTTACCACATTGTAGAGACCAAATGCCCCCACAATACAGAAAAACCTCTTACTTTGTAGCTTGTGGGCACATTTTTCAGGCCCAACAATATAAACCTCAATTTTATAAAAATCTGTAACTGCAATAAAACTAAAAATGGCAAAAGTCTCGTATTTAGTTTGATTACTCATGGTTAAGGTTAGGGCTGGGTAGGTGTTAAAGTTGTCATTGTTGGGATTATGGTTTTGCCATGGAAAAGAATGGCGAGTCCCCACCGTTGATCGGAATATAGGAGCTGTGTGTGTGTGTGTGTGTGTGCGCGCATGCTTGCTGGTATTGGTCTCCGGAGCAGACCTGCGGCATCCTCATTGCTAATAGAGACGAATGTAGGAGGGGAAATGTGGGGATACCCCCTGGCTTTCTGGCAACGCAGATTTCACCGTTATGGGTGTCGGTGGCCTGCTTGTGGCTTCCCTCAGATTGGACCCGAATGGCTGGGACGAGCCGTTCTGTGGCTCAGCCGGGAATGGAGAGTAACGTGGAGGAGCATCATGGGCGCCGGCTGGCGGAGGCGTGGCTGCGGGTCACCGAGTACCCGCTGACGTCCGTCATGCACTCTCTGCAACAGGGATCTGCCATCACCCAGGCGTTAAAGAGCCCTGCTTCGGATCGGGCATGTCCCCACAGGTGGGGACAGCTCAGTGGGGGAGGCGAGGTTCCTCTCACTTTACTCAGGCTTCGGGCTCAGGGAGGGGCAGAAGCCCCCACCACCAGGGGGAGCCGCATTTATCATTGTACCATTAAGCCAGATATAGCAGCCAGCCCAGAAGCTCCGCACATAACGCTGCATGTCCCCCGAGGGTGACAAACGCTGGTGGGGGGAGATACTTGCATCTTTGTTTTGTTGTTTTTTTTTTTTCCCCTTCAACTGATCCTGCTGCTTCAATTAGCTGAGGAAGAGAAAGGGGTGAAGCTTAAACTGTGAGAACAACTCCTAGGCTGTGGTTTGTACTCCATGCCAGGTGAGGGATTTACAGCTTTCAAAAGAGGCTGGGAGAGGTGGCGGGGTG
>JAODJX010000103.1:925457-937343 GCA_026776945.1 Isichthys henryi | reverse complement strand
ACCCCCAAACTAAAAAAAAAAAAAAAAACTTCTCAGGGGTCAAGACAAACCCCACCCTTGGTCCTGCCCGTTTGTTTGTAAGTATCACTGGACCACTGAAATCCAACCTTTCTTATTGAACATGATATCACTTTTTTTTTTTTTTTACACCTTGTCTGGTAAATGCAACAAATGAGCCCAAATTATCCACTATATTTAACGGTAAATCAACAACAGTCTCAATGATGCGCAGACATACTTAGTTAAGGTGCTGAAAAAGATGCAATTTGTGCAAAACTGCTCGTCTTCTCAGGCATTCTCACGGGATCAGAAAGCATGAGACTTATTGTTTTCTCTCCGGCTGAATCAGAGATCCGCCACTTCCCAGGACAGTAAAACACTAATGTCCGTCTGGTTTACTCTGCAGACATAAACAGATACGCCACTCAGGTTTTTAATGAGTGTTCCTCCTGGGCTAAAGCCCCAAAATGACGTTTGCCTTTTCGATACTCCTGTTTGTTAAAAAGTGTATGAAAGCATACACTCTGTTTTTTATCCTGCTTACTCTCCTATGAACAAAGGTAATAAACTTTCCATATGACTGTTTTTACCTTCATCTTAATACTGTCACTCATTAAAATTAGTTTTAAACATTTTCTTACTTGTTTTTCTAACTCTGAAATCCTACCGTTTCGCTGGTTAAGTTCCATGTCTCTACACATCAACATTTAGACCGATAAGTTTCATTTCACCACACTTAGGCAGAATGAACTTGGACCGTGTGTCGCTCACACAATTCGGGATATTGCCTGGCACCCTGTGCACTGGGCTTATATACGCTGGCTTCATTCCGTAATATTGGCTGTTATTCTTATAATACATATAATTCTTATTACCAATTTCGAAATTCTCCGCAGCACAAACCGACCGTTCAGTAATTATTATACTTTGAGTGGCCATTTTATTAGGTACATCTAGCCCCAGGAACCCTTCATGGGTAGATGGGCTGCGCCTTCAGAGAAGCCTTTCCGCAGAAACTTTTGTATTGACCTGTTATTTTTGCACTCGTGGCCCTTCCTGTTGGCTTTAATGAGGCTGGCTCTTCTCCTCTGACCTCTCTCATTAACAAGGAGTTCTCAGCCACAGAAATGCCATCACCATGAAGCACTTTCCAACCGCACTCACTTTTTTTTTTCCCCCAAACCCATGAACTTTTGTCACGTTCCTACTGCAGAAATTTGGTCCGATTATAGTTCCATAGAGGCAGTTCCAGAACTTTTTTCCTACACCAAACTAGGTACTCCGTGTTTGATGGCTTACTGCCCCCCTATTCAAATCTGGCCCTCGATTCCAAATCCAGGCCTTGTTTTCAGTTCTCCCAGTAGTCTGTTTAATAATTACGGATTCTGATTGGTCAGAGGGGCTTCACACCTGGCTCACAGGTAAACGAAGGCTGGAAAATCAGCAGGGCTTGGCTGTTGAGGACCGTGATTTGAACAGCCCTGGCTTACAGTGATAACTTGCTAAATGGTTGACCATAAGCACTGGCATTAACTTGGAAGTCATGCAGAAGTGCGGGAAAAAGAGAAAGAAGTTGTAAAGATTGAGATTAATTATTTTTGTACCTCAATTACGTTTAATGCATTAATTAATACATTTGTGCTTGTGCCTCCATATTTCTGTGTTGGATAATACAATCGAAAACCACTATACCATTGTGGGAGTGATACTTGCCAGCGAAATAACGTTACATCATTTTTTTTGCATGACAAACATGAGATCACTCTGCTGGCCAGATTTAGTAATGAATTTTATTTGTATTTTATTTATATGACCCGAAACACACTTATAGTGTTTCGGGTCATATAAATAAAATAAAATGCTCTGTCCCATTTTTATTGCAATTTATCCCCCCAATAACTAACAAAACCACTTGTTCGTCCTCCATTGTTTTTGAGTGCCAATGTAGTTTCTTAAGAAATTTCATGTGAAGTTAATCCTACGAGCTTTATGTGTCTCCCATGCTTGTTTAGCATAAAGGTCACAGCTCCTGTTGTACGGTGAGAAAGTGACACATGAAAGCAGCCAGAAGCTACAAAAGTTTCTGGTCAAGATGCCCCAGGGACTCGGAACCAGGAACGAGGTTCCTGAACTTTGGTGGACAAGCGTGTTATGTTGCAGCTACATGATTCAGCAAGCAAGTGTACCCAATAAAGCGGTTGCTGAATGTCACATGACAATCTCCATGCTTTTTCAGCGTTATAATGGGCATTATGATTGTTAATGCATCATTTATTCATGGTTCAGCAGCAAAAGAGGAATACGGTTGTTTTAGAATTTCATATTTTATTAATAATGAAATAAACTCATTATTTCTTTAGATTTTTATATTTATTTAATTTTGTTTTATTCTATTTATACTAATATTTCAAAGACTTTGGCACCTTCGTATTTTAAAGAATTTCCATCAAATTATATTAACGTACTAATACGGATGGTATGTTATTTGCATTATATTGTACATGTCTGACTCTTACCAAGTCTCCGTTTTGGCTAAATGCATGTGTTGGAGAGGCTTGTGGCTTCTGATATTTACGCATTACTTACTCGACTTCGCAGAGCAGTCGGCACCTTGGGGCCACAGACCGCAAACCACTGCCAGGCCCCTGCCTCTGCATGCGGTGAGTGAAGCTCGATCACATTACTCTGTTATGACAGCTGGCATATTTCCGTTTCAGCGACGCGCTATAATTTGTTTTGATACCATCCATTTACATGTCTCTCTTTTCCGCATGGTTCGGTGGTAGCTATTTCCAGTTGATATAGTAACTGTCAGGTAATTGATACGTTGTCTCATGCCGAGATAAACGGTCGGGTTAGAAATCCTTCAGTGATTATTTGCTTCTAGGATCAAAAGGATCGTTTTATTTCTCTATAGCTACTTAATATCTTTCAAGTGCCATATTATAATTGATTTATCATAATATTATGTTTTGTTAATTTTCTTGTTTATCTTTTTTGGACTAAGAAATACCACATATATGTCTTAAAGGCTTTTAATGTCAATACAGATGTGGTCTGATATAATCATGCATTCCCTGTATGCATTGCTGCTGAAGTGAATATAACCATGCACCCAGAAGACCTTCAACAGGACATTGAGACCCAGCAGCCATTCTGCAGCCCTCAGGTCAGTTCAGCGCTCGTCCTCAGGCCTGATGTGGTACAAACTGTTCCTGGGGGCATCAAAGCAGTTATTGGATCTTGTATGCGCCCATACAGGGGGGTGACGGCCCATCTCACATGTTGTCAGTGCAGTAAAGAGGTACTGCAGTGACCTTCTGTGTTTCCAGTGGGAATATTTAGAGGGATGAGTCCTCAGGATGGCAAAAGAAGCTCTGCTTGCCCTCTGGTTAATGTCTGAGGTGTTGTACCTAATCCCTGGGCGCATTAAATCTAACGCTACGAGCAGTTTGTGTTCAATAAAAAAGCCCCTGATGTAATAATTCTGGTTTGGCTGTACCTATGCCACTTCTCCTCTTTTTCCTTGCCGTTCCAATAGGGAGGAAAATAAATATTTTTGAAGCAACGGGGATGCAATGGCAGAAAAATGGGAGGCCCACCTTTTCTGCTTCTAGGCGCAAACACTATCGATGGCAAATCTTGTACTTTCTACGGTCAACCTGTTACAGCCTCTCCCCGGGTTACCATGGGGTTATGTTCTGATAAGGCGAAAACACATTTTAATACAGCACACCTAACCTATCAAACATCATAGCCTAGCCTTGCCTACCTTACATTAGCCTACAGTTGGGCAAAATCATTAACACAAAGCCTATTTTATAATAAAGTGTTGAACATCTCATGTAATTTATTGAATTATGTACTGAAAGTCGAAATATCATAACATGGACCATCATAACTCAGGCAGAATCTCTCTTTTGCATAACACCAGCCTTAAATCCGCTGAGCTTGTGATCTGACAGGGCGCCTTCTGCCGTGGACGGCTCACCTGCCCGCCTTGGTGATGATCATCTCCGTTCCAGCCTCGTGGAACTTCTTCCAGAGCTCCCGTTCATGAAGGAACACCTTGATGTTCTCGATGTTCTGGAGAAGTGTACCACAGTTAGCAGAGAGTCGCAGGACGCTGCCTCGTTCCCAGTATTTGTGCGGTCCCACCCCCTCGAAAAAACAAAATAATACGACGAGAAGCTGAAACGGCCCACGTGAGCTGTGACCATTTCTTGCACATGGAACCAATGTGTGACATGAACTGATCTTTAATTATCCATATAATGAACACGTGCTCACAAAGCAAGCGCAGTTGAGCTTTATACGGTTTTCCAGATAAAAGGAGAATATCTCTAATTGCCTAAGAAAAATAACCGGAGGAATAAGTGTATTACTGTTTGTAGCTTGACGTTAAATATATGCTTCATTCTTTGATCACGGTTTGTGTTGTTTGACTGGACGTTCTGTACAAGTCATCATTTATGCTTCTTCAATAGAAATAAATAATATTAAAACAAATGTTACCACACGACACAATATGCCCAATAGGAATCTGTATTCCCACTGATTAAAGACGGAAGCAGGTTGTGCTGAACTCTAGACAAACTGGGTGCCCCTTCTGGGTGAGAGGTACAGTCTGTATGGAGATTATAGCAGTTCTGGGGACCTACTCTGCCCTCGGCGTACCTGGTCAGCTTCCCCGTGGTGCTGATCGACGCTGGCTGAGGGCAGTCCCATGTGTGGGGGGGGCGGCGGCTCGCGAACCAGCTCCGGAAGTACAGCGGGCAGGGCCGCGGTCGCACCCTGGTCAGTCACAGACCCCACCTTCTCCTGGAGCATCTCTGTAAAAGGTCACCCTAAACGGGGATGAGATTGGGACAGCCTCCGCCGCCATCCCTCTGAAACGCTCCCGTATTCAGCCATTAATATAATACCGTGACAATTATTGTCTGTTAGCATTAGTCTGAAGAATACTCACAATTCATTAAAGAATAAGTACTCTTCAGGTCTGGGGTACATTATTTTATTTATACGTGCATATTTCGACGTATATTACTATACACATTACAACTATTTATAAGGATAACTGTAACCTTCCGACACATTCAAATTTTTAATTATAACTATTACATTGCTTTTCGTTAGTAAAAATCAACAGCAACTCAATTTTGCGAGCAACATTTATTGTCAGTTTCTGTTTCTGATGCAGTAATTTCTAAATATTACATTTCTAGTCAGCAATGAATTAATGTCGGGGAGCCACTCAGGAATGATATAATTCCTCAGACACTCATGTTTAAACTTTAAGAGCAATTTTAAATATATATACAGTGGTACCTCGGTATACGTCCTTAATCCGTTCCAGATCCTTGGACTTATACCAAAGAGGACGTATACCAAACAGGACGTATGCCAAATTAATTTTTCACATAAGAAATAAAGGGAAAATGATTAATCCATTCCCATGAAAACAAAAAAATCTGATTGTTATTGGCACATTATACATTGATGGGGGTGTATAAAATAATTAAAATTCTGCTTAATGCTAAAATACATAAATACAAAAGGAATTAGAAAAGAGGGTTATAGCGCGGGCTGTTCACTGAATGGCAGCGATTGGCGTACTGACACTCGGCTTTGACTCGGGAGAGGTAAACAAGGGTAGCGCGGTGTCATGACTCATTTTGACCCATACAAGTTCTAGCACGCGAGTCATATTCCAAACAAAGGTCGTATACCAAGCAAAATTTTTCACGTCCAAACAGGACGTATGCCAAGTTGGACTTAATTCAAAGCGGACGTAAATCACGGTACCACTGTATGTATATTTCAAACAAACAAAAAACAAAAGCTTGTGAAATCTGTAAAAAAAAAAAAAAATTTTTAACTATATTATTTATACTTGCAGCAAAAAAAGTTTAGCTGTGTTGTAAAGCATACAAACATATCTGTTAAGTTTTTTGACATCATTAGTTCTTTTTGATCACATTATTTTAAAAAAGCAGATACACTTTCATGCATAAACATGAAAAGTAAGGATCATATATTGGTGATGGAATCATGACAACAATAGCAAATATTAATCTGACTAAAAGTTATCTTTCCCATCTATAAAAGAGCTTGATTTATTATACACAAAAAGGTGAAATATTGCGAATAGCCCCTCGCTGTTTTTAGTTTCTTAATGGTCCTCAATGTAAGCAGGAGGGAGAAGGATTGCAGAAGGCCATGTATTATGTACATTCGTCTATAATCCTGTCTTCTAACACGGAATGTTCTGTGATTTATCATTTTATATGCTTATGACATAAATGGCCGTCCTTATCAAAAATCCTGGGCTGATCACTTATCCTGAGCTGCCTATTTCTTCAGCGATCTCCGCTCGCTGCTCTTTTGGGCTTCCTGCCTCAGATGCCTCATCATGCCTGATTCGGCTAAACGAGCGAGAACAGTGCCCTGTACTACGAAGCGGGGTTACTCGCTTATCGGGGTAACCTGTCGGATTTAAGGTACCAAAGTTTAAATGGACTTCGTATTCATTCGCTTACGTTTTGCCCAGACTACCTTAAATGCGACAAGTTACCCCGATAAGCCAGTAACCCGGCTTCGTAGTACAGGCCCCAGGACAACCAAAGCATGTTCAGTACTCCATGATTGTGGCAAGAGCCAAGTTACTTATTGATCAATGAACTTGCAAGATGTGAAGACCTGCATTTGACTCGCAGGCCGTTTGACCAATGGCTCTGTTTAAAAAACATGTATCTTAGTAGGCTAACGCCAATAGTGTAGTCTCTCTTGCCCTGAAATTTAATAAATCCCTCAGATAATTAAATGCACTTTTGTTTTGTTGTATTCATTCAGAAAATGAATAAATAGTATGCCAACGTTTCAGGCGATGTCGATCATTTCCCAAAGATATAGCTGCCGAAACCAAAAGCTAAAAAGGTCACTAAATGTTTCTCCTGTATAGTCTTTGCTTCTACAGAATATAGACGGACACAAAGAAGAGAGGTGTGTGCGTCTGGTAATGTGTGTATATGTGGAAGATTTTAAACTGGCTATGATGACAGAGGCTGAAAAGAGATCGAAAATCCTTGTGCAAGCCTAGCAGGCATGCCTGAATATTCGTGAAAAAGAGAATCGCCCTGCATAGCATTTCACCCCAACGCACCCTGTGCAGGCTTCACAGAGGATCACCACTGATTCAGTCCTTCTTATTTTGGCAATTTCACAGCTAAATCTGATTTTTTTTTCTTGCACACTGCCGTGGGAAACTTCTTAGGGGCACTTAAAGACCTCGGTTTTAAGAACAGGTCGAGATCCATTTATTCTGAGGGATTGTTTGGTTAAATATTTATACTTGTAACATTGTGGCACCCCAGACTTTATGTAGCTGTGTTACAAGGCACGGATCCCATTTGTAAAGGTCACCCTTACAGCCATGTCCTCCTCACTCTCCATTGCACGGAGACAAACAGTAAAGAGCAAACGTAGCTTCACAAAAATAGGAGCGTCTAGCGGGCCCCTGGCCCCCAGCTCCACGAAACCTACCGGCCTTCACCCCTGCCAGTTTAAACGGAGAACAATTCATTTGAAGTTTATGTTAATTTTTTCCCCCTAATCTCGCGCATGTAAGCGATGTGAGCGCACACTCTTAAGATGAAAGGACCGAGCCGAGGACCCGTGTAAACTCATGCAGACCTTAGCGAAGGCTAATAAAGATAAGGCCTGACAGCCACGGACTATTTTACAGTGAAAATGTACCTTTTGCTCGCTGTGTTTAGCTAAGCACGGGGAGCTCCCACCGTGTTTACATCAGTGTCACTCCAGACACATAATCCGCTAAGCTATCTGGGGCAGACGCCGCGCGGCGCTCGCACCAGTTCGGGGCGCCCCACCGCCATCACTACTGCGGCCGTCAACAAAAATGCAAAATACTAAGAAAAATGCACCAGCCACTGTGCAGCCACTTCTCTTTCCTGGCCTTCAGATGCGCCTTTCAGCATTTAATCACCCTTTTTTTGTACTCTTTGGTTTGGAAAAACGAGATCACAGACGTTGATTCGACTGACTGAGAAATCAGTGCCCACCCCATTATTTCAGAAACCAAAGAAACAAATTCTAGGCAGATGCCGTTAAAAGCGCTGCCTTAAATTGCCAAACTTGGCTGCCATTTTGTGCAGACCTGGGTATTTGGTTTGTGGTGTGACGCTGAACGATGTGGCACCCTCCAACCCCCCACATTGTGGAAGCTCATACAAATTTGGTCAGAGAACAAACTGCACACCTAGGTTTGTATTTGGTGTGAGATACAGGAAGCGTGCGGGCATATCAGTACGGTCTTTCAGTGAAACTAATGGCCTACCCCAAAACACAAGCCCGTGTGTGTGTGTGTGTGTGCAGAGGACTGTCACGATGAAGTGTACATAAGAAATGAAATGAAAGACTGGGCTGAAAAGTATGCTCATTAACTCGCTTAGATATTACCAAAACATTGTATGTTATTTGCCAATGCTATTTCATGATGTAAATGCTGTTCTGTGCATTATAAGGGGACTTTACTACAAGGAACTCGTATGTGTTAATGCATGTATATATATCAGCCTAATTCACTGACCAGCCACCAGCAGATTATGTCGCGGTATCCTGTAATATTCCGAGCAGCAGAATGTTAAGTATTTCATATGTGACATTGTTTTTGAACAAACAAGCGGAACTTCTTGACGTCATAGAAACCTCTTGACACAACAGATTTTTTATTTATTTTTTTATATATATAAACTTGCTTAATTTTCCTAAATCATGGGAGATTAAAGACAACCAAATTAATTTTAATGCCAGAAATATGTTAAACTTTTTATTGCTGATTATTCGGTAACGTAATAACACGGTCAATTGTTACTGTGTAACTCGCAGGTCCGGTTTAGGCCGTCGAGGTGAACAATGTCATTGCGTTGTTGCTGATGAGCAAAGACAATCGGCCTATTGAGAAGAATTTCACAGATAACAGACGGACATTTATTTTGTCCAAAATATGTTACATATTGTTCATTAAAACAGAGCATATTTTAAAAATACGTCCTTTAAATTTCTTCTTTTAAAATCCTTTGAAAAGTAATAAAGAAATCGCCTGTCAACCAGAAAATTCACCGAGGCCTAAAAAACTGAAAAACTGAAACATAGTCAATATCGCAAAAAAAAAAAACAGTTTTAAAAAATAATATTATAAAATAGGCCACAGTTTTTTTTTTCGTAATATTGCCGGTTTAGTTTCATTCAACAGCACTGTTCCTAAATGTAAGCAAAAATTAAATCACATTCAAAGTGTTGACTTTATAAGTTGTACGCGGGCTATAGGCTTATCCATTCATTTAAAACAACATAATAATTTTAAAACTCGCCTTGGAAATTAAATATAACTGCAGCAAAAAAATGAATTGATTTAAGTGTAAAATGAGGACAAATTCTGGCCAAATGCAAAACGGCTGTCAAAGGAGGAAAAGATGTAGTTATATATTTATTAAATTATAATATGAATCGCGATTATACTTAAACTTACTACTCTGGTGCTACTGTTGAAATATCAGCATGTGATTGTTGTCGTCGTAGCACATTTTTGACTGGGTTCTGACTGGAAACGCTGAATCTGACGCCAACACGGGCCTAGTTACACGCAGTGCCGCGTGTTGTAGATTTCTACATTTCAATGTAAAACACACACTGGCATTGGTAATAAGCATCTGATAACATCACACCGAATGGCACATAACACTTTTTAATTATATACTTGTTCTTGGCAAACGATAATCACCGCTGCGATAAATATAGTTTGACAGATATCTTTACATGCCACTTGCGCTTAGAGAAAAAGATTTCCTATTTTTGCAAAGCTTGTTTACATTTTAAATTGATAATAACCTTAACTAAATAACCTGCATGATAGTGAAAGTGATCTTTTAAGCGCATTAACACTAAGTTGCCTCGGTCGATGCAAACCGGATTTCCGTTCTTTTAATAATAAAACTCAATACCATGTAATGTCATAATTTTACCTCATAAAATATAGGTGCTGAAGTCCTCCATCTCTGTCCAAACGGCAATTGGTTGTTCTCAGAGAGAGGTGACGGGAGTGTACCGTTACTTTCCCGTCATCCTGCTACAGCGTGGGCGTGTTGCTCAGCATCTTAATGTTGATCAGCCCTCTTTGTAGGATCTGCGACTTTATTACGAAGGAAAGTCTCCTTAGACCGAACCTACAGCGTAAAATCCTGCGATGGCGCGCCGCGACAAGTCTGATCTGTACCGTGAGACCGCCACACGATTTGAGCAAAGGGAAAGTCTGGACGTGATGTTTTCTTGGAATCAGAAAAAAAAGTTCCAGCTCGACCCTTTGATTTGTTAAAACACCACAGTGAATTATTTGGGCCCCTCCGCCGACTCCCTCCTTCTCCCACCGCAGCGGTGACGTTGCCCTGGACCATGACACCTACGCTGCTCAGTGCGCAGGCAGCTCCTCAAAAAGTCATATAATCTCGTCACCAGCGGATATTTATCTCTCGCGAACGCTCGTATTAATCGCCCCGCATGACATACACTCAACCCCATCTCCTCCCCAATCAGAAAGATTATACGCTATACAAATACACTTGGCGTTTCTCGCGTGTTGCTCTGATCGAATCGCTTTCGTTGCTTTGCCTAAAAACGTTCCATTTCTTTTCGGACTGTGACCAACAAAAAATACTATAATACCTGACTAGCTTGGACCTGGGACGCGAGCCATACGTAAGTCACTCCGTGAATGTGAATCTAACCAAGGTCACCACAGGATGATTAGTGCCAGCACTATCCCAGAGGATCAGCTGATTGCTCACCTGGGTACCTCTGTTAATGAATGTTTCCTTTGTAAAAATGCGAAAGATTGGGATTTCAAAGAAATATTGTCCTGGAAGGACCCATAAATCAACCCTTGTAAGGTTGATGACGTGCCACGAGGCGGATGATAATGAGCAAACGGGTCTACCTCCTGGTCGTTCGTCATCTTCCGAACCTTTCCCCAGACAGAACCAACGGCTCAGGTGTATGTGGTGTTACGTTTTTTTTTGTTTTTTTTTTTTGTATTGTTGTTGAGAGAGGGTTACAGCCTCATACACGGTCATGTGACAGATGGCCGAGAGCTGACCAGCCAGAAGGTGTCAAGGGCGGTCCTAAGTGGACAAGTATCCTTCCTCTGCATACCTTGGGCCAACATTTTTCCCAATTGACACAGAAAAACAAAAGCCTAACCTCCTGCCCCCTCTAACATCCTTCTAAAAAGCCATTTAACAATACACCGTACCTTGTTTATTTTTTTGTGACTTTAACGCCATTGAGACATTTCCTTTAACTTTGTCTGACTAAATGATAGGAGTAACTTAATATATTGTCAGTTACATATATATATAAAATACATGTTTACGTTTACAGCATATTTTATTTTCACACATTTGGTAATATAGTTAAAAATCAAAAAATGTGTCACTATTTGTTTATTTGTTTAATAACCGGTTCAATATCAGTTAAACCGAACAGTGGAGTACTTTAACCATGTAACCATGACCACTGGCTGAAAGCTTAAAAGATTATAGTACAGAATATATACATACATACATATATATATAGACACACACCAAAAACAAACATTACCATCTTCTAGGCCGATAAGTTGGTATTTTTGCATTTGTGTTGCCTGTTGCTTATTATTGAGTATTATCAGATTATATAGGCCTACTTCATTAAAGTTTTTCTTGAAATTTCATCGTAATACAATTTTATAATCACTTATACATGGACGTCGCCGACATTAAATCTGAGGCGGACGTGTCCCCCTCACATTTCATAATTATTCGTTTGGACCCA
>JAODJX010000103.1:891283-918564 GCA_026776945.1 Isichthys henryi | reverse complement strand
CTCGTGCCCATTGCTTCCGGGATAGGCTCCGGACCCCCCGCGACCCAGTAGGATAAGCAGTTTGGAAGATGGATGGATGTGGAATTTTTTTCCCTGAGGGCCAAATTCTAACAGCGAAACAAAGGGGGTCCCCCAATTATGTAATTTGCCAAGCAGAAGGACCAATTTGCCATTGCAGAATCCAGATTCAATTGTATTTTGGTCCAAACATATCCAACAGTTACCGATCAGTGGCTGAGATCTACTCAACTGGCCAATACAACTGCTGACCTGGCACCACACTGCATCCAGCAGCCAAGGCTAATGGTCAGATCAATGCTGCTTGTAAAATGCCACTTTATTGGATATCGCACATTTTGGGATCAGCAAGACTATTTTTGGTGGCGTTTTAAATGCATTAATTTTGTTTGTTTTTGGATTCTCCTTTCAGAAATGTTTGGCTGAGTTCGGATCTGCTCACAGTCATTGTCAGCTGAAGTAAATTAGCGGTCATAAAAATGTAATTGAACTGTCAAGAGTAACTACACTCGAAAGCACTTTGGTTATTGGTTTTAATATACAGTAAGTATTGTATAGACGTTGCTGTACATTGTCGCTGTATTTTTTGTTTATTTATATCCCAGCATTTATATACTCCAGTTTCGATCTGAATCCATCATTATCTGGCACTAACTCCGGCTTTGTTAATCCCCTGGTCATAGACGTATTGTAGCAGTGCTATTCATTTTTGGGAAGCAGTTTGACAGCATCCACATGTTTTGACAAACTACACTTATTTTTAATAATGCTTTAATGATGCTTTCTTATTTTTTAGGCGAAGCCAGTTTTTTAAACTTTTATCAGTGTACTGCCTCCTCGTCTCAATGTCTTAAAAAAGAAAGCATCCATCCCCATGTACCTGCTTGTCCTGTTCAGGGTCGGGGGGTCCAGAGCCTATCCCAGAAGCTGTGGGCACAAGGCGTAATCCAGGATGGGGCGCCAACCCATCGCAGGCCACACACACCTATGGATAATTTGGTAACTCTTCCTTGAATCCATCCATGCTTTTGTACTGTAGGGGGAAACTGCAGAACGCAGTGGGAACCCCACGACGACATGAGGAGAACATGCAGACTCCACAACACTTAGAGCCAGGATGGAAACTCCAACGCTGGTCCCAGAGGTGTGAGGCAGCAGTGCTGACCACTGCATGACCCCATAAAGAAAACAACAATCATTAAATTTTCGTTACAGATATTTTACAGGTAAATATAATATGAATACATTAACAATATATTCATTTCTTTATGTATTAACGAAATATTGTGTTCATATATCAATAGTGCTAAGAATATTCCTTTTCCTGATAGGTCTCGGTATATCACCTGCCATTAGACAGAAATATGCGTTTATATTGGTTATGCTATGTGTGTATAATAGGTTACATATATGAATGCATGCCTTTATTTGGCTGCTTTTTACTTTAGGGAGTTATTGTGACATCTTGTGGTAGCTCATGGTCATTGAACACAATTGTTTTTGGTTTAAGAGACAAACGCGTGAGCTGACACCTTCCGTACTTACTGACTGCCTCATAACATTTGTGTTGGGTTGTATCTAGGTTTGCTACTACAGTCATGACAGTTATAACCTTAATTGCTGTAATATTAATAAAAAATGCAAAAGCAGCTGTATCGACATTTTAAATCGCTTACAGGTTTTATTTTATGAAGCCTTTCTTGACGTCTTGATCGCCGTGGCAGCGGTAAATCACATATTAATATAAGTGAGAATAATAAAACGGCAGTAACTGACAAGGCACTCATGGTGACTACACCGATGTGGTTCATGTATCTGTGTCTCCAACAGGGGGCGATGATTCTCCGCTTTGAGGCTCATTGTCCCGGTTGGCATTACAATCTGTTAATGCCAGTCACGCGTTCTGGCTGAAAATCAAACTCTTTCAAAAAATGCTAAGCATGAACAAACTGTGGAGGATGCAGCGTAACTGTTTCGCGTTCTTCGACGACACTGGATTATGAATTCGCCTAGGCCGACATTGTTCCGGTGTGTAAATAAACATCTATTTACGTGTCCTGCCCTGGTTTCAGTAAAAAGAAACTGGAATTCCAACCTGTATATGTGGACAAAACACTTTACTTTGTGGCAATATTGCGAAAAAACATGCTTCCAAATTAAATGAGGCTGTAGTGGATTTCAAAATGTTATTTTTGACTAACTTAAATGTGTTTTGTATGGAAAAACAGGTAAATTGCTAGCTGTGATGTAATATATATTTGTTGATTAGTTATATATGTCGTAATCAAATTCAAATACAAAGTAAAATCAAATACAAACGGACAGGCGAGTAATCGAGATGCGTATGATGACGATCCTATATTATTAGCCATCGGAAAGCTATCATGTGTGTCGGACTCCCCCAGCGTGCTCAGTTCTGTAGGACCGGCCAAAGGTCTATATTTGGATCCGCTTCCTTGGCCGCTTATCTCTGTCAGGAGATCTGTCTCCAGCCGAGTGCTGCTTGTCTATATTCTCACCCAATTCAAGGTTCCTGATGGTTTTTTTTTTTTTTTTTTTTGAGGGGGCGGGCCGAGATAAGTGCGTCTGCCGTCGGACTTCTGTGAGCAGATGGCCGCTGTGTGAAGCTGTTACTTCTCGGTGATGACTGACAGCTCGGTGTTTTAAAGCTAAGCCATTCTTTCGTCATGGTTATGTCTCATGGTGAAATATTTCGATCAGGCTAGCTTGGTCTTTTGCTTTTTTTTATTGATTTAGGGCATATTTTATTGGTCCCAATGATAGAGACTGGTGCATTGAACTTTTTTTAAATTATTTTTAACTAGCAGGAAAGTAATTAAGAATAGCAGATCGGCTAATGTTTTATTAACGTGCTACTTAAATTCGCCGATACAACCTAATAGTTCCAGCCTTCTGTAATAATGAGGTGATTGATTAACTTCGGGTAAATTTTTCATAAATTGTTTCCACCCGGTATACCATTGTCACGGAGATGTCAGCTACGAAAGCTAGCATTTTCCCAGTGATATTATTGATCTCATTTATGTGTTTTAATACGTTATATTATCAAACTGTCGAAAGTGTTAAATACATCTGACTAATCAGTCGCGTGACGTTTTAGCGCCTAAAACATGTAACATAATCAAAATAGTTGCAACAAAACAAACTCTGCTTCTTAACAATAAGAAACTAAACCGACTTGCCCCCTTTACCCCCGTGCAATTACTAATCGTTAGTTGTTGTCTATAAGGTAGCCATTGAAGCCTATTGATCAGCCATTGACTGATTGTTTTAGACAGTTTTTTTTTCTTTGCCGGAGCGCGAGGTCGCGCAGCTCTCTCTGTTAATTGGAGATAACAGAGTGTAACAATGGCCCCTTAATAAACCGAGAGTTTCGTGATTATCGTAGGAGGAAGAAGAGAAAAGAAACAAGAAAGGGGTTCTCTAATTAGGAGCTGCAGCTCCCGGGATCTGCCTTAGCCTTTGTGAGCGGGTGTGGGGAGGTTGTGTGGCCGGCAGGCAGGCGACAGGCGCCGGTTCCTGGACAAAAGACTGTCTGCTGCCAGAGTGACTAGGCGTCCGAGCGCCCATCCTCCCCAGCTTCCCCGACGCAGCCCTTAACCCTTTCACTATGATACGTGGATATTCCCCCCACCCTCCGCATCGTCTAGCTCCCCATGTGCATACAAGCGCACGAGCGCGCACACGCATGTAAACACCGCGAGACGCACACGAATCATGCTACCGTTTATACTGTAAAACACCCGGGCCACACGACTTATTTATACATTTTTAGACAGTAGCTTATAATTTCTGTTTAACTTTAGGTATTTATTCAATCATATTGACCTATTACGTCAATTTTATATCTACAGTTCTTAATGAGTATAATTAGTATTATAAACTATGAAAACTTTTTTTTAAAGTAGCCAGCTTTCAGTCCCTTCACTGTGCTACTTTTAATTTCTAAACTTACTGCAGGTTCTTACAACGACACACCACATATTTGATATGATATAACGATTTTTATCGTTATTTTAACCCGTAGTCACAAATGGTATCGGCCTTCTCTGTGTAGCTTGCGTGGATTTACTAAACGGCAAATGCATGTAGAAGGACTTCAGCCAATATCTGCCACTCTTTGCCTAGAGCAAACTTTAAATTTAAGCGCGGACGGAAGTTACACAAAAAAGATATTTTAATCCGCTTCTACTCTGAGGTTCAAATATCCTAAAAGTGTCATTATAATATATTCCCATCCGTCTGGTAATTTTTTCTTAAATTGTATCGAATTTCGTTAGATGTAGTGTAATTACCCGTCACAACACAACTTAATTTTTTTCTGGAATGTCGACAAACAATAATATTCGGCAAGTTTCAGTAAGGGACATTCCACACCCCTTAAACGTAAGATCTAGTCTTCTTTCACCAGTGTTTCTCAAACAGTTAAATTTCAGAAGCGCCATACAATGTACAAGGGAAATGTGTTATTGAAAGAGTTTGAAAGGGAGGCAGCAGAACTTCCGTATTAAACATAACGCTACTATAAATACCAGAACTACTATTCTATTTCTATATATATATTTCCAAACAGAGACAATACCGAACTGCAGCGAATAGGAAACTCAGATAAAAACAACCTGTACATGGACCGAAATAAAAACTCCGGCTTTCTGCACGTACAGTATCCTAACGATAATGCTCGTCAATATTCTGAACGATTGTGTGCAGCACTGAAATTCTTTAGTATAATTAAAAATAATTAATAATCCATAGATTTACATTATTGTGCTCTGTGTTTCAGATATCAACTTATAATAATAGACAGCATTTGATCCTACTACGTGAACTTACTAGAAGAAAGAAAAAATAAAAAATTGTTTGATAATTACATACAGCAACAGTTGAGTGCGTGTTTGTGTGGATCACATGAATTAAATTCCTAGCTTTGAATAATAAGTTGCCTGCATAGTTTGCTCTTTGGTTTTTCCTTTATTGGTGTTTTCAAGAACAATATTTTTCTTACACATATTGCTTGTCGTGGTTTTAATCATTTTACCGAATAATTCGATGGATCACAATACCAATGACAGCTGAAGGAGTCAACAGCCTTTCTTTCGTATGCGCCTCCCCTTCAGCCTACATCTCCTCAAAGGCAACAGTTTTTGTACAATTCAACTGTAAAAATGACATTTTCCTTAATTAAACGAACGCAACATATACTGTTAACATTAAGGTTAATATTCTATGCTACCGTGTTAGTTTCTGTACTACAAAAACTCCTTGTATAGCTGTACCTGCTAATGTTCATATTTACTTAAACGTGTATTCACCGAAACCTGTCTATATATAAATAAGATTCTAGACTTCAAATTCAGTCTTTAAATTAGCCTGCATGTTGCTTATATTCCGTTGAATTCTGATAGTCTCGTTTATTTTTCTTTCGAAAATACAGACACCATAGCAGAGTACATGACAAGAAAATATACCGGTATCTTTCCATAACTGAAATCGTGATTATTATTTCAAAGGATGATCAGTGGGCGACAAGGCATTCTGACTGCAGGGGGCGCTGTACGCCCTACCGAATGATAATCTAACGTGCGGGATATACATTAGAACACGCCGGTTTTTTTCTAGATTTATATTAACCTTTGAATAATACAAAACAACCGTTTAACACATTAATTTTTTTTATTGAAATTGTGAGAGAATTCAACAAAAAAGAAACATTTGAATTTACCCGAATAACCAGCAGAACGAGATACGCTTTCAATTTAAATACATAGCGCCCATTTTGAAGAGGAATGTCATAAATCTCTTCTGTGCTGGAGTGAAAAAACCTGAGGTTTTCCTACCTTTGCATGTCCCGTTATTTATTATCAGGTAGTGATAATTCAGGAGCTCTCTTCATTATGATTAGTGTAGTCAGCGATGTAAAGATGGCACGCACGTTTCCTTCACGTGTCACAGGCAGGATAAACAGCAATGCATCACAGATAGAAACATTTTCTGTTTCAAACCAACAAGCGCTAAATAGTTTTAATTTACAATATATGTTCATGTAAAATGGGAAAAGGAATGAGTTAAACTCTAAATATTATATACACGCCAATGTACAGCTTTGAATAAATTAATACCAATTTTCTTATTTTGGGATCCTCATAGCTTATTTACAGAATCATTTTTCTTCTAATTACATAAATAGTTCAGATAAACTTGTCCGTCATTTATTAAAAGCGATCTCTGCCACAGCTAAGAAAGCCCTTCATGACGGAACGCTGCCGTCTTTCCATCCCTTTTGAAATACATTTTTACTTTTTGGATGTAGCTCACCTCATTTTTAGCCTACCCGCCCCCCCAGGCATACTGCCCCCGTGGATTTCCGGTGCGTCAGGGGACCAAATGAACATACATACTCATTCACGCATTGCATCATGAAAAACGCATTATTACCCTGAAGAATATCTAATATCTAGTATTTAATACACCGACGTTGTCACTTCTGTCGACTCCCTTGACAGCAACATAGTTGGTTGTTTTCCATTAATTTTTAAGTCTTTTTTTACAGGTTTCTTTGAAATCACACGTTACTATCGGTTCAAGTTTTAACCACGTAAAACCACCAAGGTTACTAGGAGCCGAATATGTCCTTTTGGTTGTCCATTTGAAGAATATTGCGATGCTTTTTGTTTTACCTTCCCGAAAGCGTTCCCCTTTAAAACCGTTTATAGTGATGCCCGCGACTCCTGTCGGCCATTCCAATTATCCAAGCGAAATGTTATGTGCTGTACAAAATCAGTTCCTATTGACCTCTGTATTTCAAGCCAAGTCATGGATAGGATTTGAGAATCCCATTTATCACTTTGGGGAATCTCTGGACGGGGAAGTTTCCCTCTGGTTTTCCAAGCCGCTGACCAGTCTCTGAATGTTCTGCAGTTCATTGATGGATTCCTTCAACGATGACTTAGGGGACCCGGTTCGCTGGCTTGGCCCGGCCTTGTGGTTGTGGTGCTCGGGGACGGGGCTTGCCTCCCTGCTGCCCGATTTTGAGGACTCGGATCCTTGGTTTAGACTGCTTGGCAATCCAGTGGTGAGCAGATTTGTGCTTTGGGGAATAGACACCGGAATCTGGTAGGGATTGAATCGCAGCCTGGGTCGGGAGCTGCTGAGGAATGGATTCCTGGAGAGTGACGTAGCAGCGGTGCTAGTGGGGAGCGCAGAGGCCGCTGCAGCCGCTGCTGCCATGTAGGTGTAGGGATACGGGAACAGGCCACCGAAGGTCGGCATGGGAATACCCTGCAACGAGGTTTAAAAAATATATTAAGGACTGAAATTTACAAAACAAAATCTGATTAGAACAATAACTACTACAGCATATATGCGCTCCATAACAGGGATCAGTCGGACTCATTGACGCATATTTCCGCAGACTGTGAGCAAGTTAGCACGTGCTGAAGGGACTGCTGATCGTCTCACCTGTCACGCGCACCCAGGCAGCCGTTAGACACGGTTATTGGTTTAAGGGAGTCAATATTTCACTCGATAAGGTGTAAAAGGATATTCTCTTAAAGCTTTAATTAACGCTGGTCAAATATTTACATGAACTGATATACATGTATGTATATGTGTGTGTGTGTGTGTGGATGCGAAATCGAAAATACAATTTTAACCCTTATAACTACTGCTTATTAACCAAGGGACAAAGGAGCTGCATGTTAGTTACTGACTAATTCATAATAATCATTAACTCTTATAAACGAAATTATTTTGAGTGCAAAAGTTCTCGAACATTTACAAGCAAATGAATTCGAAAAAAAAGTCTTTACATCTACTTCCGCACAACGGTAAATGGCGTTTGGCGCGTGCGCTAATAAATCAGCTTCTAAAAATACAAGGCTTTGGCTCGGTAGCCAAAAAAGAAAATGCGTCGCTGTTTTTGAACTAGGTCGTTCGGTCTGTGCTCTTTACGTCAGCGAACATCCCATGATATAATACTGCCATATATATTCAATTCAGGAAAGGAAACAAGTGGCAAATACTTAGAAAAGCGTTAAGTGCTACAATAATGCAAACTGTTATTTTAAATTGTACACGGCTGCGTATATTTGTTTTTTTTCTTTTTTCTTTTTATTAATGATTTATATAGTTAAACTGGGGGTGCGAACATTAAAATCAACCAGGCCATATGCAGAGAGAATAAAGAGTCCGTTTACCTGAGAGGCAAGCATATGCTGTGAAAGATGGAAGGGGAATGGATTTGGGGTGCTCGCCGACCCCTGGCCAGACAGACTTCCGTTGTCCAAGCCGCTTGCTCCGGATACAGAGGCTAATAGATGCCCCATTCCCATGGCAGAGAACGCGCCGGGGGCCATTGCGAACTGTCCGGGGTGGATAAACAGAGGCTGTCCGGTGTTCAAAGGGTTAAAAAACTGCTGACTGTGCAAACCCGAGAGAGCCAGGCTCTGCAAATGGCCAGCGCTGAAGTGTGAGGGACTCTCCGTTTGCACCATCAGGGGAGAAAAGCCATCTTTGCCCCCTCCCAAGTTGGTACAATCCCCATCTTTCTTGGAAGATTCTGCTTCTTTCCGGTGCCTGTTCTCCGACTTGTCTTTTTCGAGATTTCTGATACTGAACATGGAGTCGTTTTGTTTCCTTGACTCGGGGTATTCGTCCTTCTTGTCTGGACTAGGCCTCTCTTTCACCCTTTCCTCACATCTGGGGCTGAAAGGAGATGGGGGCTCAGGACCGGGGCTGCTCGCCCCAGCGCAACGTTCTTCTTGTTGGTCAAGTTCCTGCTCACTGTCTGTGAGGACCTTCTCGTCTGACAAAAATAAAAAAGCAAATTATATACAAATGCATATTTTCTGCAAGGCATCATTGGTAACTAAAGACTCTAGTCATATCAATCATTGAAACACATAATATAAACATTTCTAACTGCGAAAAAAATCATCGAGGTGAATACAGAGTAGTGGATAAAAATGCTAAATCACACCCACACATAAAAACCGCGAGAGTGATTATTTTAAGTGCGCAGTCATGATTTACTGTTAGCGTGACTTTTTGTAATCATTTCCTTCCTACGCGTCAGCCAGCGGTATGCTCGGGAGAATTAGCATATATAGACCCAACTTTTACTTATTTAATGTGGGCGACTATGTAACTTCGCCAATTAGGGAAAGCTGTTATGTGGGGGGAAATATTCGATTTATAGTTTAGGCGAATCTCAAATTTATGTGGCATTTACAAGTTGAATAACACAACCGCGTAATTTTAAATGTAAATATTTTAAGCTTGCATACATATTCGACGCTAACATAAAAAACAGATGCAGGTCTATATCATTATTTATTTCCGACTAGGTTCATCAGTTCCCTTCTAAAGTCGTGATGGCTAAAACGTGTAGGGATCATATTAAGCTTCAGACCTTCTTTATGAATGGGCGAAACTTTTCGGCGCGCGGTACAGCTGTCAAGGCAGAAGCGCTTATCTTCCCCATATTATAGCAGCGTGCGCTCATACAATTTAGCTGTACACCTCACATCTTATTACAGAAGCACTTCCACTCCTGCAGCACTGCTGTATTAATTAAAGGACTAGCATATTCCATTATTTAACGGATCTTTTTTCAAAGAAAATATTCCAATCGGACTCCTTTAATAATTCCGCGACACTGCATAGATAACTTTGCAATACAACAGTTTACAAGCGGTTAGGGACGCACCCTGATACGAAGAATGTGGAGTCCACAGAAGTTTTTTGCAGGCTACGCTTCTATGCTTTAAACTACTTGTGTCTTATTTGAATTTGCTTTATTTTGAATCGTGTGATACAAGCAGACTTTCAGTCGTATTCGTGTATACTTTTATGTATTTGTTTTATGTATTTGTAGTACTATAGGCTACTAGCTAAATAATCGTGTTTTATTTTTTTCCCAGAAGAAAATCTTTCTAACGCACAAGTGGCACAAATGTCGTGCCACCGGGAAATGTAGGCTACTTAATTGCCCGAGTGAAATATCCACCTGTCTTTCTGAATTAAAAAAAAGCTGGATATGAAACAAAATAATGGCCGAGGCCCAATAATGATTTGGAACTGTACTTTGTGTGGGTCACAGATACCTCGGCTGGCTCGGCTGAAACGAAGGGGGCTGGACACGGGTCCAAGTGGCGAGTGCACAGCATCCCTTCCGGCCGTGGGCTCGCTAGAGGAGGCATCCGAGTCTCCAGCATCTCTGTCCACCTTGCACTGATCCTCGTACATCCGTAGGGAAGGTAGAGTTAGTTGCTTCCTGTAACAATAAAGATATTTAAAAACAATTATTTAAAGACGTGTCGAAATCCGAGATAAATTATATTTTAATACCCCAAATTATTTTCAGGGAAGACTGCTTTCTTATTTTTTATAATGCCACGAAAACTGTATAATGGCCACTTTACCTCTTTTCCCGACGTCCATTTCCCGTGTCTCTGAACCCTTTGGCAAAAGGATTATTATCAATTTTCAGCTGCGTGATCTAGAGAAAATCAGCAGAAATTACGTTACCATTAAAATGTGTTTCGATTCTGCAGATGAATTCATTTTAATCTGTCCGGAAAAAAAGCAGCACGTCACTTGTTTTTTGTCGCAAATGCTGTGATAAACGCATATATTTTATTTATTTAAGGACTACATCTCCAGTAAGTAACAGCCATTATGTTGGTGAATGTTTCGTTTCATTAAGTTCTCGACTGAGCGCGCGCTTTGTCAGCATGTGTCGCCTCGTGACCCGTGCCAGGGTCATGTGAACATCATTATTTGCGTTATTCTAGCGCACATAGTGTACCCCGTTAACACACTCAGTGTTTCATTACAAATTATTCCACGGCACCGTTTGCATTATTAATGGATTCTTAATGATGGGAAGTTATTTTCATCGCCCCCAGGAGGAAATTCAAAGACTAAACATTGCTGCGCTGGTTCTATCTCTATTCTCTTCAGGAAGAAATGGAGGGAGAGAGAGAAAGTAGAGAGTAGTAGAAATGAGCGGAGACTAGATTTGACCTAAGACCTATCAATTTTTAATCATGCGCTTTAAGACACTTTGTTTGATACAACCAGCTTTTCGTGAGCCACTCGTCATGATACTGGATAAAGCTGCAACGTTTTAACGTTTCGTGTATAAAAGCAGTACACATAATACAATTATGCCCGATATGCATTTCATTAAACTTGTTCATCTTATTCAGCGTGCTCACATCTTCTTTCCTCCGCGTGTGCAGAATTATTAAGGAATCCATGAATTGACTACTCGGTCGCGCGCATTTGCCACGCGCTCAGGAACTGACACGCTCCGATTATGCAGTGCGTGTATAGCTCGCGGACATTCTGGCAGGCCCGAGTGCCTTCTAATCGATTGTGACTCGCTGCCATAAACTTTACGACACCAACAGGCCCACCAGGCCCCTCGGACACGGGCGCCAATTAGCATCAGCAGGGAGGGGTGGCGGTGAATAGGAGAGAATTAGAGGTGGAACAAAAATAAATACTACCACACTAATATAGGAATTATCTACATCTTAGCTAAATCTAGTAAATATCACCTGCACCAAGTAAAGTGGCATTGCGTAACAAGACTGATAATGCTACCACAATTTTCTTGCCCAGTGAACGTGCATGAAAATCGAGGTATGGTCAATACCCAAGTATGCACATTGTGTTAGATAATAGTCGTGACAATACGCACAGACAGACCAACAGATTTTTTTTTTCCTTCAGCTATTGTGTTTGACATTACGTTGAGATGCGCCCCTTTGAAACTTAATACACAGACATTTTCCTTTTGTCACCGAAACAACAAAAAGCTTCTGTTCTTGTAAAATATAATTCCTGTCAAAGTACAAGTGTTTAAGTTTTTACTTTGTAGTTGCAGGATTTATACTCAAAGCAATTCACCACACACCCCCCCCCCCCATTATGAAATATGTCACCCCTAAAAGCATTTAAAAGTCCAGCCGAGGAAACACATCAAGTTATAGGTGAGACAAAGTATTATTTACAGCGGAATAAGTTCTGAAACGACGCCGGCAAACTCAAAAAATGTAAATAAAATAGAATGTTCCCTTGGCAGTGAAACCCAGGGACACCGTTTGGCGGGTCAGCTGACCAACAAGCGCACGATGAAACTTGCTTACGCGTTTCACGCAACCTTAAAAAAACTAAAATAAAAAAAAAACACACACAAATGACGGCGGAGCAATCTATGTTCAAAAGTGCCTGATACTGATTACATGCGATACCTACCTTGTCATTCTGGTAGGCAGTGACTGCAATAAAATCAGTCTCCGGGAAGACGTAGGTTCGGAAAGTACTGTACGGTAGCTTCAGGATGTCGTTCGCTCTCACAATATGAAACCTGGGCTGGTACTTATGCATTGAATTAAGAATAGTCTGATAGGAGAAGAGAAAATAACTTACTTTACATTTGGCAATAATCATGCAAATTTATACGACAATCATTACAATTACTTCTGCTGTTCCTAGTGTTCAACAGTTCAGCTTTTTAAGCAGATCATAGCGGCCTATTAATATATAATGTAATGGATAGCATAGGTAGCCTAATAATGCAAAAATCTCGTGATAATATTTCCTTTCCTCATCGGTTAGTAATAGGTCAGCAAATTAGCTACATATAAATACTCTTAAAATGTATTTATTAATGCCGTTTCCACTAAAAAAATGTAACCAAAATTGTATATATGCGAGATAGTTTCAAATATAACTTTTTGAAACAACAGTTTTGTTGCCGTTTTTCCCAGTTATAGCCATTACCAACGTATACATCGCGCTTTCGCTTGCGATGAAACAATATACAATAAATTTCCCGATATACTGTTTCTCTTATGATAATAAACGCAGACACCAGTTAATAAACAATTCGTTGGGGGCAATTGAAAGGATGTCACTTTGGCGAGCTGATCACTGAAACCAATATACTTTAAAAGATTGTCTGCAGCAAATTGCAAATGGTCGCAATGTAAATACGGCATTTGCAGCCAGTTTGCGTATCGGTCTGAGGGGATTTTAAAGTTGTGTAGTGCTGCATACTGGTCTTTTGATTTTAATGACACTGTCATATTACTTTCGCGCCAAGAATACAAATTATAGCCCACTGACTGACCCAGTGAATACTCGAGGGTCTTGTGTCAGTGTAGACATCCTACTGTATAATCCTCTGAGTACGCCTCCTATCTCTACCCTGATTTCGGCCACTTTATTCCAGAAGAAAAAGGGTCTTATTGACAAGGTGTTTCGCAAAAGCACACACCAGCTAATATCTTCGGGCCAGTGAAGGGAACACTGAAAAGACCCGAACCTAATCTAAAATATACAAATAACCATCACTTGATGTGACAAGAGTACTAGTTTAAAATACTAATATTAAGTTTTTAAACGTTATAACAAAAAATGAAATGTTATAGCACAACATTCTCGAAAATGTTTATAATTCAAATAAGTGAAAATGAATTCCGAGTAATAATAATAATAATAATAATAATCATCATCATCATCATCACCATAATATGAGATTGCTGTAGAACACATATGTCATAATGTATAAATATTTTGAATGTTCAGAATTTCACTTTACCGCTCGCTATTAGATTAAGTTCTTATAGTCCGCACTGGAAAAATATAGCATCCCAGTAAACCAAACGTTCTAACACGGGTTCTGCCAGATGCGAACTGGAATCGTATTCTGTGAGTGTATCTCGCAATATCTGATTAATAATGCTGTACTTGGTCCGCTCCCACTATTGATTCCAGTGTTATAAACGCAATAACATAATGAACGGAGTACATGACGTCGAGACAAAGGCTCATAATTGCCTGCTACGCCGAATAGGCTACTCACAAATCCATGCTTGTCCGAGATATTGTTGGTCAGCTTGAGTTTATGAAAAGCAACAGGCTTTGCCATCCACTGCTCTCCCGTAGCCGGACTGTCCGGGTGAATGTACATTCGCTTGGGCATCTCCGGGTCGGCCTTCCCCGCTACCATCCAACGAGAATTATGGAACTTGTAGCGGCAGTCGTCCGCAGCGACGATATCCATCAGCAAGATATACTTAGCTTTTTTATCAAGACCATTTATTCGGACTTTAAAAGGAGGAAACATTCTCCTACAAAGAGACAACAAGAACAGAATGAGCCGTGTAGCAATACACACGTAGTCACAAAGCTGAGAATTCAGCTAAAAAGGCGCTCTTGCTGTACAATAACATGTTAAATGTCGGCATAATTTGTTGAAATAAAGCAGCCGTATTAACTGCAGGGCACGGATACCACAGACCACAATGTTTACTCGCTTTATATTTTCTGTGTAAGACTAAAAGCGCAGCACATTTTCATGTGAAAGAAATTTAAATGAAATTTGTTTTTAGCGTGTACGTTATTCTTTTAAAAAACCTTAATACATTATGCTGAATTCTGGTGTCTCTACATTAACATACGATTAAAGATTTCAACTGCAGAGAAAAACATTCGACAAATGTATATTTATTTGCCCAACTTTTTATTTGCATATAAAAGTATGCACGTACACATCCGAACTTCTTCTTGCGTCTACTACTCGCAGAGTAATCTTTGAAGATTATTTATGACATTGGACCATCATTTAAATCACAATCTACTTTTTAAAGAGACAACCTGTTTACAAAAACCAGAAGCTTAACTGTCATGACAAAATGCACCGTTTGATCCATATACTGGTTCTGTAGACTAAATTCCTGGAGTTTTTTCCCCCCACCCTTTTAAAAATCTTTGTAGTCTTCCTGTATATCCACAGGAAAACATGGCCAAAATAATCTGACTTTGAGCATCCAAATGCCTCGAGCAATTACGGATTATCTAAGAACTTTTCCCTCAAGAATCCTTCATTCCAATATTCCTGACAATAGACAACCGGTTATATTCGCTTCTATCAAAATTGAGAGTTAATAACATCTGTGCCAATTTAAATAAACAATGTTGCAATATGTCTGAGGAAAAAAATAGAGTATTTTCTATTATGGTTCATAAATTCTTCCAAGAGTTGAAAGCAATTTATAGATATACATTAAAATCCAACAAAAAAAATGTATTTGACTATTTTTGCATTTCATTTATTTAATTTTCTATGTATGTTCAGATATTGGGTTTTCTGCATCGTAGACATTTGGATCGAAGACACAGAGATAACTTATATACACAGACTTATACAACTAAATATAATTATCGCAATAAAAATACAACGACGGATGCTTTTTGAAAATTACAGCGCAAAAAAATAGGAATATTTAAAACCTCTCCTTACCTTCCAGATTTGGTGATCACCATTTCGGTTCCAAGTTTGTGAAACTGGTCCCACAGATCCTTAGCTTCCAGTGTGACTTTTGGGTCGTCTTCGACTTCTTCCTCCGGCTCCAAGCTCTTAAGAGTACGCAGATGAGCAGCCTGGTGATGATGACTCAGTGCCGGGTGGAGCCCCGCTTCCGCGGCCCCGGCAAGAGTATGGTCCGGGATTGGCTTGGTGAGAGCCCCGGGAGGCAGCGTGAGCGCCGGGAAGAAAGAAGGTTGAGCGGCCGCTAGGAAGGCTGACATGGGGAAGTCGGCCGGCCGGTGAGCGTGGAAAGGGTGATAAGCCATGCCAGTCCCTGTGAAAACTGGATCTCTCATCGGTGCATCCAAAAATCGAGGTGAAATGATCATATGCAGTTATGTTGATCCCCGCAAGAAAATACCACGTCTCCAGATTACTGAGCGATTCTACTAAAATTAGGAGAAGTAGAATAGAACGAAAGTATCGCGATGCCAAATGAAGTAAGGGACGCGTTACAGAGACGTTTCTCTGAGAAAATAGGCGTTAGAGAAATGAGTTGCTGCTTCTAATACTCCAGCGGCTGAAGCCTCCGAGAAGTCCAGTAATAAGAATATCAGTCAAAGGGACTGCATGCGCGCTTTGAAAGCAAATTCGGGGTTTCCGTTTTCCTCCCGAACGCGCTTCCAGAAGAATAAAATCACTCTTGCAACGAAGATGCGCCGGCGAGAGCAATCATTCTACACGGACGCAGAGTTTAAATGGTTAGATCTTGCCTTGTTCACTGTAAAACTGTGACTATCTCACATGTCCTTCCTGCTCCGATCCCAACACTAATGAACCAGGCCCCCTTGATTGCTGATTTTACGCTTTCTGGACCAATTGCAAGCCTCTATAGGCGTGGTTTTGACAGCTCCGGCCAAGAACGAGAAGAGGGGGGTGGACTAGAAGGTGTCGGAAGCATTAGCAGTAAGAAAACATGTCAACAGAATAAAATATTAACCAATGACAGAAAAGATCGGGAAATCCCACCCCCAGCTTCAAGCCAAACACCGGGTCAGCCTTCTCTCCTCGGCCGGTGGAGAGAGCACCTCGCTCGGCTTGCGCTTAATAATTTTGTTGAGGTGCTCTGTACCCTTGTACGGGGCAATAAATGCACACCCTGAAACATGACCTTAATAAATGACTCAATATGTTTTAATTTGGATCGTTATGAAAATGGTTTGTATTTATTTAATGTATGTTAATAGTAAACCGTAGTATTTAGTCAAAATGTATGAAGCAATGCTGAATATATTTCTAGCGAATGTTTTTTTTTTTTTTATTGGAGATTTCTTGTGCCCTACAACGAAATATATTTTAAATAAAATGTAGTGAAATATTTTCTTCCGTTATTTTAACTACATATTTATTAAGAAAGATTATATTTTTATGCATTTGGACACTATCAAGCGATTGTTTGTGAATAGCGTGTCTCCCATACTGATTTGGCGAAAATAAAGTGAAATCTGGCCAAATTCCTATTGTGATTATATTTATATGTTTTTAATATTTACACTAAATCCGATTGATTTAGTGAAGCGGTGCGCTTCTGTGAGCGACTTCTCTCCGAAGGACAAGCGGGCAGTAAACCGGACACTGGCACTTTTATCTGAGCCCCGGGTCATTCGAAAGACATAGACCCAGATGCTACTTCGAAGCAAGGAGAAAAGAGAACATCTCGAGTGGGAAATGTGCGGTGAGTGCTCAATCCTGGTTACTGCAGCTTTTCCATTTTCCTAAGAAGTGCGTCAAATATAGTCAGTGAAACACTGACGGCGATAGAACTTAACAATGAAAGAAAATGCTTCCAAAAACAAAAGTAATTACCGCATTTTTTATTGTGAAATATCCGTATTACAAACAGTTCATTTATACATTCCGATTGGCTGAATAGTAAGACATACATGGCTAAACATAATTATATATGTCGACATATTTTAAAAATAATAAACTCCATATACTAATAAAGGGTAAACTGCGCATTTATTTTAAAAGGATTGAGAATATGACTCGGTTCAGGAGAATCACGCGATGTCTTCTGTGTTCGGTTTGGGTTATAATCGCCGTGCCGTGTTGTCTTGTCCAGAATTGCTCCGGAATATTCCTGGCATGTGTCAGTCCGGAATGCAACCTCCCATCCCGTCCGTGGGATTCGTATATCTGTTTAGGAAGGATGTCGGGACTGCAGAGTGTACCTTTAAGAAATCCTTTTGGACTCTTGATTAACTCAGATTCAGTTTGTTAAAGAGCCTCTTGGCGCCAGTCGGCTGACGTCCCACAATAAGAACGGTCTCTTGTCACTTCACATTTAGCCGAAAATTCTCCAACAGCGCGGTTCAACCCCTTTAAGGTTCACGCCGCAACTACAGCGTATGGCTGTTTTAAGGCTGTTAGTTCCCTCGTTGCCATGTTCCTCCTCAGTCTAAATGCGGGAAGTTTGATAAACACCCGAAGTGTCCATTTGGGCTGACCTCCGGATAGTCTCTGATCTTCCACATAGACTTGTTATGAAGTGCCGGCGCCGAATTCAGAAACCAGAATCTTGTCACTTTGACATTAAACCGAAACAAAAACTACTAATCTGACAGAATACAAACAGCCCACAAATTTCCTATTAACCTCTGCTTGGCCGGCTCGCCCTTTGTTGTTGAGTTGTGAGCCTTACGGACCTCTCCTTGCACATGGTCCCCGCTGTCCTCTGCTGTTCTCAGTCCGGTTTTATGATTGCTTCGCCCTTTACCAGAATGTATTTGTTTCATTTAAGAGTTACGCATTTATATGCTTTAGCCAGCGACATAAAACTGACTATGACTGAAGATATTAAGGAAATGGAACTACATCGTCATTAATGCTTGACAATGTAGAAAAGCTCGCTTTGTCTGAATTTATAATGCTGATGATCTCAGCGAGGGAAGGAACTCGTGACAGCGCCGTACAGTCAGACAACAAACTCGCCTTTTTATTTCTCTTTATGAATTAAAATTAAACACGTCGAAAATTTTGCCATTAACCGATACGTTATTTCAAGCAGCCTACGAGTACAAAGTCACATCGTCCCTTATTGTGATCGCAGAGTCCCCGAACTCGGGCGATAATCATTTATTCAGCGGGTTTAATTATTTAAGTCATGCTTTATAATGACTGAAGTATTACACGTTCAGAGTTTACATAAATCGAAACAAATTCTTCTGAGATGTTTATTCATTCTGAGTCTTGGAGCAGGGGAAGAATCTACACGATCTTAAAGGAGCGTTTCCAGGGACAGGCACTTGTTGCGCTTACCTGTTTGGTGAGTATAAGACGAGATATGCAAGGAACGTGTCACGAAGGTGTTACGTTTTTGAAAGGAACTGGCGCCAGGAGTGTCACGGTTATGGTCTGGGAAGGTTTAATTGATCAGACAATCAAAGGTTAAACAATAGCTGCTTTTTGCATTTTTTTAATCATGGGTTAAAAACAAACAAATAAGGTAAGATAACACGTCGGCGGTAGCAGCGGCGCTTGCTGTGTTTAAATTTACTTTTGATGTGTCTGGGACATGTCATATAATTTGGGTTCAGGCCTTTTGACCTCCACTAGGCCCCCTGGTACTAAGTGATGACTAGCTAATGCTTAATAAACCGGTCATTTCGATATAATTTAGTGGACATTTTGCTTGTTTCATGTGACGTTTACACTGTGGACGCTAAGATAAAGATAATGAAATCAATACATCGTACGTATGAAAAAGCGATGCTTAGCCAATAGCTAAATATTTAACATTTTTTTTCACACGTAACCATACTGTTAGAGACCACTCTAGCGTCTAATCAAATATGGCGCTCTCGTTTACTTTATTTTACTGTCTAATTTCATTAATAACTTTACTCATTTTTTTCTCAGCTGAAGATTTTTTTTAAAGTGTCGGTTAGGTCACTGTTATATCAGTAGGAACATAAGATCGCACTCATCGATTGGTTAAATGGGTAAGAATAATATACCTAATAACGTGAAATAAACAAAGCCCCATATCTTACACTTCGTATGGCCTTATTATCCGCGGACTCACTGGATTAAAAATGCTAAGCTGCTCATCTATGTGTGAATCTTGCTATTTTGTACCTCAGACGTAGATATTCTGGTTTGCAGGGTTATTCTGAATTTACTTAGAATCACGTGCCAAAGAAATCAGTTTATTTATGAAGCGTTTAACGTTATAGGGAAAGTTTATTTGGAAGCGGCAGCGTAGAACATTCTAATAATATATGAACGTAGCTCTCAGGGTGAATTTGTTTTTAAATTTTACTGCGCGAAAAAAGTGATGTTAAATTCTCTTAAACGCTACCTACAAGGTGAATGATGGTCATACTTATATGGATTTGTGCAACATTCGCAAGTAAATGTGCTCAAATTTGAGATGTTTATTGTTCAGTGCTTTTAATACAATCAATATTTCGCTACGTCATGAAGATAAATTCTTCGAAATAATAAGATGGCACATGGAATTCAATGCTTTATTTTTTAATAGTATCTTAGTGCAGAAGTTTCATTTATTATTATTATTATTATTATTATTAATAATAATAATACATCTAGTGTCATGTCCCCCGCACAAGTGTGACATACCTAAATGCATATGCGTGCTATTTGTTTACTATCCTAAGTTAAATTTTTCAATGGAAAAAGATTAACAACACATGGGGAATGTTAATGATTTTCCATCTGTAAACTCGGACAGCTAATTATATCAACAAAGGTCTTGTAATTATGCTCAATTTATTTGTCCTGTAGATCCTGGGTGTATACATTATCTAAATGGGCAAGGGCGCAATGAAGTGTTGTGGCGTTATCACGGTACTTGGTTGACTTAGGAAGGAGCTCGTGCTCGAAGCCTTTCCCATTCAGTGCTACTGGCTCGCGACACTTCAGCGGAGCACAGCGCGATCCTGCAGAGCAAACCACGTATGAAGAATGACGGGGGTTTAGAACGGTTTGCTTTGTGCTTTGTCAACACACCGGTAGATCATAGGTCATTTTCATCAAAATACATCTGCAGCTTTTTAAAACGAAGGCCTGTTTGGCTGATCCTCAGGGTGATCCATAGGTAGCACTTAGGGGTCCCGCAGATAGCTGCGCGATCCCTTTATCAAATGACAGTCCATATTATCAAAATGTAACACTGTTGTATCCTCTAAGTGTTGTCTTGTGCATTTATATATGTGTGGCATTCTAGTTTATATGTATAATGTGATTTCCACAAATTCATATTTAATGGTGAAGTAACAAAATTACCCGTTTGCCTACTGCCACGGAAAATAACGGGCCAGTACGGTTTATTTCTCAGTGAATTATTTGTATTTTCCCTCTCCCTTTACACTGGTACATTTCTATTCATTTTTCATCATATCTTCCCATCTCTCTGCATCATCTCCTCCCGCTATATTTAGCCAGTAGACGGAGGCCTTGGCGCCAGACCGTTTAAGACCTGTCAAAGTCCTTCATATTTCCCTCTGTCACATGTATACCCAGCGCCTGCACCAGCTACCAACCCCCTCTCTCTCCAT
This sequence comes from Isichthys henryi, assembly GCA_026776945.1. Taxonomy (NCBI): domain Eukaryota; kingdom Metazoa; phylum Chordata; class Actinopteri; order Osteoglossiformes; family Mormyridae; genus Isichthys; species Isichthys henryi. Next base: position 897,621 of record JAODJX010000103.1, on the reverse strand, counting down.
TTCTCCCCATCACCGTCTAGCTCTCTCCTTATTTCTCCGTACCTCTCTCCTCGGTCTGTTTATGTTGCTTTGCATCTCCCTTGCTCTCATTAAAGCCTGGTTTTAATCCTCCCCTCGCTTCAGTGTTTGCGAACTTGCGCAATTTGCTCTTCTCCTTGCCCATGCTGTCTCATTGACCCGAGTCAGCGGGGCTCCGGGTGCCCTGTCCTCTCCACTTGGACAAATTGCAACTGATTGATGAAAAATAACAACTCTCGCGAGCAGCTCTAGTGGCTACAACAGTGGACCCCCCCCCCAACACACACACGGTCCCCCGCACTCCGCTGGCTTAGTGCATGGCAGTCCGGCACGCATGAAGCACCTAAAAGCTCACCACCTCTGGCACCACGGCGGAGCTAATCAGTCTGTCACGTCAATATTACTTTCCCTTTCAGTAGCTCTCCCTTTTAATTGGGGAAGCCACGTACAGCATCAACTCATAAATAATTTGATGCGTGGAATAAATGCACAATATGCAAAAGGACAGTTTAACAGTGGTTATTGGTAAGGGATGCATTCTTTGGTAGGTGCCGCACGATTGTTCATAGTGTTAAATAATCGGAAGGTGTTTTTTTTCATTGTCATGTAGTCAGAAGAACGGAATTTCTAACTAAATTAAATTTGTAAGTAGGCCTATAAAATATGGAAAATATTAATATTTGTGTTCTTTTCAAAGTGCAAAAAGATTAAAAAGCAACAGAGTTTTTAAAAGCAGAACTAGAGGAACCTTTTTTTTCTAACGCAACAAGTGCACTGTTGCGATTATTTCCAAATCTGGAGGTTTCGTCCTGTAAATCTAAGCATTAAAATTACAGTGTACACCAGCAACTTTAGTAAGTTGATGCAGTCTAATAAGGACGTGACAAACAGGTGAGACGGAGAGGATACGTTGGAAATTTGTAAAATGCCATTTATGAACTACGCCTCCATTCAAAACAACGGCACAACCTCAATATAAATTATATTTTGAAGCCGTATCTTTTTTATTACACAAAATTCGTTGCAGAGCAGGGATACAGTTGTCCAGCACTGCGGGATTTATACCTTTTTATTGGTATCAGGTGGGGGCGCTAAAATTTCTCTAGGGAATTTGAGATCGTGCTCCTGCCTTCTGTCCGTTTCCTTTGTAAAAACATTCAGCCGCACGTTCTAAATCGTTTACTACAGAAGGAAATGTACCTTTATAGAAAGAATCGTCATAACAGCTCAGCCTAATGGGATATACATGTTCCCATATTATCTTGCATTACAGATACAGAATGTCGAGTTCCCGGTTTCGGGAAGAAGACATAACGTGGAATGTTCTTCCCAGTTTTAAGTAATACCCTATATATATTGTCCCTGTGTAACAAATTTATTTTCAACTGTTATTTTATTTATGTATTATTTTAACTTAGACATTTGAATCATTAAGCAGCCCTCTTATTAAAAGCTTGAGGAGCGAGTGGGCCATTGGGAGAGCTGAAACAGAGCTATTTTTTCTATTATTTTACTTTTTACCAATGCTTTGATGTAATAATTGAATATATATATTGATATACGTTACCTACAGATAGGCCTGCAATGGACTGTAACGAAGAAAAAAAAAACGATTCTTCGCGCGGTAGAAGTATTTCTTACCTTTTTGCTGGTGACGATTGATTTTAATACAGAAATTGAATTTGTTCTCTAAAACATAAACAATATTTTAAAATCTCGATTTTTTTTAAACGATAACTTTCCCAAGTAGAAGAAACCACCTATAACATGTAGTTACTTTGAAATTTACTTTGAAGTTTAAAAAATGCAATACTGTAGATCAAAAGGAATGTTTTCACATTCTCTTCGGTGCATTTAAAAAAAATGCGTTACTCCCCTATGTACCTGCTTCTTCATCTTAAATAGACTGTAGGTGAACCGGATTTTTAGGTGATTTGCACACCTACAACGTCTTATCAACTAACTTCCTTCTCCTCCGATGTCGTCAAGCTTTGATCAGCCAGGTCTTGCCTGTTTTTAGCCGGTTCAGCGATGCAGCAGGTGGGTTGATTTTTCAATTATAACCCCTTGCGTGACCCTGGCACATACCATTAACCCCATGGCGGTGCAACTCTCGGGGTGCGAGGCTCGTGCTGATCTGCCGGTCCGCTCCAGTAGGCTCACCTCATGTGTTGTAAAATTCGAATAACCACAAATATCTAGGAGAATTCGGATACTTGTTTTGCTGTGATATCTTTGTAAATTTACATGCATGTGTTAAAAACGGTTTATTTTACTTAATAATGGAAAACTTTAAGAAACTTGGTAGATTTCACCAACCCAAGGAAACGAGCATGCTATTTTAAAATGTGCTTTATAAATTATACGGGGCAACTGATGGCGAGTGGTCGCCTGAATTACTTATGAAGCCTTAAATGTACCCATGCTGATCTATGGTATGCAGGCATTTGTCTACATTTTACATGGCCTCTTCTCATTAATTTGCATTCTTAGTTTGCAGATACTTAAATGTTAACAACAGGTCTTTGTTAATTTGACTACGTAATAGAATTCAGAACAAATGCACCTTGCATTTTCAATATCAAGGTCCGTATAACCGTTTCCGTCCGTCAATTGATTCGCACTGCTGTTCCGGTATTGATTGCTTTAAGGGAATATTTCCACGTGCGAGAGTTAAAGGATGGGACATAATGACGCATGAAAATAACTAGGTCAGAATCCTATCAGTCGTTCTCAGTGCAAGACCCTGGTGCTCAGACTGCAGACGGCGCTGCCAGTGTTACAATCTCTCATTTTCGTTTGGGTTCAGTTTTGCTTGTATTCTTAGGAAACCGTGAACACAGCGTGGCCAGAAGTAAGAAACGTGGCGCGCTGACGTCATTATTTGATTTGGGATGTAATCGCTCTTTTTGTTTCATATTCTTGGGTTTTGTACCTGACCTGTGAAGACAGAAATGTATTGAGAATATGAACTGAGTCTGGAACATTATAATTGTACATTTCTCCAGATAATTAGGATGCGGGTTAATTCCCGTAAAAAGGAAATTAACTCAAATAATTATGACAGGCGCCTTCATGATGATTTAACTGCGAAACCATAGACAGAACATCCACTCATGTCTAGTGCTGACGAATGTGGTCAACCGCAATGATACCTCAGCAAAAATAAAAATAGCTACATTGAAAATAACATAATATTGAATTGTGCGGTCATGATGTACCATAAGGACCGTTTTTAAATGTGTTCTTTAGTAATTATAATGTAAAAAAACAGTGTATGTAAACAAAAATGATCAAATATATAGTAAGCAAAAATATTTGCAAATGTCCGTCTCTTCTCAGTGGCATAAATGATTTCTCCTTCCCGATTCCTGTTTTACAGTTTAACGTGAAAAATCGCCATGATATCATTTAAAGAATGTTTAACTGTTTACTTTTGCCGTAAGTCCAGCTGATGAAGGTATAGATGTGGTTAAAAGAGAGTATTTATAATATTAATGTAACGTTTGGTCTTCAAAGATATAGTCAGTTAGTACTAATGATAATAATGGCTGATACCTTTATGGACATGTACAGATCTTGTTAGTGAATTGCCTACTAATGAATAACAGGTTTTTTAATATTCGTTGGAGACGTTATAATTCTCACAATCCCGATCGCATGCGTAATCTTCAAAGTCAAAATGTTTAAGTGTCATGCACCTATGTTTAATTTTACACGGTCTTCTGCACTGTTCTTTCTGTGACAGGGTTTTTTTCATACAAGTATAAAATCAGAGTGACATCGGAAAGAACGTTAAACAAAAAAATTGCAAAAAACTATATTGATCAAATATATGGTTTAGTCCTTGCGTACGTCAGCATGACTATAATAAAATACCTGTCCGCATAATTTCTTTAACAAGCAGTTAAAGAATTCCTTGCAATTCCTTTAACATCCAATTATGGACAAGCAATAAAACATAATTCCACATATTATAAGTGCATAAATTCAAACAAATTACATTATAGTTATATTCGACTTGCAGTTGCAAGAACCAAACTCTTAGTTCTCTAAACAAGATTGCCGCCCCGGCTGAGTGACGTTGCGGTTTCGGTCACTGGATACATGTTACATGCCGTGTAAATGAATTTTGTCGGCCGGTGAAACCCCATACGTTATTTCCCCTTTGCGATGTTAAATTAGTGTCTGTCCAAGAAGAAACAGGAAATATATGTCCAGATTGAGAGCACGGGACACCAGTTTGTTGGTGAAGCTTAATGACGGAGGTGGAAACGACTGAAAGGATGCCGTTTTTGTCAGTAATGGTTTCACCCAGGCGATTCCGAGGTGCATCAGGTGAAGCACCGGTCCTGTTTGATACTGCATAGTTAGAGGTATGGATGTGCGATTTAGTAACGTGACAATTGTGGGATTTGAAAAAACCCAGTAATTTGTGTGCAGACCTCACGACTCCGCACTGCATTGTTTATGAAGTGTCACGTGCGCTTTATTCACGCAAATCATTTATTTGGCCACTTGAGGCTACAGAAGCCGTTTAGCGTTTATCATTTTTTCCCGCAATATTTTGTAGCTTAGAGATATATAGAACTACCTGATGATGTTATGTGCAGTATAATATTAAACACCATCTACTCATCGACGTGATATTGGCTTTGCTTCCATTAACGTGAGATGCGTCAGTTGACATGCGGCAATTCAGAGTTTGCGTAATCGGAACATCTGATCCACTCTAAGAGGTTTGCCATCATTCTACGTACAGCGTGGAGAAAAACTGCTTTTATTTCCTGTGATGATGTATTTACTGTGAAGAAAAATAGCAGTAATAATTCACAACGCGCTGACTTTTCTTAGGCATGTAAAAGAAAATGTGTTTGGATAGTAGGTATGCGCGCGCGTTTTGTGCAGAAGGTCCTTAAGTGAAAAATGATTCTACACATTAAACGTAAAGCTTATAAAACATGCGCGCACAACCCCAGAGCGTCATTTGATAAGCAGTAACATTACGGAAAAGCTCAGGATATCTGAATGTTCCATCTTGATACTGAGAATCCATACTTAACATTAAGTAAAAATTGTATTAAGTATTGGTTGTCTGTTAAGTCAAATCGAATGCCTTTTATTATATTTCTACATAGCCAAGATTCATAGACATTTAAATAATCATGACTGTGTTATCATTTAAGAAACCATTTTTGTTTTGTTTTAGCACAGGAAAAATTAAACTCATACCAAATTCAATGCAAATATTAAGAACAGTAACCAATTAAAAGATTAACGTCAAATAAGTGGATGTGGGCAAAATATAATTTTGACTAAGATTTTTGTTCTATACTTTATACATAAAATATTAATTCCTCTATGGACTGAAGCATATTGGTTAACCTAAATAAAATTTAACACGTTTACTGTAAATTTACCATAAATTAATTTTGTACATGCGGTCGCAATAGCTACGAGCATAAGTAATGTTTTTAATTACACGATAACCCAAGTAGGCACCAAAGCGTGGTAAAACAATCTGAATTACTTTACGACAAAATGAAAAGACGGTAATATACGCCGCGTATTAAACACCGGCTTCCTACGGGATGTTTTGACATTAACAGACATTAACTGTTTTGAGTGAAGCTGTTCTGGGTTAAACCATTAAGTGTTTTGGGAAGGGTGCTGGGTAAAATTAAATTGAATTCTACATTCTATCGAAAATGCAGGTTCACTTATTAAAATTCTGCTGTGAAGATATATTTTTTTATCTACTTCATCCTTTTTTTCCAGCAAATCTTCTGACCAGCGTCATGTGACATGGAGGATTGTCTGTCTTCGCGCGATGGGCCGACCTGAGGGAAAAGCCTGTCCGTCGGGCACACGGGAGTTAAGTCAGTGATCCGAAACATGGATTCCACTGCCGTCCATGTCTGAGGACACTCACTGAAGAGGAGACATCATTATAATGTAAGGCTACCAGCTGCCCCCCCACCCCAATGTTACATGTAGGTATAGCATTCTTCTTGGAGGGGGTTGGGGGGGGGGCATCTGTTGACCAGGGCTGATGAAGATGCAAAGAATCAGCTTCAGTGGCCATAGATGCTGGTATGTGGGCCCTGAATTACTATGGGGGGGGGGGGTTAGTTTTCAGACCTGCAGGCGCTCAGTGTACATGATCAGGGCTGCTTGCCCGAAGGTGGTTTTTAGCACCAGGGATACAGCCCTGGCGCCACACAGCCACCCCCCCCCCCCCCCCCCGGGGGGGGGGGGGGGGGGGGGGGGGGGGGGGGGGGGGGGGGGCGGGGGGGGGGGGGGGGGGGGGGGGGGGGGGG
>JAODJX010000103.1:766737-778081 GCA_026776945.1 Isichthys henryi | reverse complement strand
TCATTCCACTCTCCAGCTACGCACCAATTTCCCACACCGCGCTACCTGGGCAGAGGTTTAGAAGCCCCCATGTCCAGACAAATGGGAAAATAAAGGCTGGCTTCCCTCGCAGACCCCAAAATAAGCCTGTTAAGCATCCGGCCGTCTGCTAACCAAACCTTAAATCTGACTTCCGCCATTATCCATCCCCCTACCACTTTCCCATATTTTTAATACGTTCCTGACTTTTTAAGGCTTGTCCCGAGGTGCCTGCCTTACGTAGACAGATTATACGACGATAATAAAATACATTTTATTATTGTCCGTATAAAAAGCAGGAGTCCGTGAACCAGATGCGGTGTGGGCTCCTGCTCGTTCGGGCCGCCCGGCCGGGCCCAGTTCCAGCCCGGAAGCCCACCTTGTTCTCCGCGTAGGCCAGCCAGCGGCCCCCCAGGGCAACAGGGTTCAAGTTGGGTCCAGGGCAGGGATAGCAGCCTACGGAACAGCAGCAAGAACAGCCATTACATAACCAGCGTCCGACCCAAATAAAGGATCCTAACAATGCTAAATGCCCCCCGCCCCCCACCCCCCCCACCGTGTTCCAGAGAATAAAGCAGGCTCTGGCTGGTGTAAGACAGATATTTGTACTTCAGTTTTATCATTTAAAATTATTCCATCAATTAAATTAGAAATGCGAAATTAAAATAGCAAAACATAATAAAGCGACTACAATCACATGACAGACTGTATGTATGTCAGACTGGTGGCGTAATGGGGGGGGGGGGGGGTGCATTCGGAGAGGAGAGACAGCGCCGCACCACCACTGAGACATCTGGGATACTCAGATCAAGTTGGGAGGAACAGCCTGTCCGTCTGAGTCAATTACCTGACTCACAAATGGAAACCGCGATAGCCAGCACGCCGAGGGATGGCGGCTCCTGTGCGGACTGGCCGGCAGACACACCGACCCCTGGAAGCCTGACGGAGGCGCTGTGTACACTGCACTGTGAGCCAAGGTACTGCAAGCACAGGCTGTAGAGCGAGGGAGAGTGCTAATGCTAATGTGGGATTCTGGCAGTTACTGTGCATAGTAATGCAGAAACTGCGTGTTATTCCTGGGTGCGGAAGCCAACGCGAGGTGGGGTGATGCGTGCATTTAACACGTCCGGTGCGGAGGGGGGGGGCCCTCAGCATTGTTCTCCAAACTCATGTCTATCCTAAAAACAGGCACCCAAAGCAAACAGGAAGTCAGGCAGCTAATAAAATTGGGCAATCCCCCCTCCCCCAGGTTTGCCTCGCCACAACAGGCGGAGGAGGAGCGGGGGGCAGGAGGAAACCGCTGTCCCTTTTCGAGAATTAAGAACACGTTCGCTTCTTTTCCCCCCTAACAGGAAGGGAAAAAACCAAAAATGAAACGCAATAACAATGAAGCTCCACCCAAAGCAATTAACGGCGGCGCGTTATGGACGAGTCACGTTTCCTGTGGCACAGACGGCAGAGAGGGGTGGCTAACAGCCATGGCGCATTAAAGCAACACTAATGGCAATTTACGGCATGCAATCAGCTTGCTTAAGTGGGCTGTGCAGGCCCCGCTGCTGATGATGACAAACGCAAAGGCGATTCCCTCCACGCCTCCGCCGCGCCGGCCACTGGCACCGATGATTCATTAGACTGAGAAAACATAAAAGCTCGCCGGTAGCAGACACCGCGCGCCGGCCATGGCACGGAGTCGCCGCCACGTGATTAATGACCCGTTTGGCACTGGCGCGTCGATCCGCTGTTGTTCCGCTGGTACTGTGAAAATGTACAGACATGGTAATGCGCCGAATCGTACGAGGATGCTAACAGACAGAAACGCCGTTTCCTGATACATTGTGACAACCCGTGTTTAGTGTAGCGGCGCTAAACGTTAGCATGTGGCCTAATTTTCATTGAATTAGACGTTACGATAATGTGCATTTAAGGTACATTAGAGAAACTGCTTCAGGAACAGACAGAGGTTCCCGAGTCAGCTCCACATGGCCTGGTTCTGCGTTTTTTCACTTTGGGATTTCGTCAAGGCGGTCAGAGAGCCAAGTAAACAGCATCCGTTTCAGCCTGCCCTACAGATTGGTCACATGAACAAACTCGTAAACACAAGGGCTTCTCACTGCGAGATCTGGTCTGTCCACGTACTAGGATGACGGCATAGCTGCCGGGGCCAAGGGCCGCAGCATACAGGCGACCAACACGGGACGGGCCCCCTTTTGGCGATGCCGCCATTTTGTTGGGTTTTGCAGAAACTGGACATGAATCACAGGCCGCTTGCCTTAAAACGTGTAACGGACGAGCTTCCCCAGGACTTACTTGTGACGAAGAATTTTTTAGTGAAAGTGCAGCTGTCGAAGGCAGCGATCTTTTCTTGCAGGACGACAACGAGGATTCTGCGAATTGCAGTTCGAGTACAAAATACAGCATTCAAGCAAACCGTCATCATCTTCATAAAATCACACCTTAATACTGAGTCACTCCAGCAGAGCAACAAAGACCAGCTGTAAAATACGCCTTTACGTAAATAACTTCTCAGCTGCTTAAGAAAAAAGTGTTGGGGACAGAATCATACCTTTTGTTGCACTGCAGATCGCAGATAGGCGTTTTGAACTGGATGGATTTGACCATTTCACCGGTCCGTAGGGAGTACAAATCTGCACAGCAGTAGGGGGGACTTGTCCTGCAGGGGGCACAAGCACACATGAACATATTGGAGAGCCAAAGACTTCAAAAACACGCGCTGCCCGTGCAGATATCTGAACATTGCAACAAAACAGCTGAAGAGAGATTGAACATGAACGTTTAGTCAGGAATAACTGACTTGGAGTGGCATGGTGGCACCTCCAGATCTGTGGGGCTGAACCCCGCCCACACCCTCTTCTGTGCATGTGTGGAGTTTATATATCCTTCCTAATGGGCTTCCTCCAGCAGTCCAAACACCTGCAGTTAGGGCAAGTGGGGCGTCTAAATTACCCATTGTGCTTGTCCTGTGACAGGCCGGCATCCCATCCAAAGTGTCCCCCTGCCTGCTTGCAATGGGCTCCCAAGGACCCCGGTAGATGGACGTATGAAGATAAAAATCCCATTTAGCTCCTTAACCACGAGGCCCCCTACAGCTCGGCAGGCAGTGCAATTGTGGAAGACACTGAAAATGCCCAGAGGTTTCAGGAACATAAGCTTCATACGATGCCCATGATTACATAACAGGAAGGAGGTCAGGGACACAGACAGACACAGACAGATAGACGAATGAAGAAAGATGAAAAAAAGATGCTTCGGTGCATTCACTGGCAGTGGAAAAGTCATACAGATATCAATACTCATTTAATGTTTCCTGCTTAAAGCTGTCGGTACAACTGCACCTCTCCTAAGGCGCTGCCACGAAAACTCAATACTGCAACTCTGAAGCTGTCGGCCTTTTTAAATTACACATGCCTAAAATCTCTGGCCACAATCAGAGGTGAAAGTTCTGACCCATTAACAAACACAGAGATGCATTACAAACTAATGGAGTCAGTCACAATACCTCAGAAATTAACCTTTAATTCCTTGAAAAGTGGCGGTCTGGAGATATCATTGGGGGGCGGTGCGGGAGTGGGCGGCAGTGCTGTACAGCTTGGGGAATCAGATCAATACCATCATGTTTGCAGGAGTGCCACTTTCCACAGAGAATCACGTAAATACAGAAATCCGCTCAACCTCATTTGATGAGTCTGTCTCCCAGTTAACTAGGTTATGCATTAAGCTATCAGGTCATTAATAAATCGTAAGGAGGAGGGACACAGAGAAGGAAGAGTACATTTGCAGAGGAACAGTGGTTAGTACTGAGTCATGTCTCTCCAAAATATTTCCAGTAGTGTTTCATGCGTCAACAGTCAACGAACAGAGACTTCCTTGCAAAGATATAATCTTTAGACTATTAAAGGGTGGGGGCAGACGAAAGCCCAGTAAATCACATCTGCACACATCTCTGTGTCCTCTAACTGTACCGCTCCTGGTGTCAATGAGTCTGTAATGCACGTCTGCATTAACAATCATTTAAAAATTCGTCCTTTTTATGGCGGAAAAGATCTGGTTCCTCCATTCCTAATCCTGACAGACGCAAACAGCGGGCAAAATGCTGCGGGCAAGTCCGTCAAGAAGCCGACAGGCCGTCAGGACGCGCACGTACCGGCGGGAGGACCTGGCAGCCGAGACGTCTTAAACTGGCCGCAAATTGTCAGGAACATGGAAGCACTTAGGAGTTAAATGAAAAAAAGCTGTGGCCATCACACGTGCAGGCTACCTGATCTGAATCCCGGATCGCGGTGATGGAGAACCGTACAGTTCTTAATTTGTCCTAATTCTTCCACTGAGAGATGCCTAAAAGACTCAGTGATGATAGAAAAACCAGACAACCCCCCCCCCCCCCATAAGCCACATGAGTCCTTACTCATCCTGTTTTTCTGCACTATTTCAGTCAGAATACATTCGCTCTGCGTGAACGGTGCAGGGCTTCTTGTTTTTTTTTTTATATTTTAAAGTAGATCACACATGTTATGGCAAAGAATCCCAGGCAAATGCCAAACAAAGTCAGTGTCGGCATGGCAACAGCTGCCAGGGTCAGAGTCTGCCCACTGTCGAGTCGCTGGCCCTCACTGCCCAATAAACAATGCAGCTGCTTACTTCATTCATTTCATGGGCACTTAGAATACCCAGTGCCTGCCCTCGAAACACGCTGGGCAGGCCCGCCCCATTAAGACTGTTGACTGCTGGCCCAGGTCCCTGAGTGCGACTGACCCCTGGGAGCCCCCAGATCCAGGAGCAGGTCACGGTCGGCCAGCAGGAGGCGCAACGCCACGAGGTGTGCGTGTGAGCCACCCCGACTGGGGTCTGTGACTCTGTCGGCACGGTAACGGCAGGGCTGGTCAGATGGTGATGGCGCCGCTCCGGGACAGACACGAGAGCATCTGCTTAAGCACTTCCTGCCACGTGGCACCGACCTCGGAGGCGCGATGGCTCTGCGCTCCCAGCCATCCACCGGCCCGTGGGCTCCCAGTCTTTAAGCACAATCGATGATTTTACAGTCAGATCAATCGAATTTAAACCTTTTTAGTTCAAATACACACATAAAGAAAAGAGGACGACATGCTCAAGATGTATTCGCAAGGATAAAAACGCACTCTCTTACACGATAACTGCAAGTTATTTTTTTTTTCTTTGAATTACAGATTTTAATAAATGACCCTATACTAATGGAAGTAATACGAGGTCAGCCTTAATACGATTTCCTCACGCCGGAAAACAAAAGCGAGGAGCTGAAAGCTTCGGTAAATTACGATTATCATTACGAATCACGTCTGAATGTCAGACTTGCACATGTTAAGGTGCAACCGGGCACCGTCCCTGGACCCTTCGCGTCGGCTGCCCTGATCGCATTAGATTTAATGTATCAATTACGATTAATCCGATTGGCCTTTGGCGGGACGCTGGAGCAGGCCGGTCACAGAGACAAATCATTCAATTATTGGGGGGTGGGGGGAGGGTGGAGCCGGCACAATGTAGTGGCGGCGGCGACATGTTAGGGAGGGCTGCCCCCCCCCCCAGAGTAGCTGCAACCTTTTCCTGTAAAGGTCAGATCTGTCGGGCGGAGCGCGTCGGATCTCCACATGGCCGGACTGCCGCACCAGTCCGAAGCATACGCCCTTCTTTAATTACAGGGAGCAGCGTTACCGGGGACAACGGCACACCTGCTGGATCCATCCATCCAAGACACATCCTATCCTTTTATTAACGAGTGCCGGCTACCAGGCCACATAAATCTTGGCGTGATGCGGCGCCTGTGACTTTTACAAGCGGGCGTCCATCTTAATTTGAGCAGGGGCGCTGCAGTTTACAGTGGTCATTAGCAGTGTTATGTCAGGCTCAGCAGAAGCAGCCGACTGGCTCACATCTGCTTTTCCAGCTCCAGGGAAGCCAGCGGCAGCGGTGGGGCAGTGCGGCTCCACTTACAGTGCATCTCCTTTCCCCAGATGCGAGGTTTCCATTCACACGTTTTATTAACCTGAACTCAATGGATGTGGAAAGTGCACACTTCATGTGGGGGGTGGGTGCATGCTCAGTGGGAGGAGGGGGTCATATCCTAAAAAAGCAAGCAAATAAATTTCTTTACAAGGAAGGGGAGGAGAGGGTGCGACATCATCACATCCGGAAGGCAGGGGGGATTTTACAAGGCCTAAAATATTAATGGACAATTACGTGGCTGGGGAAAGCGAAACGAACATGGAGGCCGCGCTGTACGTGCCATCTGGGTTTGCTGAGAGGACGGAAGACGACATGCAGCCAGATCAGATCTCAACTTCCTGAACCAGGCCGGCATTATGGGTAGCACACTTTCACGGCAACGCAAACGCACACAAGCATGCAACTGAAAAGACTTCTTTAAGATTCACATGGCGACCCACACCGCTAAAGAAAACCAATAAAAATATGGAAGTATTTTGCTCTATATGGGCATCGTAAAAAGGCTTGTAAAATCAATGACGGGTCACGAATGCGCCGCATTGTGTAAGAAAGTGTCTGGAATAAAAGCCTGGACAAACTGAAGACCGAAAATACTGGATGGACATCAGTCCTCTCTGCCAGTGACATACTGATTTATAACAGTTCCTAAACAAGACAAAAAACACACAGACGAAAACAATTACTCTATTTTTGTAAGCAACAAGTGAGGTGGGTGGCAATGGGGAGGTTTCTGGGAAAAAAAAAAATTCTGTCACAATTTTCAGCACCCACCCTCCCCCCCACCCCAGCTTCTCTCCAAACCCAGTCCTCAGCACACAACAAACGGCAGCCACATCAGAGGCCTCTGGGGTCCTGAGGGGGCTCTTTGATTCCAGCACGCCGCGGGCATTAGCTGGAAAATAATTAGAGTAAAAAGTTGAACCGCAGCTCTGCATCCTCAGTGTGGCCAGAAATATATTTCCTCTCCTTCACACACGGGGTGTCCTGGCTGTACCTTCTCCGGAACACACATTGGAAACACATTTGCTGGGCGTGAGGTCCCCCTCCCACTCTCGTCGCCTTTTCTAATTATCTTTATGGCGTTTACAGTTTTTAATTACTCACCCCACCGCGGCACCGGTGAGACCTCACCGGCCCACCCCTCTTGCCAGTACCATTGCTCCAGGTTCGAACCCGATGCTGCAGAAAGAACCACCGCACCCACAACACAGATGCCTTGTCACAATCGCTCTTTGGTTACGTCCCAATTTTGTGTGTCCCCCCCATAAATCTTACAGCACTAGGGGTGAACTCATCCCCCGCCATTCCACCCTCCTGTGAGTAAATGCTTTTTTAGTGCGTGAGGTTTACATGGGCTTCTGTTAATTACAAACAATCTGAATTTCATCACCAGGGAGCGGCGTTGCCTGGCATAAATATTCTTATTTGATTACTGATCAGGACAGACAGGCATCTGGATCAGGATTGGCAGGCCAGGGTGGCTGGATGCGCTCGTCCATGATGGCGGAGACAGAACCCTCTAGCGAAGGCATCCCATCCTGGGGCTCAAACCGTGGAGGTGCAGGAAGCACACAGTTTTAAATGCTGTCTGGCCCACTCCCTGGACATTACATTAACCTATTTCACAACTAATAAACTTTCTGGTTCCTGACATGCTTGCTGATTAAATTAGACACTAATGTCCGGTTGGTAGGACATGATGAATACACCCAGGGGCCACATTATTAGGTGCACCAAGATACAAGGTACACTTCTCTCCGGAACAGCTTCAAGGATACACGAGTTGTTTGTTCACTGAAGCCATCCTGCACTGTTGTATTGAGCTGTTATTTTTGCACTTGTGTCCTTCCTGTTAGCTTTAACGAGTCTATCCATTCTCTCCTGACCTTTCTCCTTAACAAGGGAATGTTTTTTGTTCATCATAGCAGTCTGTGTAAACTCTAGACAATGTAGGATGTGAGAATCCCAGTAGGATGACTGTTTTGGAGATTCCAGAACTGGCATGCCTGGCACGTACAATCCGACCGGTAACCGAACCTCCACACCCCTCTTCTACACACTGTAAGTACTCAGCTGCCTCCACACGATTGCAAGCAGGTGTACCTAATAAACTGGCCGATAGGTGCATACACATGCCTGTACTGTAAAGGCTTAATGTCAGGAAGGAAAGTCACTCAGGGTTCAGATGATGTCAGTGACCCGCCCTGACTCACTGGCCTGCAGCGAACCTGGAAACGGGATGCAGAGTCACAATCACTGCAAGCTTTATGATTTTCTCAATTCCTGGGTCATTTCTGAATCTTTTCCAAAGCAGGAGAAATATATAAATGACTGAATGAATGAATGAATGAACAGAACCTCAAATTCTCAAATAACAAAAACAGCAAACGCGGAAAGAGCAGACGCCATGGCCACAATAAATGCTTGAGGGGAGAGCAAAAGGACTCGGGACGTGAGGCCGGGGAGAGTGAGGAAGACCAACCACCACAGACCCTCTACTCTCATAGTGCAGGGCGGGTCCGATATTCAGGAAATTCCTCATCCGACGCGAACAGGAAGAGAAGCCTCTAAATTTAAAATGACAGGCATGACCAATGATGGACTAATTCATGTACCATCGCGAGAGTTCTAATAATGTCAATAAAACTACTATTGTATCATAGACTATACAATAAAAACAGTAAAACATCAAAGGATGATCAGCTTCCATCCAGGTGTCTTATTTATTATTCCCCATCGTTAATGTACATGCAACTCAGCCGCACTATAATTCTATGAGATACATTTTAGAAATAAACTGACAATATCCCGAGTGCTGCGATTAAGCTCTCCGTACTCAAACAACCGGCGCAGCTGGTCGACGGCTAGTGCAGAGACACGTGCCACAGCATCTCCTGGATTTATGGCCAAAAAAAAGGCGACAAAAGCACACGCAGCACCCAAGGGCCTTTCAGGTGCCCAACACGGTGGGTGTGGCATAGGACAAAGTGCACCACCACCCAACAGCAATGCACCATTCTGTAACAGGCGCTACTTCTCAATCCTCTTAATCTGATTCCTCTTTAATACCCCGATTTTGCTTTTCCATTTAATACACTTTAGGCAGGATGCTTCACATCTAATGTTTAAAACTGCGGAGAAAATGCAATGGAAAGCGCAGCTTAGTATCACAATAAGCTTTGCTTAAATCTCTCCTGAAACCGTTTGTTGGACTGTTTGCTTTTTATGTCTCTGCCCTTTTTAATCCAGCCCTGTAATTAATGATCGGGCTTTTTGTGACAGCAGGGCTTCATCTGAATTTAGAGAAGGACAATTAGGGACACCGGATGACAATGACGGCGACGCTTCCATCGAGGGCATGAAAACGACGAGATTAATTCAGGAATGAGGCACCGAGGCTGAGCGGCTCTCAGAGCGGCCTGGATGGAGGGCTCCCATCCAGGGTGCGGGAGGCACGCCGCCTCTCCTGATGACAAACATGAGTGCGGTTCTGCTGGGCCGGTGTGGGCGGAGGGGGCCTGTCATTGATCACTGGTGAGACGGTGTCTCCATGGCGACTGGGTGGTCCGAGCTGAGGCGAGGCCCCCCCAAACAAATCCAGCTGTCAGCGACATGCTGACGGAAGAGGGCATTTATCAGAGGCGAGCCGCACCTCCCCTGGGAATTCACAACTGGGAAGGCATCAAAACTGGATATGGCAGCTTCCGACCCTGAACACAGCAGGGCCGGAACGAGGCCAGAGTGTTACCCCACACAAAACCAGCTCCCTACCCTGAACACAGGAAGGCCGGAACATGGCCAGAGTGTTACCCCACACAAAGCCAGCTCGATACCCTGAACACAGGAAGGCCAGAACGTGGCCAGAGTGTTACTCCACACAAAACCAGCTCCCTACCTTGAACACAGCAGGTGATTATACATCAATAATCAAATCAAATAAAATGTAATATAAATTAATAACATAATAAATCATGTTAGTGAGAGAATTCTTATCAAATTAGCGGTTATACTCGATAAAACACATAGCTATCGACCTAAACATACAAATATATAATAATAAATAATGTACAAATATACATTAATAAACTGATAAAACACGTTGGTTAAACATGCTGGTTCTACTCTATGGCTAAATGGAAATGAGATTCATAATAAGTAATAAAAACACTTTTTGAAAAACATTTGTGAACATGGTTTGTTGATGTTAATTTTCTGCAGTGGTAAGGGTGAACATTCGGGGTGCCTTGGAACTGCACCACTGCGATTGCATCATCGGCCTAACAGCTCAGCGTTACGTCACAGGCGGGAGAAATTCGGACGGCGGATGAAATTTAGCATGACAGGGCGAGAATCTTACACTAAACGTGGTCAGGTTCCTACCCTGAACACAGAAGAACCAGAACAGCATCAGATTCCCGCACTGAGCACAGGACAGTCTTACCCTAAACACAGAAGAACCATAACAAGTCTTCCTACCCTGACACTCATGAATCAGTGAAGCCTGTTACAAAGAAGAAGCGCTTTTCTGTCCCACAAACACCCTCAAAAGGGGTGAAAAACTAAGTACTTCTCCAGTCTTTGCACACGAATGCAGGAACGATCAGTAAGACCATACGGTGCTGCGTCTTGTAAACCTTAATGCCTACAGACCACCTCAAGACCAGCAGCACCACGATGGAGATGGAGAGCTAATCCAGACCCTCAGGAACTGAGGGAGGGGCTTACGAGGCACAACCACCCGCAGCCCTTCCTCTGCAAACCCAGCGTGATGGACACACATCCGCTGACAGGACGGCACAGAGCGAGAGTTGGGCTGTACGTCCCCAAACACAAGGCCGCCACACATGCTACTCCTCGTGCCGCTTTGTCTTTAATTTGCAGATCTTGTAATCTAAGCCTGAAGCTGAGTGCACTGACTTCTAAACCGGCGCGGCTGCGGCAGCCAAAACTCGGAATCTGTTTTCCATTTCTGTGTCAGGACGGCGTCCTTTTTGGTGGTTGGCTAAAGCTGTCATTTCAAAATGATTATACACTAAAAATCGTGTGAGGACCTTAGTAAGTTTATGAACTAGTTATGGAAAAAGAGAGTTTAATGTGTTCTGAGGGTTTTTCCTTCCCTTTTTTCATATATTATATATATATATATTTTTTTAAATATAACGTTATTTAGAAAGCACTTTCGGGACCGTACCACGCCATTCAGCCAGAGGTCAGGGTTACGGTTTATAACGCGGACGTGTTTTCGGCATTAACGCAAACGTCTGTGGGTCCGCGAGCCAAAGCCGCTAAGCCTCTTTTTCCATGTGAGGATGGACATGGCGAGTTTTCCGCG